>CAVLEF010000011.1:6115000-6702500 GCA_963661955.1 Leptosia nina
ACGAAAATAGAACGTTCCATTTCTGAAAATAAATGGTTGTCATGACAACGTGTAACAACAGTTGCCGCTCCCCAGAGGAGTGCATTTGAAATTGTCCTTGTTTTCTTCAACATTTACTTCAAATTCAAGCGTTTTCTTTTATAAATTGTAAAATGGAAGCAAGATTTTTAAAGAAAATCTTTGAGTCCGCCGCTTTCATTTATTCTTATATTTCGTTTGTATTGCTTTGTTGTGGTGGCTTTATAATCTTCACTTAATTTATCAAATATAGTAAAAGTGAATTTATATTAAAGATTTAGCTTCTAAGAATTATACTTCTTTGACGGTATATTTACACAAACAACACTTAATTAATTTTCGGCGATTCTAAAAAAACATGTCGGTAATTAAAGTAGGTGAAAAAGAAATCTTTTAATACAAAATAATAATAGTTATTATTAAGTGTAAACTTTATCATATCATTGTTTTTCGGGCTGAATTGTGGCCGTGAAAGCCTTACACAATTTGTGTAAATTTTATATAGAATCCTAGGTCATAAGTATTGTATGTAATATTTTTCTGAATAAAGATCATTTTACAAAATAATAAACCTAGAATACCGCTTATATTCCGCGATCAATATTATACGTTCATTCATAATTTTGAGCCAATAATAAACAACCAATAAGGACATAAAACCAAAAAAGAGGATCGATGGAACTGGTGCCGACCTTGTCAAAATTACCACACCTGTTCTACAGAATACTATTATGACAGTAATTCACTTCGTCTCAATTGAGGCACATTATAAGTTTAAAAATAAGTTAGAGCTCGTATGCTTGGCCTAGTGGTAACAGTGATGAGCTAAATCAACGGATCTTTGGTTCGATCTCAACTGGGTCTAATAAGTTTCTAATCAATTTATAATTTACACGAAACATGTAAATTTCAAATGGAAATCTGGAGAATGAGACTGGGGAATGAGAATATCATAATTTCTTCTAGGTTAGGAAACACAGATGAAAAGCCGTCATGTTTAATCTGTGGCTTTCCGAATATCCAAGTCAAAATAGGTCGACAGCGTATCGTCTTTAGATGGGTTAAATGAAGTAACCCTAATGAATTTTCTTATCTCTTCTATCATAAAGAGGAGTTTTACTTATTTTTCATTTAGTATTTTTATGGAGTTATAAGACGTCTGTCTACACAATGGTTATTTGATAGCAAGTTCCAAAAAGACAATAATGACAAACTTCAGCTAAGTTCTTCGTGATTAATAGGTATTTTAATATAGAGATAGAGTAGAGGAGATACTTAAAACTAGCATTATCTTAAATATAACGGTTTAAAATGCGAAATATATTTGCAATTTTTTTTAAACCATAACACGACATTTTACAGCAACCTCGTTGACGGGTTTTTATAATGTGCATTCACTTAAAGTGGAAACAAAACATAATTCTACCTTACTGTTGCAATAAAACTGTGGCCCTTACAAGAAATCACCTTGATGGTGCAGCGTATTTTTTACACAAAAACCCGTTCTGATCCCATAGTCATGGGAATAATTTTTTTTACGTTTTATTTCCAACAGGTGCTTCTGATTGTCTCTCTCTGATTTTTGTTACCTGAACGAGTTTGGCCGTGATAAATTAATTTGTAAGTTAATGTGAAACGAAAATAAAGGCTACCAGCAAGAATTCTAAAAGTAAATACATACCTATAATTGTGTACCTATGCGTAACAAACTTATGTCCTAGAGCCTTCTTCATAGGCATGAAAGAGGCAGACCCACCACTCTAGTCCAGTACGGTTTGGCGGGCTTTGGCGACTACCTCTAAAATAGTGATGATACCCAGTACCGATGATCGGTTTTGAACATTGAAATATGGTTTTTGTTTGTGGAATTCAAGCCAGCAATTCAGAAACTCTGTACGAGTACCACTCAGTCAAAGCTTTTAAAATCTCGGTTATATATTTATTAATTAAATCGGATAATATTATTTAACTTAAAAACATGCCTTTTTTTGCTCAAATTAATTACCTACCTAGTCTTTAATCTCGTTTGGACGCTAAGCTCATGTTACTTCACGACGGTTAGTAACTTAGTGTAACCAAATAAATAAAAACTTAATAGATAAACAATGTACATTTTAAAACAGAATCTTAATTCCCTGATAAGTAAACAAATATGCTATATGAAAGGACCATGTTACATTAATAGTGATAATTGTAAAATTAACAACAAAACAAAATGATAAAGTTTTTAAATAAATAGACAACAGAATGGTAATAAACATAGATAATAACGAAATACTTATTGTCAATTACAATAAATAACTTACCATCAAACAAAATCCAAGTAAGTCCTAGCACAATGTACACGCACATAATCTGTCAAAGTATAATCTCAAGTTCATTTTAATCTGTGGCAAATGATAAAAACAAACAGCCAATTAGAATCGTCGGCGCGAATCGTAATTCGAAATTCAAAACACACACCCACTAGACGCGGCGCCCGGGCGACTACTGTTTGTGAAAACAATTTTCCCCTGTCCTCATAGAATAAGATATAGATATGACAGACGTGCAGGCTGCATTTATAAGGATACTAAAGGGATAATCGGGAATCCTTAGGCTTACATTGTTAACGCGTTTCTAGAGACAATTTATTTCTTGTTGGTACTTTTATATGAAATACATCTATGCTAATATATAAGCTGAAGAGCGAAGGAGCGAAGATACAGTGGGAAATGTGAACAAAACGGGGGAAATTTTTCACCTCCGTGGGTTTCAGATGCGTTCGCTGCGAAAACGGTTCAAGATCTTTAAAAAAATTGTATGAAAGAATTATTCCTCTTTAATTGGTCTAATAAAAAGTCTGGGACGCCATATGTCTATCTTTTAAGATTAACTTGCAAGAAAGACAGGCACCGACGCGATCGACGTCGTGGCCAACAGCTTAAGTTTACAAAGATGACGGGGTGGGCAAAAACTAATTTGGATGCCCAAAATAACGATTGTCGCGGACGAAGTCGCTGGCCCTAGTATATCCTATAAAGTCAACTCGATACACAAACTAACTGAAACTTCAAACTGTTCTAAGTTTTTTAGTATGTATTACTAAATATTAAGCTGTTTATTATAGTTTTATCTAATGTAGGTACTGCGAGATAAGAGCGTGCAGACAAACTCGAATGAGTTTTTCATGCAAAGTATGTTTGCAAACAATTTAAGGATTAAATAAAATAATGTGTGTATTCTTTTATTATCTATTGTATTATAAAGTTTTCTACTAAATAGTTTGATAGTGAATAATACATTATTTCAGTGTAAATATTGTCGTTATAAATACATATGAGACTCATTTGTATAACGTATATACAATGTAAAGAGTTATATAAATCCTAGTATTTGCACATCGCCCTAAAATCAATTTATATAATTTTCTGTAACTAACTTTATTTAGTAAATCTAGATACTAAGGTTTAGTCTTCTCAATTCCAAAGCCAAAACGAGGTCGATAACGCATCTTGTGTGGACGTTACACTGCCGGGGTGTTTCACTTTTTATTAAAATACCTCCAAGCTTATCTATCTTACTCAGTCATAAAAGGAAAGAACGAGACACAATTTATAATTATTCTCACACTGCAATTTTAATAACTTATTTTTACGCTGAACCGCGGTATCATTAATAGAACCTGTCCTACGACGCGAAAGAAATGGCGATAATTTTAATACAAAAAAGAAAGAGAAAGCACACACGACAAAGACTAATGGGGTTTTGCAGGACGGAATAAAATTAAAAAGGCGTTTGTTTCATCGCTGAAATGCGGTTATTTTTAGATTGGTTCGGTTCGAACTTTATTGGTTTGTAGAATTCTATCATGAATAAATGATACACTTTCAACGGTTTAAAATGCGAACGACTTTAAATTCGTGTTCAAGTATCGCCTTTCAGTTTTTGTCTCTACGAATATCTAAAGTCAAAAAAGGGCGACAGCGCATCTTGTCTAGAAGATCTGGTGGTATCAAACCCACGACCCGTTTATAAGCCATACATTAGCATTAGACCAACGAGCTCGTCAAGAAGTATGAATAAAAATATTCCACGGTTCTACGAATTGGATCGTTAACAGAAAAATTCCCCGTCTCTTTGATTTTCAGTTGGGGTTTCACTGAAGCCTGTCTGACCCTTCCCCTTGTATTTCCCCCAATAGATTTATTGTTTTGACGTGAACAACTACTTCAGACTTACCCTACAGGGCCAAGGGCAAAATATGGCACGTACGAAAAACATAACTACACCTACCTTTGTTTTAGGGAAATTGATTTTTGGCCTTTTTACTCTTAGAGAAACATACATCTGTTAAAGCTTATAAATAAAACGCTTTAACGGTTTTAAACGCGATATATAATAGTTAAAACAATTTTCAAATAAGTTTCAATCATATATATAGATAGCGTTTTAAACCGTTAAAGTGTTCTATTTAAATATGTGCTACTCACGGAGAGCACAGACAGTATTACAAGTTTTAAAATTAATGACATATGATTTAAGTTAAAAAAATCAGGACTCTTCCGCATCGTAAAAAATGTAGCACTAATTTTTGCTAACTTGTGCTATAATTATTCTACAGCATTATTAGAAAAAATATTTTTAGGACCTTTTTTACAATGAGTAAGGTTAAAATACTGTCTATAGTTTACGCGAGTAGTACACATTTAAATAAAATACTCCCCGTGACCACGGCTTTTCAAATAAGTTTAACTAATATATCGCGTTTTAAACCGTTAAAGTGTTTTATTTAAATGAGTAAGGTTTTTTTTAACAATATCAAATCGAACGGATTTTTCACACGTGACACATGATGGCACTATAAAAATTAACAATCTGGTCCAAGCCCGAGTCGTACATATTTTTCAATATATAATCGATTTTTAATTTATATTGTGTTCAGTTTAATATAAAAAATCTTAAGTATTACAAATATAAGGATTATCTATTTTATAGTTTTTTTTTAACGAATAAGTACCTACTGCTCATTTTTGCTTGTGCTGTAGTATGCTAAGTATGTGCTATCATGTGCTGTTTATAAAATGTGCTACGTCGTCGATATTATTATTAATTGTATAAACTAAATACTTAACTACCCAGCCATAATTTGTATTACCAATTTGTCAATAGAACGTGTTCGGAGAGCAAGTAAATCCACTGTAGAAATGCGACTTGTGAAGCATGACGCCAACAAAGGGCTATGTCATCAGGAATCACAAAAACTTGATCCTTCGCGGTTGCGCAAGGTCAGTTATGTTGTAGTATAGCGTTGAAAATCGGATACTGTATGTCCTAAAATGACGTATGTTTAAAATTCGAATTGCAAACAAAAAACTGACTCTTCGCTACGTAAAATATGTAATAAAAATGACCGCCTCTATAGATAGATGGTTAAACTGGGTGATAATCCTAGGAAAACAATAAATTCTACAGGACAGGGCACAGTAGTCTAATCAACTTGGCTGTAAGAACCGATTGGTAAAACACTAAAATGTGTTCGTCCCATGCCCCCAGGAAGAAACGGAATTTCACTTTTTATATAAAAACATTAATTTAACACAAGTAATAACTAGACTAAAAGAACAATCAAATCATGTGGTTTGTATATCAACGATGTTTCTGTTATCGGCACTCATAATAAATATTGCCATGGGAGCTAGTATTGGAAATTAATTCATTGGTATCTCTTCATACACGGTTATTGTATTGAATTATTTTTAAACAGTCACTTTGTGTCACTATCTCTTTCTGTCAATATCTATATTAAAAAATATTTCATTAAAAATTAAAGATGTTAAAACATCTTTAATTTTATCTTATACTAGAATTGCACCTGTGACGTCCTAAAAAAACTTGATTGAGAATGACAAGTGAGTGACAGAGACGAAGTATTATCTGCTCTAATTAGAGAGAGATAGATGTAGATCATCGTAAGACTAGACAGCGTTATCTTGGGAAATAATGATAGAAGATTGTTGTGACTTGAACTTTTATAATATTGGTATTATACTTCTGTCTTAAATAAGATCAAAATTATACAAGGAATTTTCTCTTTATAACTAAAAGTTTATGCCCCATTTCGTTATAGAAAGCCTACGTTTGAGTCATATGCATAAAAATTGGTTAAGACGACCTGCGAGATTAAATTGTTTAAACACTAAAGTGTGAAGGAAAAATTCTGTGATGTTTATTACTTTTTCAGCCATCCTAAAACTTAGATTTTCTAGCTTTTCCTTGCGATTCCACAACTTTTTCACAAAATCGTCTGAGATTAGACAATATTTAACAATAATTTAAGCAAATGTGACTTTACATACAACATTAAATTTGGTAAGAGATATATTTTTTAGAGAGGTGCATGTATCAATAAGTTGAAAAAATTCGACGATGAGGTGTAGGACTCGGTAGCTCGATTGGTAAAGCAACAGCACGGAACGCCGACGGTTCAAGTCCTGTCCGAGTCGAAAATTTTTTCAATTTATTTCGATTTTTAAAATACCAAGCATATTCAAGAAAAAGAACTTATACGGCCTGCTGTCAACTAAAGTCTTTGACTGAAAGGTTTTCAAACTACAGTCAGACTTTAGTAGCTTGCTTTTGTATAGAAGGCAGATAGTATTCTCTCTTCATGACACACACTAAACCCGCAAAAATAGCACTTTTATGACAAGCCTTTTGTTTTTTTACAAAAATTTCACCATCGGGTTACAGGTATAATGAAAAGTCCCCCTCGGTAGCCGTCATGAATTAGAAAGGGTTGCCAGGGGTCACGTGTTGCGGCGATGTTTTAATTTCCGACAATTTATGAAACGCCCGGGTAAATAAATTAATTTACTTAACATGATATGCGTTTATACAAATTTAAGTTTATAATTTTATTTATTAAAAAAAAATATTAAATGCCATAGAAATGTGTCCGTTTTACTGCTCAATTTAATGGCAGGTAAATAGTAAAGTATTTTCCGTACTTTAGGCCAGGAGTACCCACACATTTAGAACCAATAAATATTAATTTTAATTTAGTTTATATCATTCAATACATTTAAAAAATAAGGATGTGTTTCAATAAAATACTTTTAACTGTTTAAAACCCGAATTGTATTAGTTCATTATTTAACGAATTTTTTTTCACCTTTAATCGCTACCACGGCTGCTGCGAAGCATCCGAGACGTCGGACCGTAGTTAACTATGTAATACATTTCGCGTTTAGAACCTTTAAAAATGTTTTACTTTAAATAGTTTATAAGACTCCTATGCCCAACCGATACTTATTAGTATTAAAAACTTGGAATCTCTCACGCTTCCAACAATGAACCCATGGCGACGGTATTTGTAAACCATTTTAAACATTGACCTGATAAATCAATCACCTTTGGCTCATATAACAAATTGTCTATGATTCCCCCTTGAACTATAGCTAGGCAAGCCACCCCGACAAATGTCACTTGACACCAACTACTGACCTTTCCACTACACCTATCAGTTAAAACGGCTTTCACTTCACCTTTTTTGGTATTGTTTTATAATTTAAAACGACTTTTAAAGGTCTACACTTTTTATTAATTGCATAATATGCAGTTTAAATAACGCTTGACGAACCTAGTCCAACGTACCCTCTGTTTTTGGGGGGGTAAAAAAAAAAAAAAAAAAATTTTTAAGGGTTAAAAGGGGGAAAAATTCAATTAAAATAATTATTTTAAAAAAAGTTACTGAGAATTCGTATTTCTAAGTTTTAACAGTGATTTGTTTCATTTAAAGTCTAGTCGTAGTTACTCATACTGTACGCGAGTAATTAGTACTACATAAATAAAACTTTGAAGTTTTCTATCTTTACAACAACGTTGAACTTCTAATCGGTTTAAAAACGTTAAAAAAAAGTTTTGCTAATTAAAAAACTTTCAAAAATTTTAAAACAATTTATCATTTAACATTAAGTTACGTATTGGGGGGGTATTTTTTAAAAGCCTCATTGATACGTCCGTTCCGTCCGCGTAACAAAGCCATAAATGAAGCTTAAATTACGTTTCTGTGGATTTCAGAATATTTAATGTCTGTCTCTCTTCCTTTGTCATAAAAATACTTTAAACCCAAAAGTTAACAAACCCCAGGTGTGGGAATCGGTATATGATATAATTCTGGAAGCACATAACGTTTCCTATTTTAATTTAATTCTCACAATAACGAGGAAAACAATGAATATTTATCTATAATTAGCCGAAACGTTTCTCAAACAACGCCCTATGAAATTAAAGCGGGCTCATTCGGGTAGAAAACATCAAATTAAACTACAAAGCGTACTCGTTCACAAATTAATTTATGTAAAGGAATGTTCGCGAATTATCTGAAACACGTAAAGTTTAACGGTATCTTTTGGTAATTAGTTCACTTGTAAGATATTAAAAATTTTTCTATCGAGTTTCAGATGACGACGATTTCATTTAACTTTTTCTATGACTGAGGATGACAGACAAACATGGAGCAGAGAACGTTCACTTGATGGAAGGAGAAATGCCCCAGGCCTTGTCATAACATGTCAACAAGATGCGCTAACGACTTATATTTCAATTTATAATTCTTCTGAAATGTTTACAGTTTTTTTAATTGTAGACGATCAAATCCAGACCTCCAGACAAATTCCGTTCCGGACCGAATCCACGACCCGTTGATGCCATATGTTAGTACCATTAGATAAAAGCTCTCTAAAACTATAGTTTTGAGTTGCCTTTAAACGGTTCCACCTTCTTTTCCGCTTTTCAAAGGCCTTTTTCTAACACGAAAATGGCAAAATGTCTGCCAGAGAGTTACAACCAGTAATAATTGTTAGACCGCCTGTGATCATAAATTCAGTTAAATTGAATCTTTCCACAGTTCTTTGTTCAAGCATGGTTCCGCAGATTTCTTGGGTGATAACGTTAAATTATTACTATGTAGAATATGTTACGGTTTCTGATCTCCTCTCTCACTAAAATATAGAGAATCCTAGAAATGTAGAAAGTTATGTATGCCAATTTATTGTAAAAAATATTCGATTAGTTAGAATTGGAATAGCGTTAAGAGAAGATAAATCTGAAGTTAAAAGAAGTTTTCGAAGAAAAGATATATCTTTGTGTGAATCGTGCTATCTGGTTGATAAATATACTACATGGAGATCAGCATGTCTTAGAACCTATC
This sequence comes from Leptosia nina, assembly GCA_963661955.1. Taxonomy (NCBI): domain Eukaryota; kingdom Metazoa; phylum Arthropoda; class Insecta; order Lepidoptera; family Pieridae; genus Leptosia; species Leptosia nina. The sequence goes on from CAVLEF010000011.1 coordinate 6,124,212, forward strand.
AATAACTGTATCAACCAAGATCTGACTAGAATAAGAGACGAGGTGTTGGGCTGTAGATTACGTAGTATAAATATTGATTAAGTTAGTTCAATAAAGAAACTTCCTAGATTCAGCTTATTCATATCCCACTGTTGGTCCAAGACTGCCTCTCTCACGCTTAAGAATTTCAAGAGACTGGCGACTTGCCGAGGTTCATCACCCTCGTGACTCTAAGACGAGGGTAATGAATCCTCCTATTTGAAATCCGAGCTAGACTAGTCTATGAAATATTTCAAATACTAAAGTAACATTTTACATGACCTGGGCTCTCAGGACCTAGTCAGTCAGTAGAAGTGGAAAAGTCTTGGAAGACATTCACATCCTATTTCTCTTTTTAAGCCTACAAAATAGAGACCGTCAACTACATTTTTGTGAAAGAGGAGGACAGACAACCACGGGGCTTACTTCATTGTCTGTGAAATACTTCAGCCATATACTATCTAAACAAGATGCGCAACGAATTTTTTTCGGCTTTGAATAATCTGAATCCGAATGACACAGTTTAAAACCAAAATGCGATTAAGCTCGACGACAAATCATTTTTTTCACTGTTAACTCCTCAATCGCTCGAAGAATTACGAATTAGTAATTCTCTGATGATGCCGTCCGCACGTGATAGCGAAACGTCGAGAACCTCTTCTCGCTCACGTCGGCCGAACAGACGAAAAACTATGATATACTGAAAGATGGCTATGAAAGCCTTATACAATTTATTAAACTTGACGACATTTTCATTTATAGCGTGATCCGTGACCCGGGAAAAATTTTGATATTCCTACAATCATATAATATTCAGATTTGGTGGATTACCAATAATTCGACTGGATAAACCAACCGAACTATGTGGTCCTATTATATACCGAACATATTTTAACTGCATGAACTATCTCTGCGTGAGCTCTGATAAAGGTATTCATTTCCACGTTTAAGTTTCTGTTTCTCTTCAAACGAAGCAATTATTAAAATCACTGTAAACAATAGGCTGTCACGTTGAAATATTGGATTCCAACCGCGAAGGGTCAAGGCTTCATACGGAATAATTAAACGAATTAATTAATTAATTAATTAATTAATTAAAACGGGCCGTCTATACTGCGTGTTTGTTCTGAGTGATTTTAATAAACCCTATCTGACCCAATTTTAAAGGTTGACCGGTGGATGAAATATTAAAACTGACCTATGTCAATTTATTTACCCGTTTTAAAGCCAACAACATTCCAAACATTATATGACAACAAAATCCATTAAAGAGCCCATGGAATGAATGTTAATTATGAGTATAAACAAAATAAAACTACCGTCAAAATATCAATTATGTGAAAAATACTTCGAAATTATAAAATTGCGAACTACATTCTCAATTATATAAAATAATTACAAAATAAACTGTTATAGTTATGTGTTTATCTATTGTCTGCTATCTGTTGTATATTGTCTGTTTCCTTGTTTATTTATTACTTACTGTTTATTTTCCTGGTAATTACTTAAATTTATAAATAATAACTCAAAATAAAACTGTTGAATACTGTATACTATTGCTTCATTCATACTTGATTCACTTACAGTTTTGATTATTTAAGCCGATGTTAAATGTATGGGCTACACGGTCAATACATAGTACAAAAAGTGATGTAGCTTTTGTGAGCAATATAAACAACTTTGCAATAACCTTCTTTTAAGACCGAGTCGCAAACCAGTTTGGGTCAAACTGGTGAGCATTCGTCCGGCTCCTCAAGTTACCCACACTACAAAGATTGAAGCAAATGCCGATACCCCCTACGATGCACCTTTAGTCTAGCCGCGAGGTCGCCAAACGCCAAAACTGATGGAAACTCAAATGTCCCACATAAAGAAGTATTTGGACTTTCAAAAAGTAACGTTTAATTATTAAAGTAGGGAAATATAATCGAATTAAACTGGTTAATAATTTATATAAAATGTATGTGGGTATATAATTATGGAAGGAAATAATACGATTCTGAAAGCAAACCCGAAGGTTTGAAGGGGAGACAGTAAGAGAATAAGCTAAAGTCCTCTGCAACGAGGAAATGGGTGAAAGAGTCCGCAAAAGAAAGTAATATTTATTTATTTAAAAAAGAAACATACCAAAAACAGCAATCGAATACAATTTATAGTAAGCATAAAGTATATAATATATAGGTGCATCCTAAAAAACGTTTCACAAATAAATAGTGTATTTAAAAGTAAGTTAACACAAGCAAATATTTTTAAAGGATTAACAACAACTTGCGCCTGAACTCCGCAGGCTAATAAAAATACTTACATAAATGTATAAATAAAACACTTTAACAGTTTAAAACGCGATATATTACGTGTACATTTTAAAATATCAAAAAGTTTAACTAATATATCGCGTTTTAAACCGTTAAAGTGTTTTATTTAAATGTGTACTACTCGCGTAAACTATAGACAGTATTTACATAAATGTATAGTAGCTTACGCGGACAGTACTACGGGCAGACATTTTGGATGCGAAAGCATACGGGACGTCAGCGTTTTCATTTTAAACCGTTAATTCGTGTTTTATTTATTAAATTGACTTTAATAACATTAAGTTACACAAGTCCTACATTGCTATACTCTGTAGTTCCTTCCGTCTGACCGTTTCCGCGTCTAAATGCACTGAACAGTACATTACATAAAACTTTCTACGTCACTATCGCTGTAGATAAGCACTAGAAGAGTTTTGTTTTTATAATACAATTAATTAAAATATATTAAAGTTATACTGTCTGTAGTTTACGCGAGTAGTACACATTTAAATAAATCAGTGTAACGGTTTAAACGCGATATAAATATTAGTTTTCTTCTTAGAAAATTGAAGGAACAGATGGCGCTAGCGTAGCAGTTTAATTTGACGTCAGAACTCAGAGACACCCTCCATCTTTAGTCTCCCCGTGACCAGTGACCGAGGCTGCTGCGAAGCATCCGAAACATCGGGTCGTAGTTAAAATTATTTTCAAATGAGTTTAACTAATATATATCGAGTTTTGAATTGTTAAAGTGTTTTATTTAAATATTAAAGATAGAATCGCAACGAGAAAATTGTATTTAGTAACTATTCTTGTTTTGTTAATGTGATGATAAACTGGTGCGTCACGTAACGCATTCTTTGTCATGGACGCGAACCCACGTCCTGCCAGAATCATCAATTTATAACAGATTGTCTGTAGTTCACGCAAGTAGGACTCATTTAAATTAAACACTCTCAACGGTTTAATACGCGAAACATAGAGGTTAACCTATGCTGTCTGTTGTTTACGCTAGTAGTACACATTTAAATAAAAAAAGTAAACAGTTTAAAACGCGATATTTACACAGCTGCTGAGCCGTATCTCGTTTTAAAACCGTTAAAGTATTTTATGTAAAAGTTACTTTATTTTATCTTTATTTAAACTAGGCTGAAAAGAGTTTTAAATGCCTTTTTTTGATTTTTTTTTGTTTGAAAATAATACACCATCCAGTAGTTCATATACCTAAGATTTCTAGTGAAATGAATTATTGAAACATTTATAAGGAACGTAGTAGCCGTTTGTCGGAATTGTAAGGACTTTATGGTGGAAATGTTTTAAGCGATTTTCCTTTTACGAAGAACGAAAAAGTATATTTATTATTATTAGGTTTCAATGCAAGGTAGACTTAAAATTTTAACAATGTCAACTCGAAACAAAAGGGTTGGGGGGGGGGTTAAACCCCCCAGCCATATCAACAAGATGGGCCATCTACCTATTTTGCCTGTGGATATTCTGAAATCAATAGACTGAAGCCGAAACGCGGATGGTGTATTATGGATACGGTGGTTCGCAATCCGGACGGAATTTTCATTGCTACCACCCGTATAACATACAGATTTCCAGATAAAGTCCAATATGTTTCAGAATAATTACACATCAATTAGGAAAACCTGGGATTTGGTGGGGATCGAATCCACGACCCGTTGATTATTAGATACATTGCTATGAACAACGAGCTTAAATAAACTTAAGGAAATAATATATAACTATATGAGTATAACTGGAGCTATATAGAGGGAGAAGTATTAAAAGACTCGGTCTTGGCAGTAAAACAGACTGTGAAGTCTGCCACATACCCGCCTAAGTACGCGAATCCTTATCATAAATGCGGCCATTGTGCCAAAACACTTTAAAAACTAAAAGCACATCTAAAGTACAATTTATCGCATACAATTTTGTTTCAATTACTTAAGCTTTTTAAACAAAATTATTACACAAAACGCTGTATTTTATGAGCTATTTAATGCAAGCACCACGCCTAGCCCGATCCGATGGGACTAATGTAATTACCTACGATGAACTGTACTTTAGTTGTAGTGCTGTGACTAGAAGAATATCGATAAATTAATTTAATATAGTTTTGTCATCTTCGCTTACATTAATCAATCCATCATATTTATATATACGCAATTTGTTACGCTCGTTCTTTAAGAAATATTGTATAACTAGCTGTGTCAGCGACTTCGTCCGCGTAATTAATTTATTTTTGGCACCATAATTTTTTATTGCAAACCTCTTCATTTTTATAAACTTAGGCTGTTACCGACGACGTCGGTTGCGATTCGTCGTTCTTAATAGTAAAAGATAGTCATATAGTATTACGGACCTAAAACGGTATAAAACAGTAATAAAATTCCCCGTTTTTTCCAAATTTCCCGTTTTTTTCGTTCTTATATGTCGCAACGCAATGATTTGTAGCTTAAAGACGATAAATAATCTAACCACCAAAATAACTTTTGAATTAAAACTAGTAGTTCCTGAGACTTGCACGTACAAACAAACATTTTAACTTTATATATTAGTATAGATACGCAACCTGTTAGGCTTGGCTTCTTCTTTAAGAAATATTGTATGGCATATCATTGTTTTTCGGGCTGTTCGGCCGACGTGGTTTAGAAGACGTTCTCGATGTTTTGCCATCACGTGCTGTGATGTGAGCGAGTCCGCTCGTGATGGCGAAACGTCGAGAACTTCTTCTCGGTCACGTCAGCCAAACAGACAGATAAACAATGATATATGACATTGGTCCTGAAACTTTATTAAATATTTAATAATTAAGGACTTGAATATAGGCCTGTTTAACTGTGTTTGTTATTGGTACCACTGCAAGAAAACCAGCATGAACGAAAATAGAACTTAAAATACTACAACAACAATAAGTATTTTCGTTAAATGTCTATCTTTTGTCAAAACGAAATACATATTATAAAATGTAATATGTGTCTTCTTGGATCAAGTTGAAATAAAACTTGCTTATGGTAGGAAAAATAGCCCTAATAGCCATAACTGGAGGTTTATTTCATAGAAAGCTATCACATTAATAATATTATCCCATTAAACAGACCGTAACTTATTAATAGTTAATAACAAATAAGCTATTTAAATAATCGGCTATGAATCTTTATTATTAATTGAGTAGTAAAACAAAGTAGGAACGATGTCGCTTCCTCGTAGTTTATCGACATTCGATAGAACATCCCTAAACATTGTATGAAATTTAGTGCTATGCGCTTTTCTGCTACAAAGCCATTGTAAGAAGGTTAATTTTTTAATATAATCCTTTATGTGTTGATGGTATTATGAGTCGAGTAAAAGTTTGTATTCGTTTCCTTTTCTGAAACTACCTCTATCGTGTTACTAAGTCAAAAGCTTTTTACATATTAGTAGGATAGTTAATATTCTCTCTTCTTTCATGAGAATTACTTCAGATATTGTCTGTAGTTTACGCGAGTAGTACGCATTTAAATAAAACACTATAACGATTTAAAACGCGATTTATTTTAGTTAAACTTTTTTGAAACATTTTTTAACTACCGCCCCACGTTTTGGATGCTTAGCAGCAGCCGTGCTTGAGGGGAGACCACGGTTTCTGCATAACTAATATTTATCGTATTTTAAACAGTTAAAGGGTTTTATTTAAAAGTATTACTTAACACAATTTTATTTGCTATTATACCTTAAAAATGCTATTTAAAGTTCTTAACTGCTTTGGAAACTCAATGGTTATATAATTTAGGAGTCATATAGCACGAGAGGTCCTCGGTTTCAATCTTGGGGAAACGATAATTATTCATCGTTGTCCTGAAATAAATTTTACCATTGAAACGGACACAAAAATGTGTTCGCGGATGTGTCACAAAGGTAACGGAGGGGTAAATTTCTTATCCATATAAGTTTATGCTGGTACACGTATTAATATAATTACTTACACAATTTATTCGTTTTATTTCTACTTATTTTACGTCCATTGGAAAGCATTGAAAACGTCGATAGTGAATTTCGCATTTAAACCGTTTTAACGTTATTTGACACATACAACGCTAACAGTAACATTTAATTAAATTGTTGATATGCCTACTTGTTATAGTTGAACGACTACTTCTGCTTATTATACCCATAAACTCACGTTAGTTCGTATAGTGACCACTAGGTGACGCTTTTGTCAAAGATGTATTAATCAATATTGTTTTGTGTAGTTCATAAATTAGACGCTAGATGGCGTTATTCGTTTTGTTTTTTCAAAAACACGCTATGTGTTGGTTGTTTTCCTACAAATCAAGATGTGTAGTTTTGATGAAAAAAACCAGTCTACAAGAGCTATCAAAGGCTTTTAATCATGAAGCATTTTACCATCCATTAAAGAAGTGCCATTCAAACAGTTCATCCTAGTAAAAGGGAGATCGTAATAAAGCAAGAAGCAAACAGAATATCTAATTGTAATTTCGCTATGCAGCTGTTAGCATAAATCTAACTTAACCTGCCCTAAGTTAGCCCCGCAGGAAACAAGTTGCACCAAGTTAATACAAACGGGAAACTTAGATATACTTAATACATTATGTAGTTTGCGTTGAACTTTTATGGGGTACAAAGTTGTACAATGAGGTGCATTTTTGTAATCTGATTTTACCGAATAAAACTAAGTACAGACATGTCTACAAGGGTTTTAAATTACTATAATTTTAAACATGAGTTTTCAGTCGTTGTTACGAAATACGAACCTTAACCGATTAAACTTTTATATATCATACCTAATAGCTAAAAGTAATACAATGGCTAGTTGACAATAATTTGACAAACATTCGAATAAATTGGTGGACTAAATTACAATAAACAAAATATTTCGAGTGTTTATATATTTAATGGTAGAAGAAGACAGAAAAGCATGTGCTTCATTCGATGGTAGGTAAATACCACAGCCTATAACACAACTAGTATATAATCGTTACCATTAATACCATCCGATTCTTAAGACCACAGATAAATATCTAATATATTATCTGAAGGGAAATATTTACTTTATACTCTGTACTAATTGTTAATATGGTAATTTAAATAATTAATGAAATATTTAAAATAATCAATGCAATAGGTACGTAAAAAATATATATTTTTTTTATAATAGAGAAGGTAAGACAATCGTGGGGATGATTTGATTGTAAGTGAAATAAGGGTATGTGTACTCCCTAGTCATGTAACATGTAAACTAGATGCGCAGACTGAAATTGAAACGCGGTTGGACTTCACGACATTTCCATCAATGGGCGGTGGTTCGTGACCCGGACGGTATTTCCATATTCCTACTACTCATTTAGTATCCAGATTTCCAGAAGAAAACCAACCAGTTTAAAAAAATTATAAAGTGATTAGAAAAATATCGTAATGTCGGTCTGGTGATACATTGCCATTACACAAGCGAGCCTGGCAACAACTTTGTACTCAGAATGCCATACCTCATTTCCCTACCTAACGCCGCGACCATAATATACATCAGAAAACAAGCCACTTTACGCCCTTTGACTTTTCAAAGCAAAGTGACTTTATGCCACCTAATATCCATTTGTAGAAAGGGTCGAGACCTTTTCGTCGGCTTCTGCAAAATTTACGATTTCGCTAGATTTACGACACTCGTAAAGTATTCAGTGGGTTAGACCAAATTCAGTGAGTGGCTAGTGTGACATTGTTCAGGTGTGTGGAGTACAAAAGCATGGGTATGGGCTAATTTCAAATGTCTATGGGTTCGAATCCCGGGGAAACAATAAATTGTTTCTGTCGTGGAGGATACGGAATTCTGATCAATTACTTGCCTGTAATTACAACCGATCAGTGAAACGGCCACAGAAATGTGTTCGCCAAGAGGGGAAACGGAATATCACTGCTAGAGCTTAGATCCACATTATGCGGGTAAGCGGACTTTAACCAGCTTTTAGAGGCTCGGGGCTTATAACACTTCATTATCAACGTAGGTACCCGTATTTGCTGTTTTTTTTTTAATTGTTAGTATTCACCCGATAAAGGAGACATATTTAAACAAAGTTGTAAACTAAAATCTATTTAGATTGAAAAATAGACGACACGGGCAGGACTTGAAGCGACATCCACAGCATTCCGTGCTCTAACCAAATGAGCTACTGTGCTACACGACATCATCGAATTTTTTTACCTATTGATACATGCATCTCTCGCAGCAAGCAACAGAACGGAACGCTATAGATTCAACGCCAGTTCAAGCCCTGTCTGTGTAAATATCGTTAAACTATAATAGACTTTTTAATTATATAATGCCTTGTACCAACACATGAAAGTTGTACAACGTGAAAATAAAACACTTTATCGATTTGAAATGAGAATATTAGTCGAAAATTATTTTAACTATAACCCAATATTTCGGATGCTTTGCAGCAACCGTGGTCGCGGGGAAAGGTTTTATTTAAATGTGTACGCATAATCTACAGACAGCTTTTAAACGTAACAAGCAACAAGTATTTTTTATGTTCTCGTATGGTATGGTTATATCGTAGATTATTAAAAAAAGAAAAGATTTTGCAGCTTAGAGAATTTACTAAAGTCTTTTGAATTGGTGGTTCAGCGCACGAGGGCAGAGCACAGCCGCCACTGAAGCCCACACTTATCTGCCTTGCTCAATCATAAATAAGTTTTTAATTTTCAGTGAGAAAACGTCGCAGGAAAATGTTTTGTGAAAATAAGTGTAACTCACAGTTGAACGAGAAATATGAGTTACACTCGCCAATAAAGTATAGCTTGTTTCGCTACAATTGTTTGCTATCCGCTTCATAGGACGTATTCAGTATTGCAGGTGCTATTAGGGTTCCGTATACATTTTTATATAATACAAATATCATATCTCTTTAAAGTAATAACAGATTATACAAATACAAAATTTACAAACAAAATAGATAAAAACGGACCCGTGACCACGGCTGCTGCAGAGCATCCGAAACGTCGGGCCGAAGTTAAAAATCATTATCAAATAAGTTTAAACAAAATAACGTTTTAAACCGTTAAAGTATTTTATTTAAATGTGTACTACTCGCGTGAACTATAGACAGTATTTAATAAAAAAACTTACAATTAAGAGAATACAAAAAAAGTACAATTTTAACATTGTGCGTAAAGGCGTCAAGACTCAGTCAAGTCAAGACCCTTATCAGACAACAAGTAGTACCAAAAAAATTTAATATTGTAGAAAAATTGGAACGAACTTTAAAAAAATATAATTATGACATATTTTAGTGTTTAGGGTCATTCTATTCACGGTTCTTATTCACGGTTACATCTTAAAAATTAAGATGTGCTATCGTCCTTTTTTGACTTTAGACATCTATATCCAATCCATAGTCTAAAACCGAAGCGCTAATTTACTCTCTAAGTCTTGTCCGCTTTGTAGAAGGTTTGTATGAAAAAAGATTGCGACATTTCGTTTTAAACGCAAAAAATATTTGTTAAAATAAGCTGCAAAGCATTCAAAAATTTGAGCCGTAGTTAAAAAACAGTTAACTAATATAATACGGAGTTTTAAACCGTTAAAAGTGTTTTTTATATGTTACTCTCGCATAAACTACAGACGATACTTGTATTAGAAACAAGTTAAGTTGGCGGTGACAATCTAACCCTGTTTGTAATCAATGCGGTCTGGATTCATAGACTATTAGGGGGTCCCCCCCGCCCTTTCCCCTCACCCTAAGGTTTTACCTATCCCTCCCCTTGTTTATGGTTGTAAAAGCCTAAGCGGGCACGAAGCACTCAAAAGTTCTAATATGAGCAGCAGCCGTAAGTGACTAATAAACATTCAGTGAACTAAGGGTCATGTAGTTTTCTTAAAGGACAATTTCAAATCAAAAGACTGATCCCCGGCCGTGAACAGGCCCGTTAAAAAGTACGTCCATTTATACTATACTATTCCTAGTTTATGTGGCCCAGAATACTCCCACCACCTTTTAACGACCTGTTTGTAAAAAAAAACAGGCCCCCCTGGAAGGCTCACAATACAAATCCTTCCAAAATGTAGTATTGTCTGTTGTTACGGGAGTAAATAAAACACTTTCAATGGTTTTAAATGTAATATCTAACTTATTTACAATTTTTTTTAACTACGGCCCGACATTTCGGATGCTTAGCAGCAGTCGTGGTGGAACAGACGGAACGGTTTTTGAACCAGAGAGTGAAATAAATTTTGCAATTATAACCGTTAAAAGTGTTTTATTTAGACATCAAATGTATGTTCGTAATGACGTATGTACTTGTAAATATCAACTAGATACCTAATAAATTGTATTGCACTTAAATTGTAACCAGCTGCGACCGGAAAAAGAGTAAACAAACATAATATGTTGAAAAAGTCCTGCAGGAAGAAGCGAATAATTATACCTCGTAGCTAACATTTTTTCTTTTCGCTTAAGCTAATAATATTATCCTCGTGCATAACGAAGATCCTTTAGTGCTTCAGTTAAACCATATCTTGGTTTCCTGACGTCCGGCTTGTCCATGGGTAAACGTCAAATCGTGATACAAAGACAGAGAAGACAGTATTTATTTACTACAGTATTCGTGTACTATATTCAAAGTATAAATGCCATATGCATTATCAAAATAACATAAAAGTTAATGTAATAACCTTAAAATATGCAAATGAAATTAAGTATTATAGACTATGTCTCGTTTATCTTTGTACTAGTTATTATAACTGTGTGTCGATATTTGACCAAAGAGAATATAAAAAAAAATATTAATGGTTATACATTACTGTGCTTGCACAAAAAAAAAAAAACTTTCCATTTTCGAATCATATTATTTAAATAAAACCCTTTTTAACGGTATAAAACGAGAACTATGATAGTTAAGTTAATTACTATTATTATTCTATAATTGTAATAAGAATTTATATTTAATAACATAGTTATCGTTTTAAATAGCTAAATATATTAGTTATAAGCAAACGCACCCAAAACGGTAGTCGTTAGAAACAATTTAACCTTTATTTATAGTATACGTAGAAATTAAGACGAAAAATACCTACAGAACCAGACGTTACTAAGTTCGAACGCACTTGGCTACATCCTACTATTTGCTGGCAGTTCGTTAGCTCACCGTGTCACACTAACACCGTCAGTATATTTTGCGAGGTATTTTTAGAAAATTGAGTTTTTTACCTCCCTATGACAGTCCACTTTATTTAATAACACTCAATGCTAGCAATGTAACGGGAATTTTAGTACAAAAATAAGATTAACTATTTTTAAAAGAAAATCAAATGTTAACGTTTCCATAGAGCACAGATATATAACAAGCTGTCGTAGAAACTAATATACAAAAAAATATGAGCGTAATACACAATCTTTGCTTTTGATGTTGCATGCGGGTATATTAAGAAAAACAAAAATCTCTCATCTCAGTAACTATTTTGTATTTAAATAAATCACTCTAACGCTTTAAAGCGCGATGTATAGTAGTTAAACTTATTTGAAAATTACTTTAATTACGGCCCGACGTTTCGAATGCTTTGCAGCAGCCGTGGTCACGGGCCGTATGTACCATTTCCGTAAACTATGGACAGTATTTATTTTGGATTTATCTGAGGCATTAATTTCTTAAATCTTTTCATAAGCGTATAAGTATTTAAGAAGAACTTGAAGAATAACTTTTTCTTTATTGAACACATTCTTAATATACTTGTCCCAGTTGGCAGCACTGGGACACGTATCTATTACGTCCATCAAATCGACCGGATAGTTTGTAAGCTTTCGGGATATGTCAAGTAGCACATATTCATATTTTGATCGGCATTGACAGTTGAAAAACTCAAGAAACAAACGCCCATCGACAACTTGTTTTTTAAATAATCATTGGGGTAGGGATTCAGCAGTGTCATACTTGGGGTTAGTTTATTGGGTGTTACGTTTTATTTTAGAGTACTTATTTTTATAGTGTAAAGCTATACGTTAATATGAAATTTTTTTATAATAAAAGGGGGTAGATATACAAAGGGTTCACTCTATGAAAGGTAAAATGCGCTGTCGGCCTATTTCAGCGTTGGACAAGGTATATTATAGCATCTCATGTTTTAAATAACAATGATACTTAATTTCACGATGGTTAAACGTTAAAAGTTTATTTTACTTTCATATAATATGCTCTTAACTGCATCCGTAATTAATTGTCTGCGTCCAACATTCAAATTCCGGAAATATTTAGAGGCAGCTCTAAACTGGATTAATAAAGTCCAAATCATTGAATAGGCTTTGAATATGGCTTTTAAATCTAAATAGTGCCTATTGCTATGAAACGATTTTATTTGCATCACTGAACAGATTGTGGCGGTTCAGACGATTACGAATTTGAATGATTGTTTTTATTTAAATAAAACACTTTGAACTGTTTAAAAGGCGAAATATATCAGTGAAGTTATTTTAGTTTATTTTACAGCATACCGTTGAACAAGACCCGTTTTAATCAGTTTTGCCAGATACGACGACACAAATGGCGCTAGCGTAGCCGTAAGTTTTGGCTTTGACGTTAGGAATACCCTCCTTATTGTATGTAAATTTTTTACCCCGTATCTGGTAAAAATATAGCAATACTAAAATAATCTTATCCATACTATAATATTATAAAGCTGAAGAGTTCTTTTTGTTTCGCGCTAATCACGAGAAATACTGTTTGAAATTAAAATAAACGTGTTAGATGGACCAATAGAGACGAAAAAGTAAAAATTGTGGAAAGAAATAGTCATCTTTACGGCTTCATTTAAATAATCTACAAAAAAATCATCGCAGCATAGACTATATTTTAAGATTGCCTAGCAAAAACTATTTTATGGTTATCAAATTGGCAGGAAATGAATGCATTAAATACTGCCAGTAGTAGGTTAAGCGAGTAGAAGGTACATATATTTAAATAAAACACTTTAACGGTTTAAAACGCGATATATTTTAGTTAAACTTGTTTGAAAATTATTTTAAACTACGACCCGACGTTTCAGTTGCTTTGCTTGTCTCCCCGTGACCACGGCAGCTGCTGCACGGATGCATTATTAGAAATTGTTTGTTAGAGTATCAACATAATATTATTTATTCTGCAAACAAGTTTTTAAAATAATATTTTAACGGTTTTAAAACTTAAATCTACACGTCATATAATATTTCAGCCTCCGTCCTTAGTCATTAGACACGTGAAATGATGTCGTCTGAAATACCTTTACCTTATTATGGATAAATTCGAAATTGTTTTCATAGTCCTCTGTGGCTTCGGCCGGAATGAGGGTTAGCAAACCAAATTGTATGTTATCTACCCTCAGATAATTGCGAGTACGGAAATAATTTTAACCTCGGTTAACAATTTCCATCGATATAATATTAGGTATAGATTTAATTGTTATAAAATTAGAACAAATCTTATCCATATGTGATAAGTTCAGTTTATTTAAATAAATTTAACGGTTTAAAACGCGAAGTGATATAATAACATAGGTTTTAACCCGAGCCCAAGATGTTTCTAATCATTTAAATAAAACACTTTAACGGTTTAACGGTTAACTAACGGGGGACACGGGGGAGTTTCCCCGTGACTACGGCTGCTGCAAAGCATCCGTCGGGCCGAAGAAATGTTTTCAAATCAAGTTTAACTAATTTTCGTCTTAAACCGTTAAAGTGTTTTATTTAAATGTGTACTAACCCGTAAACTACTCAGACAATGTTTCTAATGAAATTTTTGAAATATTCTTAGTTCTTTAGCCTAAACTACCAGCCAATTTTAATGCAATTTTAAAATATTATTGGAAGCTATCCTGTATAAATTAACTCCTATATAATGACCCATTGTGTCTGCAACTTTATTTTGCTATTTATACATATTGCTGTTACCCACGATGTCGTCCGCGCCCCGAGATCCTTGCAAGTTCAACTTCAAAGATTGACATATTATACTGTCGTTTTTTTAATCATTAAAAGGGTAATAATTTTTTATGAATATTTTGATTTCTTGTACCATTTTTGTTGCACACAAAACCAAAACATTCAAAGGTGAATAATTTCCTCCGTTTTTCCACATTTAGTCCTTTTGTTTTATAGCCTTCCTCAGTAAATGGGCAATCTAACCAATACAAAAATATTTGTTCAATTCGACAATACCAGTAATTCCCGAGATTAGAGCGTTTAAACAAACTCTTCAGTTTTATATATATTATATAGTATGGGTTTAAAGTGGACAGCGTAGATTACTTACACTGTACTTTATACATGATTTAATGTATATTTTTTAATTTCCGTGCCATGATACGCTCGGAAAATTAATTACAGCCTACGTTTGTAATTAATTGGTTCGTTGCTGGATTAAAAAATATTCTTATCGTGATGGTTGCGTGGGATAAATGTGTTTTCGCTTTAATCATTTTAAATGTACACGTGAGTTTATTTGACAACTAGCTGTGTCAGCGACTTCGTCCGCAAGGATCGTTATTTTGGGCATTCAAAATTCGTGGTTACCAACCCTTTCATCTTTATGAACTAAAGCGATTTTTTTTCAGATAATTAAAGGGAAATCATTCTATTACACATATTTTTTTGTATATTTTTTTTATTGGTAACCGTTTTTGCAGAGTACGCCTCAGAAACTCATAATCTTCGCTTGTATTAGTCATAGGCCAATTTTTTAGCCTAAAACTTTCCTCGATAAACGTTAAGCAACACAAAAAGATTTTTTCCAAATCGAACCCGTAGTTCCTGAGAGCAGCGCGTTCAAACATACAAACTAACTAAGAAACTCTTCAGCTATATATTAGTATAGAATATAGATTGATAATTTGTCTTAAATATTTCAATTACGGTCCCCACGAAAAGTTGATGGAGATTTAATTTGGAAAGTGTAGATTTAAATTACTTTTAAATTACATTTTGGTTTCGCTGTTTCAATTTTAATTAAACTTTGATTTAAAAAATGACATTGCTTTCGATTTCGAAATAAAATTAATTAACAATACTCTCATAGGTATTTTAATAAATTCTCGTTAAAACTATGTCAAATTTATGAACAAATTTAATAAAATAATTAGACAACCATATCTTTATTTTAACTAAGCAAGCGTACGTCGCGCAGTACTTAATTTTTATCTTACGTTATTGCAGTTTGAAAACTTTAATATTTAAAAAAAAGATCCCGTCCATCCCGCGTTGTACCTTTTTTTTTCTAAATAAATTTTCAATTTATTATATCAGCTTAACTTTGATCGACGGTCATATTACGTGAAAAATCCCTTTTCCAGGCGGCGTTCTCGGAAAGTCTTGTAGATTCCATAAGAAGCGTCGTCAAAGGCAATTCTAACCCGCCCATTGTAGTGCGCCTCAACTTCAAACAACGAAGCGGAACAATTTACGACTTCGCTCAACTGGATGACACAACTGAAGCTAACGAGAGATCCCAGAATCATGACGCCATCAATGACACGGGGGACAATGATGAAGGAGCTTATTTGTTGTATCATTTGCTGAGGGTAAGTTTATGATGGTTAGACAAGACAAGTGATGGTTGATGGTAGGTGTAAAACTCCAGCCATATAACATGTAAACAGGACACGCTGTCAACCTATTTGGCTTTGGATTTTTGTAAATCTACAGACTGAAACTGAAACGCCTGTAGACTTTACGGCTTTTTCATCTGTGGACGGTGGTTCGTGGACTTTAAAGGAATTTCAACATTCATCCCACCCATTTACTTACTTCACCCTTAGGTACACGAAACCATTCACACTTAGGTACACAGAACAGAACTTACAGATACTATGCAATTTCAAAGTAAAGAGTCTACCGGGCGGCCTATAAGCGATCTCTTCCAGGCAACACGAGTAGAAAGAAACATAACGATTATTAAAAACTATACAGTGTGCAAGAAGTACGAAACTTACTAATTACTTACTATTACTTAAACTATACAAAATAAACTTAAAATAATAATAATAATAAATGCACATCCATACAAAGTACAACCCGTTGATTATTAGCAACAAAGTGTCGTGTTTCAAACCGTTAAAATATTCTGTAATGTCTATAAAATTAACCATAACACACTTAATAGAATTAATAACAAAATTAAAACTGCATGGATTAATTTAAGAAGGTTATAATGTTCATTACGGAAAACATTTCTAACGGTTTAAAACGCAAATATCAAGTGAAATGTATAATGCATCTGAAACGTCGTATTACAGTTAAACATAAGTAATATCAAATGCCAAAATATGGCTGGGGTGTTTCTCCTCTAAAATAAATAACATACTTCGCGTTTTAAACCGTTAAAATACTCTGTACTTATAAAGTTAGCATTACAGACGTAATAGTGTTCTCTAACGTTAATTTTAAAGCCAGGTACCCAATTTAAGCCGGGCTCTTTCACGAGTGCATGTATAAATTGGTCCGTTTTATAAATAAGTATTACGCTTATTTACCAACGGGACGTACTTTCTCCATGCCTGGCGCTGCCCTGGCGGTGTGCCAGGATCTCTCGAGAGCCTTAGTTGTATAAAAATTTGATAGCTCACTGTACTTTTGAACTAAGCAGCTAGCGCAAAATTAAACTCAAAAAGCTTGCCTTTGTGTACGAAACATTTGTTCGGGGCTTACGGAGATATTTTTTGATATGAGTTCGTTTGATGGTAGGTTAAATACCCCAGCTATATAACATCTAAACTAGTTGCGCTTGCGTCTTTTTTTGCCACAAACATAATTCAAAACAAAATGCGAGTCCATGACTCTCGTAAATTTTTATTCACCTTCCTCGATTTGTAAATGTCGTTCAAGAGTTTCCCGGGCGTCTTCACATAAGGGATAAATAACTCCACTAATTTCCTTCTAAATGTTTCAGACGACGCAAGAGAACGAAGATCTAGACGAATCAGCAACCAGGACGTTCGAGAAAACCAAGGACATGCTCCGCGCAGCACTAAGATCCAGATGTAACAAATATGACAGGTGCGTCCGTCGTTGTGTCAAAGTGACGTATTCTTGCACCGTCACTTGCAGGGAAGTGTATGATATGTATGACATTTGCCGGCAACCGATCTGCGGCAGTGCTTGCTGGGGTAGGACCATGCCACCTTCGTGGCTCTTGAAATAAAACTTTTGTCTTTGTATTTGTTTTTTTTTACTTATACAGTACAAATATTAAAAGGGATATATCGCTAGTGAATATTTATGCATAATTGGCAATCCATGTAAGGATTGCATAGTGTATTTTTTCTAACTTGGCACTGTTGGTCAACTAATACACAATTTACATAAAATCGTGTTCTCACAAGGTTCACATTGATTTACACTAAAAACACTTTGAGACACAGGATTACGTATTAAACTAATCAACTATCTCAAACTCACTTAGTACAAACCACAATTTAATGCTAAAATTAATAGAAATTCTTAAAAATGAGTTTACGTAAATGGACAGTCTTTTCAAAGTTAGAAAAAATACACAACACACAGTACGATGAGACAAAATTTATTTCTCATACTAGTACCTATTACCTATAGGTACTAGTATGAGAAATATTTTTTTTAACATAATATGTAATTACTTATTAAACTTAAGGATTTGTCATGGACAAATGTGTTATTATAGAATAGTTTAATTATTATAGAAAATTTTATCGGAACTTGTTTAAAAGTTTTACAACAAAAGAATAAAAAACATAACTATATCGCAGTCGGCGTAATTTATATGTAGCTCTCTATAACTATGTGATAAGTAAAAGATAAAAGTAACAACAATTGAAGTTTCAAGCTACTTGTTAAAACATACACTTTGTAGTGCATCGTTAAATAAAGACGTTTATAAAAAAATAAAGCAAAAATAAAATGTAAGAATAAGACAATTCCCATCTACAAAGGTAGGAGGAAATACAATGAAAATGTACTCAAAGCTAAGAATGCTTTAATATTTCCATATCTATGGATAATCTTGTCTCTAGTACAATGCAATCGAAGCCACTCGAATATAACCGCCAGTGCTGGGATCTTGTTAGAACAACGTTGATAAAATATTTGAACAGGGACGTATTCAAGAACGAAGCCTCCAAAAATAAAGCTATCCAATTTTAATTAACAAATGAAGTAGCTAGCGCATGAGACTTATAGTTTGAAGATAGAATTATAGAATTCGTATACACTATGAACACAATTTTCTTTAGAGCGGGACATGGGGCAAGTATTTGGTTCAATGAGAAATTGTGTAAACTGGAAATTAATTATATATTTCTCTGTCTGAGTGATGCAATAAAGTGACCCAAAAAAGCAGTTGAATTTATTTTAGTATGATTTCTAAGCATTATTTAGGGTATAAAAACCATTGGAACTCAATTATTGTTCACAATAGTACAGGCCTTGACATTCTCATCCTACATTACTTGGCTTTTTTAACTACTAAAAAACTCATTGATTAGTCCTGTAACGTTTAACATCTAAAGACACTTGGTAACTATAATGGTAAAACGACGAGCACCATTTCTCAATCACGAGTACCCAACAGTTCGAAAACCTAATTATTGGCATTACAAACTGATTTGAATAGCTATTTACAATTTATTCTCGTAGAAGTTATTACTATCATACACTACCTCGCCTAATGGTTAGATGTTTCGGCTGGAGTCCCAGAGGTCCTGGGTTGGATACTCTGTGGTCGTTCGATATCTTCTATTAGATAGTGCTCTTTAGTCCCATTGACCTGGTCGCTGCCCTAGTAAGCAATATTCTTAGAACGGTATCGGGGCCCCAAAAAATATATACCAAGTCCTTAATACCTCTTGTGATGTTCAAAGAGATGCCACAAAACGGAATTTCTTCCCGGTATGCTCTAAAACTTATCAGAATGACGTTCTTTAGTTGTAAATTTAAAGAGTTGAATGTCTGTTATTTATTCTCTAGAGATTTATTCGTCTACACTTTAAGATTTCTAACTGATATTAAATATCATATAATAATTAATAGAGATCATTACGACTCATTATTGTCCCACGACTGGGAATAGATTTTTTTTTATGGTAGAGGAAGACAGACAAGTTCACTTGATGGGAGGCGAAATACCCCACCATATTACATCTACACAAGATGAGCTGTCGATGCATTTTAAATTTGATAAATCAATTAATGAAGGACGGATTGAGAATTTCGACCACGATGCTTTTCTTTCTTATTATTATTGCATTTCTCCCAGGTGGCCTGAATTAAAAAGGATAGATACACAAGGATGATAATATCATGTACTTCCAAACACCAGGACTCCTTTGTTCTTAATAGAATTCTATTTACCGAACTAATAGTATAGTATGTGTACGATACGAGAATCGAATCCTGGAATTCGTGTTCACAAACGATTATAAGTATTAGGGAAGGTAGTTTTTAAAGTAGTATTTCGTATTAAAAAAGAAGACATAATTTTGTTAATTCGTAGAGAAGTATAAAATATAATTCATTAAGGTATGAAAAGAGAAAATAGACAAGGAATGAGCACGAAATTTTTAAATAATTTTTTTATGAAAAGTAGATCACTAGTAATAAGAACAATTTAATCATCATAAAAAGTTTCATTCGAGAGATTATTAATTATCTAGATTAATTTCATCAGAGTAGAAATAAATATGCGATTGAATTTTCATTGACATTTTAGAGGAGTAGAATCGAGACGTCCACTATGTCGAAATGTATCCAAATTAAATTGGTCTTGAATTTTATCTGTCTTTTAACTTTTGTAAGTATTATTGATATGAATTAAAGAATTTTCCGATGTTTTATTGACGTTAATGGTTTTTTGTTTAATGAGTTTGCGAATCTTTTTAATTTTCGAGGTAAAAGTTTTTAAACACTTAAGATAAGCCTTATTTATAATGATCTATTTAAAGTTTAAAACATATTATTTATTTTGTTTTGTATGATAATTTTTTTTTATTATTTTATTCCTCATGTAATTCTCATGATGTTGAAAATATTAGTTTCAGAATATCAACCATGTGTCAGGACGTTTAGACAGTCTTCTCTCTCGTCTGTACGAGAAAGCGCAAAGCAGCTATAGGCCATTAATTGTCATTCTGGATAATTCTTACTTAAAGGAGAGAGTGCAGAAACCAGATCACCAGGAAGTCAGCCCATTGCTGTCTAGCAGCGAGGAAATTGTCCATATTGAGCCACCACTTGCGAAATTGGTAAGATTTTTGTGGCTGTAAAAGGAGAATCTTGTTTAACATTTTTAGATAAATTTCTGATGGATTAACTGTTAAGCTATCATAGTATAAAGTCAGTGGAATCTTCCAAAACACATATGTATGATACGATATCACGAATTTTTTTATCTATTTCATAATAAGTGAATACGCTAAGATTTCAATAACACAAGTGAATTAGTATACATCGATAAATAAATTACAGAATAAGAAGCCGAGAAAATCAACCAGACAAACAATAAAACCGATAATCA
Source organism: Leptosia nina (assembly GCA_963661955.1). Classification (NCBI taxonomy): domain Eukaryota; kingdom Metazoa; phylum Arthropoda; class Insecta; order Lepidoptera; family Pieridae; genus Leptosia; species Leptosia nina. Next base: position 6,145,031 of record CAVLEF010000011.1, read on the forward strand.
AATCCAAGAACAGATTCCGCGCGAGAAACGCACTGGCGCAGCGCAGCAGAATCCAGTCACCCATCGTGAAAAGTCTCCTGCGCATATCAAACGATCTTCGCTGCAACGCGAAGGAAGAGTGCGTGGATGAGTGCAAAATTAAATTTATCGGAATCAAAATAAAGAAATGCATAATCACATGTGAAATCTACGAATGCAAAGAGGAGGAAGTGGACTCTTGTAGGGGTGATGAATGCAAGAACTCGTGCGAATCCGATTGTGAAGAACAGGCGGGTAGTACGAAAGGTTATACTTTGTCGATCGAGAAAAATTGGTGTAATAATGGTCGTTGCTGAATAAAAATATGGACGTACTAATACGTAATTTATGATTTAATTTTGACCGCCTCGTAGTTTTAAATTTTTAATATAGAGGAGGGTAGACAAGCATGGAATTCACCTGCTGGGAGGTGAAATATATATATCCATATAACATCAAACCAGGTGCTTTGGCATGGCATATTAGGCATTAAGCAAAAATTTAAGATTGAATGAAATATGATGAAGTGCTATTGCTTAGATAAGTAACAGCGGGCATGAGAGAACACATTTCTGTGTCCGTTTCACGTATAAATTTTTAAATACAGCCAAGTAGTTGATCCGACTTCTGTGCCCTTTTGGATCGAAACAATTTATAGTTTCCTCGGCTTATTTGTTATTTGTCAGGGCCTTCAAGTTTAACACAATGCTGTTATCACATTTAACCATACGTGGCTCTATATATATATATCAGTGGTAATCTTTTCTAGAGTTCTGCCTCCGACTCTACTACAAATCATGTGTTCCATGGTGCGAACACCAAGTGGAACAAAATGTCATTCCTCTAAGACAGGCCAGTGGTAAGAAGTAGGTTCATCACCTACGTGCCTTGGAGACCACTTTAAGCCACCTAAAACTCTTATCTCTACTATGAGGGAGAAGATCTATCCCCAGCTGTGGGACTACAATTAGACGAAACGAATACACCTTATGCTAACTCCAATACAATTTGATTTTACTATATATTTTCGATTAATGATAGAAACCATTTTTTATTACTTTTAACTATGCTTTTAACGTATACAAAAAAATAACAGATAAAACTTGTACATTCCCAACAACAACATACCGAAAAGAAGGTTAGAAAGTGTTCGAATTGTTTTATTACGTAAACTACAGACTATACTCAAATATATGTATAGATTCTCTTTCGTGAATTGACTAAATTGACACTTCAAATGTCAACGTAACTTCCACAGTCTACGAAGCGCAATGTCACATAAAAACACAAAAATATAATGTGTTTACAGTTTTATATTTTGGTAACACAATAGCGTTATTCAAAATATGTTGATGCACACAGTTCGTGAAGACTTACGAAGTTTCCTAAATATTGTTCAGAGCGATTAAATGTTTGAGACTGTAAATAAGCGAAGCCAACTTGTTTTCTCATTCTTCTCAAATTAAACATTGGAAAATGAATCGTTCTAAAGAGGTAAGCTTCAGTTTTCGTTGTTAACAGGTGAATTTTATAAAAACTATCTATCAATCTTTTTTTATGATAGACAAGGATAGAGATCTCTTTATTTTATACAAGATGCGCTGTCAACAACCGCGATTACCTGCACGTATTTTCCATTCCAAAATGAAAGGTTGATATTTTTACCACCCACTTAAAATCCAGACGAAGTCCAACATATTTTAGACCATTTAGAGATAATTACAAACGTGTTGGTTCCGTGGGAATCGAACTTATGGTACCGTAGATAATTAGCCGTATTTTTCCACCATTGCACAAAAATAATATAAAAAATCTCTCATAAATCCTTGAATACCTTGAATATAGTTTTTACTTGTTGGTGTTTTACACTGCAGAATATATATTATAAAGGTGTTTGTTTTAGGATATACAAAAACCAAGTAAAGTCTCGTCAGACGAAACGGTAAGTATATTATCATTAAATAACCACGTTTTCATGGCTAGCTTACTTTGAGCTAATATATGTCCCGGATTTGAATGCCGGGAATAAAACGGTTTGATAAGAATAATACTAAGTTGACACTTGTTACTTTGTGTCAACGGAACGTTTAAATGTTTAAGATAAGAAATGAAATAGCAGAAATCTTTATATTACAGATTACGGAACAAGTCAAGACTGACGATGCAATTGAAAAAAAAATCCAGTTCCATTGTAATGTTTCTTAAAAAATATCATTAAATTAATTTACATTTTTGTAAAAACATTTTTGTAAACGACGTTACAATTAAAATAATGTCCATTTGGCCTGACACACTACGGAGAGTGGTTTATCTTTGACTATATTTCAGGAAGACGTTGATGACATTTCTTCTCTATGCACTCTACAAGAGGAATTATCAGAATACTTGCAAAAAGTCGAGAGCAACGGTTTCAGAAATAATTATGACGTATACCCAGGAGTTGAAACAATTGACTATGATTACACGGCGGAGAGGCAAAATCTATATTCAACCAAGTATTAAAAATCACTATTAACGGTTTTAAACGTGAACTGTATAGCATCAAATAAATAATAACCAATAAGTTAGAGGTCGTGAGTCAGACCTTTTTGCGTTATAGTTCGCGTTTTAAACCGTTGAAAGTGTTTTATACGTAAACTGCAGATATGTAAAATTCAGTATTCTTTTATTGCTTGCTGTTGCTCGATTTGCAACAGATTTCAACTGAATATTCTTACATTTAATAACGTACGTAGTCTTTGTGACAAAATATATGTTTTTTTTTTACCTTTAAAAGGGTTTTTCAAGAATGAACGATGACCAAAAAATCTTATATTACGCCTTATGTTTCCAAATTTCTATCGACGATAATAATTGTTACGGCACAGACCAAGGGAACAGACAGCCTATGCTTACCTCTTAGTGACACTGAAATTAGAAAATATCAACCTCGTGCCGAACAGAAACAGAATTTGAAATTTTACTCTATACTTTTGCATCAGTTTGAAAATTATTTTTTCTTTTGCGCTGAAGAAAAAATTTTCCCCTACAACTTAGCACTGCTTTTTTTGTGGCATATTGAACAGTTGTGTCGCATTGTGCTCAATTAGTGCTATTACGTGCCGTTCACAGCACAAATCAGCACGTGATAAAATATTGTTTTTTTTTTAAGCAGTACTTAGTATGGACCTTATGTTTCAGCCTTGTAGAATCTACAGCGCACTACGTGAAGGGATGTTTAGGAGCTGGGCTGCTGGGCATCCACGAAGGTTTCATGTATGGTGGTCTTTGGGCTTCGCTCGGCGCTACAGCCTTTTTAGGGTTCCTGGTACCGTATTGTACATATGTACGTGAAAAATACAATTTGTTATATCTAGTAAGTTATACTAAACAATATTAAATAAATAATAATAGTGGAAGAAAGATTAATATAAAAATATAATATTTTTATACTTATCCCACCAATACAATAGGTATATATATTTTTTTTTATTTAATATTAACTCATGATATTCTGAAAACTTTAATATCTTTTATATGTTATTGCACATAGAGGCACTATGTTATAATTTACAAATCGAATGAAAAAAATTTCGACTCGGGCAGGACTTGAAATTACATTGCGCGAGTATAGAGCATGTATCACTAAGTTGAAAAAAAAATCGAGGTGTAGGAGTCTGTAGCTCAATTGGTAGAGCAACAGCACGGAACGGTGACGTTGCCGGTTCAGGTCCTGCCGGAGTCGATTTTTTTTCAATTTATTTTAGATTTTTTAAATCAAGTAGAAAAACATATATTCAACGATTACATGTAGGATTCGGTATCTCAATTGGTTAGAGCAACAGCACGGGACGCTGTGGATGCCGGTTCAAGTCCTGCCCGAGTCATAATTTATTTCAATTTATAATAGACTTTAATTTATATAGTGCCATTGTGCATTGTCATGAGAAAAATATTAAAGTTTTCAAAAAAAAAATATATATATATAAACTATTTATCCAATGACTGCTAATCGCTCATAACTAACAGTTGTTTATAACTTTTTTTAATTTACTGCATAAGTCTATGGCACTTGTCGTTCATTTAAATCAAATACGGCTTTACAGATGTTGATAAAATCAGCACAAAGGATGTACGGCAGACTTCGCGTTCCAAGACTTTCTTACGCCGACCTAGCAGAGGCTGCAGTCGCCACCGGCCCATTGATATTCTTCAGACGACACAGTAAAGCCTTTAGGTGGCCACAGTTTGCATACAAACAGTTGCTCTAAGTATTTTATGCGTCTATGTCGTTGTCGCTGACTTGTACACATTTACATAGAACACTTTTAACGATTTAAAACGCGAAATTGAAGCTTCCAAAACGTCGGGCCGTAGTTTAAATATATAGTAAATTATTTAACTAATATATTTCACGTTTTAAACCGTTTAAAGTGTTTTATTTAAACAATTGCTGAACGTCGTACCCCTTTTTCCTGAATCTTATCCCGCTAATATAGTAGTATTATTTAGTTTATTACGTTTCGTTTCTTGCTTTTTGATTTTAGTGTCACTGTAGTTAAAATGCAGTTCTTCATTTCTTTAAGCATTGTTTTTTACTGTTATAATAATACTAGATGTATTATTTGTACTAGTATTAAAGTTTCAACCCTAAAACTAGTAATAGTTTACAAAATTCCATAATTCCCTACTGTTAATTGCTTAAACTGTAGCCATTTAGTGCATTATTCAGTGTGTGTGGTAGAAATTGAACCACCTGCGCATTTCTGTTCATGCTTAAGGAATGGATACATTATTACTTTACATTGTCATTAGTGAGCGATCTAATCTATACTAATATATAAAGCTGAAGAGTTTGTTTGTTTGTTTGAACGCGCTAATCTCAGGAACTACTGGTTCGAATTGGAAAATTATTTGCGCACCAACTGGCATAGCTAGTGATTTATAAATAATGAAACAATGATCTCGACAGATTCATATCATTAAAAGTTAAACTTGACCTAATTCTGAATACCAATTCATTAAGTTCAGATATCATTAAAATAAGAATTAATTAATGCAACTCTTTCAGATACTTCGTTGAAATGTTATTGTTTATTGAATTTAATGGGACCTGCTGTATATTCGAGATTATGATTGCGAACACTTTGAAGCAGGTCAGGCCCTAGTTTTTTATACATATTTACAGAGTTGATTGTGAAGAAACTGATAATTATCCTCTTCGTTATTTTTATAACGATGACACTAAATCGAAAAATATTCCATTGAATATCGTAAGAAGAGATCTTTAAGTGTACTTACATAAATAAACTCGAGACACCAGGAATCTAGTAGACATAGTACAATTCCGTTTTCCTATGGCGTAATTCCTGTGCCCCTTTCAGTGATTGATTATACAAGTAGGTAGGGATCTATGCACGACCCGACCGAACAATTTTCGAACCCTAGACATCACATGTTTTACTGGATGCTAAATCTTTCTTATTTAATTACAAATCGCATTAGGTAGACACAAATTTTGTGTCCGATTTGTTTTGACGATACTAATAAAAAATATATGTTTGTACACTATGTTTGCATAGCCAGAAAAAATATTTCTTTTTGGGTATGCCTACACTATAAATACGCGAGTACACAATTAAATAAAACAATTCTAACGGTTTAAAACACGAAATATATTAAAACAAATTGCATTTTAAATACTTTAACGGATTTATTGGCTAAATAATGAAAAGCATCGCCTTATATTGCGTTAAGTTATAATAATTTCGGTCGGGCGTGGGCACAGAAGTCTAATTAACTTTAACACATGAAACATACATATATATAAATGTACTATACCAGATAGACTTATTATATATAAAAATGTCATAATTGAATTCTAGGTTTTAGAAGCGGTATCGCCGACGATAAAAAACTCCAATCTCGATATTAGTATTTACATTATTATCATAACTATCCCGCTGGTGTCGCTCTGTTTGATACGAAGTTTGAAATATTTGGCGCCTTTTTCACTAATTGCAGATTTATTCATTGGTAAGATTTTAAACTGTTTGTTGAGTTAAGCTCATTGGCTTTTCGCGTGTGACATTTGCAAATGGAGTCTCAGCTTAATCGGGGAATGCGTAACATCTGATGATCTCTTCAAACTTGACAGCACTTCGGGAACAATATCTCAAGTACGACGGCCCAACAAGCTTATCTTTTAGGCTATCCATCTAAGTTTTTTAGTTTTTATTAATGACTGACGGGCCCCAACGGGTCGTGGTTACGATCTAACATTTTGTAATCAATTTATAATTATCCTGAACCTTCTTGAAGTCTGGATGTTAAATGCGTGGTAAGAATATCGAAATTCCGTCCGGGCCACGTAACACCGTCGACAGATGAAGCAGCCGTGTAGTTTAATCACGTTTCAATCAGTTCCGAATATCCAAAGCCAATATCGGCCGACAGCGCATCTTGTTAAGACGTTATATGGCTGAGGTATTTCACCTACCATCACGTGATCTATAATAAAAAGAGATGCGAAGTTTTATGAAGTGAGTCAGAATCTCATACTAATTTTATCTCCCTACAATTAAAGTAAAAAACGCCATTTTTATTTGTATACTTCATAGGCCGACTCAACCTGAACAAGTCTGCGTAAGCACAGATCCCAATGTTTATCTTGCAGCAATATGCGTCATTACAAGCCTGTACTACAGTATATCCGTCGTGCAGTCGATAAGAAATGTCCCCAGCTGGAAGAGCATACATGGCTTGCTCCGCTTCTGTGGCGTTTGTATCTACAGCATAGATGGCATCGGTGTATCTCTACCAATCGAGAATAACATGAGGCGGCCGCAGTACTTCGATGTTGTACTACAGTGCGGTAAACACGGCTTCAATTGCAGACGTTAAATGAGAATTGATTCTGTAGACTGAGTCTAGGTTTTGCGCGGAAGGGGGAGAGGGGAGGCCGGTTTAATCCACTCTTTATATGTGTTATATATTTTAAACTCGATTTAACCAGTGTAGTGCCGTAGTTTACGCGAGTAGTACAGTACACATTTAAATAAAACACTTTCCAAATTCCAAACGATGACGACACAGATGACGCTAGTGTACCAGATTCTATTTTTATATTACACACTCCATCTTCAGTCCCCCCGTTCACGGCAAATCATCCGAAGTATCGGGCCATAGTAACAATAAATTGTAAATAAGTTCACAAATATATTTCGCGTTTAAAACTGTTAAAAGTCTTTTACTTAAACGTATTAGCCGTATTCTATTAAGTCATATATCTGGAATGTCTTATTTAAGCCAAATATTTGCCGTCATGCTAAACAATTTACATAATTGAAAATTCTTTTGCCATAAGAGCCATGTTAACCCTGAACAACATACACCGTCACGAACCTATCTATAGACAAAAGAGCCGTGAAGTTTATTTGCGTTTCAGTTCCAGTCTGTGCATTTCCGAATGGCTAAAAAAATAGTTCGATAGCACATCTTGTTGGTATATCTTAACTAGCTATGCCAGCGACTTCATCCGAGAGAATGGTTATTTTTTTGCACTAATTTTTTGCAAACCCCATCATCTTTATAAACTTAAGCTGGTACCCATGACGTCGGACGGTCCCTCCGTCGCTCATGCTAGTCAATCTTAAAAGAGAGACATATAGCGTCGGAAACTTTTTTTTTAGATAATTGTAAGAGAAATCATTCTTTCACACTTATTTTTTATGTATCTATATCGTTTTCCCAGTACGTATCAGAAACCTACAGAGTTGAAAATTTCCACCATTTTTGTTCACATTTCCCGCTGTCTCTTCGCTTCTATTAGTCACAGCACGATATTTTATTGCCTATAGCCTTCCTCGATAAATGCTCTAACACAATTATTACTATGTATTAACGAACCGTAGTTCCTGAGATTAGCGCGTTCAAACAAACAAACCCTTCAGCTTTATATATTAGTATAGCTTCACCTATCAAGTGTGGGTTATACTTTTTGTTCTACCTCTGTTATGAAAAATGCTTGATTGATACTTACATAAAAAATACTTGTTTTTCAACATAATTGTATTAAACAGAAAATAGAAACACTTGTTGTCTTGGTCTAGTCCTTCCTTTGAACTAAAAATTTAATATGCTATAATATAATAATTACATTTTCATATGTACCCAGGTATGGCTATAGTTATTCCATTGGTGGCTATGGTCGGCTTCTTCGGGTATTGGGCTTGGGGGGAACACTGCAGAACTCCAATTACAATCCACATGCCCCCTGAAAGGTAAATATTAAAATTAATTTCATGTCTGCCTATGCCAAAATAAACAAAACGATACAGTGACACCCCATTTCCCTCCAAGGCATGAGGCGACCACATGTATGTGTCCGTTTTACTTGATCAGTAAAATTTACAGGCGACATAAGAGCAATTTTAAATTAAAGGAAATAATGCCACGTACAGGACATGAACCCACGTCTGCTGTCTTTAATCTTGGAAGCGTTAAATATTGAAAAGTATAGTTTATGAACGAGACACACGAGTAGTTCATTTGTTAGAGGGATAACACGTTGGTCGTGAGTTCGTATCTGTGTCGTAAATGTTCTCAATCTATTATGTTTTGATTTATGCATGTGTATGTATAATGTAATGTAATGTATAATGTGTTAAAATGGTTTCAGCGTTAACATTTTAATTAATATCCTGAGAATAAATTGTATAAGGCATTCGCAGATATTTTGCAAGCTTTTTCGGTTTTTGAGTTGTTTAAGTTGTTCCTCCACTAAGCGAAGATTGACTCACATCTTCCCCTCATAATCTTACCTATTAGTGGTAGTGTAACATATATTTTCGAGAACAAATTCTCATTAACGACGACTAAGAACCCAAGAAGCCATGCAATGACATGCTTAGATACATTTATTTATAATTTGTTTATTAAATACCACATATCCATACTACTAATAAGGATTTATATTCCAAAAGTTTCCTATAGCCAATGCCAATAATTACTAAACCAAAGGACTATTCCATAATAACATGAATATTACGACCTCACGTTACCACAGCGTATAAACGAAAACAGTAGCGCACTATTTAAAGCTATGAGAGGACAGTAGTACAGACAAGCATAAGACTCACATCATGTTAGGCGAAACTCCTCAGCCATATTACATCACAACAACATGCACTGTCGACATATAAACTTTGCACATCTGAAAATCCACTGTCTAAAACCGAAACGCGATTACATTACACAGCTTATTCTGTGGACGGACGGAATTTCGATAAAACAACATTAACAACAAGATTTCAAACGACGAAGCCCTAACACTTTTAAGAAAATATATTCATTAAAAAATGTTTGACTCAGCGGGGATGGAATGCACGACCCATTGATTACTAGCATTGCTACAAACATTGCACACAAACAAGTCAGTCAAACTCGTATAATAATTGAGGCCGAGAGGCATAACTAACTGCAATTTTATGACTTGACGTAATATATAACGTGAAATATAAATATATTTTCATAGTCTAAAAATGTTAAACTACAAGAGCACAGAGAGCGAAAATTGTTATGATCATTTTTACACAATAGTGCAAATTCACTTTCGCCTAAGTTAATTTCGTATTCAAATCATGTTTTTTGCTATTAGGCCATCCTACCTGTAGCAGCCTCGATTATGGTCTGACAAATTGTTGAACCACTGCAAGTCTACACCATGTGGGCGCACAGTGTAAACTACAGTAGTTCAACTAATTAGTGTACCATTTCGGTCCCCATTGGACCGTACCATCTGGCCCATTATAAACTGTTTTGCAGTGTTCCAATTATCATGCAGTTTCTGCTGACCGTATCGCTTGGTGTCACATTCGCCGTTCATTTCTGGGTGCCTTTTAGAGTCATTTGGCATTACATTAGCAGGAAATGTAAGAGGTTTGTGTTAATTGTTATCTAAGTCATTAGTACACTTTTTTCTATTAGATGTATGATAAGACACTTACAACAGTTAAAAGTTAAATACTATATGTAGTTTACACGAGTAGTGCACAGTTAAATAAAACTCTTTAACGGGTTAAAACACGAAATGTAGTACTTATTTGAAAATTAATTTAACTACGGCCCGGCGTTTTACCTTGACTTCAGAGTTCAGAGACACCCTCCATCTTTAGGCTTCCCGTGATCACGGCTGCTGCAATATATCCTAAACGTCGGGCCGTAGTTAAAATAATTTTCAAATAAATTCAACTTATTTATATCGCGTTTTAGACCGTTAAAGTGTTTTCTTTAAATAGTTAAAAGTTATAAAGTAACATACTTTTAACAGTTTTAATCATTAAATATATCAGTCAACTTATTTACAATTTATTTTAACTGCGGTCCGAAGTTAAGCGCTAGCCGTGGTCGCGGGGGACTGAAAATGGAGGTTGTCCCTAATTCTAAAGTCAAAATTACTCGTCTTATGTCAGATTATAGTTAAATAAATAATTTGAGATATATATTTCGCGTCTTAATCCGTTAAGAGTGTTTTAATTTAATGTGTACTACTCGCGTAAACTACAGACAATACTTGAAGGTTATTTATCTATTTTTTATTTATATACATAAATTTATTTTTCAACAGGCGAAGAACGTTGTGTGAGCGTTTGTTTAGAGCTGGTCACGTTGTTGTTTTATCCTCGCTATCGATAGCCTTCCCGAATCTTAGCAAGTGGATGAGTTTTGTTAGTATTTCATCGTCTATTCTTATATCAAACTGAAGAGCGTTTGAACGCGCTAATCTCAGGAACTAATGGTTCACATTGAAAACAATTCGTGTTGCTTGAAGCATTTGGCGAGGAAGGCGTTATGATACGTCATCAGGCTGTGACCAATAGGCGCGAAGATACAGAGGGAAGTGTAAAAAAACGGGATAAGTTATTCATCTTTGAGGAATTCCGTTGCACTGCAATAACGCAAGAAAACCATCAATGATGTTTATCTTTCCCCGTTTCTTCCACAAATCCCACTTTGATCGGTCACAGCATTATGTTTTACAGCCTAAAGCCTTTCTAGATAATTGCTCCAAACAAAACGAAAATAATTTTTCAATCCGAACCAATAGTTCCTGAGATTAGCAAACAAACGAAGTCTTCAACTTGTATTGTATTAGTTTATATACAATTCTTGTGTCACAGTTTTCGTTGCCAAACTCCTCCGAAACGGCTTGACCGATTTTGATGAAATTTTTTGTGCTTATCCGGTATCTATGAGAATCGGCCAACATTTATTTTTCATCCCCCTAAATGTTAGGAGTAGTCCACCCCTATTTTTTTTACACATTTTTTTTTTCTATGATTATTTCTATTATGATTATTTTTTTATGATACTACATAGAAAAATACATACAATCCTCAACTTTCACCCTTCTACGATCAGCCCTTATTTTTTAATAGCCATTTTAGTAATTTAATCATTTTTCCTCTCCGGTCGAATACTGATCAATCATCATTCATTCATTTAATTAGTTATCCCCGCCAGATGTCTACAGGTGTCACTGATCCAGTAAACAGCGCGGAGTAGGAATGAAGGAGAGAGTCAGCCAGTTAGTTTATAATATTAATCAAATATATTTCGGGTTCTTACCCGCCGAAATTTGTTTTATATTTTCAGTTAGGAAACTTCTTCATGGGTTTCGTTGTATTTATTCTGCCAGCCTTTATAGATAGCATGGTTACTTGGAATCAACACTTGGGACGTTATAGGTATAGATTTTTGTCGTTATTAGCCTAAATTTCATACCAAGCGCGGTTCTATTTAACAATGACACCATGACAAACAGTAACCAGTATTAATGGGACAAAACACAAAGCAGAACTCGAAATTCGAATTAGGAAACGTGTTGTGTGTGTTAACACAAGATTATTTATTTTTAATTTTTATTGTCTCTCAGATAAACTGGGTTCGTTGGCTTAATGGTAGCAAGGTGTGGCTATTAATCAACGGGTTGTGGATTCGAACCCCACCAAGATCAACAATTTTCTAATCAATATATATTTTTTCTGGAAATCTGAATATTAAATGGGTTGTAGGAATATCGAAATTCCGTCCGGATCACGAACCACGGTCCACAGATGAAAGAGCCGTCGTTTAATCAATCAATCACAAATCTAATTAGATGTCATATGGCGACGTTGGTTCACCTACCTAGTTATCTGTCCTTTATCATAAAAAAAAATTGATGTTGTCTTTCAGACTTCGTCTGTTGAAGAATTTGTCGATCATCGCCGTTGGAGTCATATTGTGCGGCGGTGCTATTTATTCATATGACTAAGAATTGTGTTTTATTTATGTAAATAAAATGTTTGTATTAAAGTGATAAGATCAATCAAGTATTAATTTGATAAGGTTGTACGAGAATTTAAGCCAGCGCCACCTATCGAAGTATACAAAAACTATGTTAAGTTCTTTTTACGAAGGTGTATTTTCGTTGTACATCAATAGGTGGCGTTGTCCTCAAATTTGATTGTTTTGGTATTCGTGTATAATGTGGCTAATATATAAACTATAAAATAATATATAAAACTCGACTAATAAAGTAGTACCCACGACCCGTTGCTTATACCAACGTGTATATTTCACAAATTGCTGGACAACGTTTGAAAATCCATTTTATTATTGCCTTGCTTTGGATTGATTTCTAGAAAATTTGTATATGATATAGGTGAAATTCCATCCGGGTTACGAACCCATGTCCCTCTAATTAGAATCGGGCTTTTCTGTCCACCTGTGTATGAAATCCCGTTTCCCCTCGTGGGGCATGGGGCGAAGCCTTTTCTGTGTCTCTTTCACTAATAGGTTTGATATACAGTTGATTGATGTAGCTAATAGGACTTCTGTGCATAATTTTCCCGGGATCCGAACCTAAGACTTTCCACGCATAGGCAACACATTTAACCATTTAGCTACACAGGCTGCCTAATCTCTCTCCTGTGCTGTATTACAGGATTTAAAGACTACATTGAACCTACTATGGTAAATCATAGCCTCAAGGAGAAGACAATATTTAAATTAGTAGAAGCACAAACTTTGTTTATGTATAATAATCAAAAACAGGTGACTAAAATATATTCACATATTAGTCATTATTTTGAGGGATTCCCCTGGAGGATCTGTAAATCCTCAAGGTCAAGCGTCTTTTAATAAACTTTACATATCTAATAGTACACTACTGCAGCGTCGGCAAGTGATGCCGAACGGACGTGTAAAGTCCATCAATACCTAGTTACCAAGACGTGTACTCAAACAATTTAACAAATAATAACAACATTTTTTTACGCGCCAAAGTATTTTTTCACTAAACAGCTATGTGTAAGCAAGTTCGAAATTTAAATTAAACCTTTGATAAGTTACCTCTTTGGTCGCCATGTTGCGGAGAAGTTCGTTCCATTTTTTAAATTACGCGACAAATATGATCTTACATAGTAGTAATTTATTTGGCCGCTAAACACGAAAGATATAGATTTTCATACAACGATTGTACCCCTGCTCGACCAGTACAGCAAGTTCGATTTATGTAGAGGAAAGTCGTCAAAAATAATACTCAAATTTCCAAACATGTTTCAGAAAAAGACACTTCCTTCATAGTAAAATTACAATTGTTAAAAAATAGCGTTCCTTAACGTCATTGTGAATACATTGAGTACGGCAAATCAAAGATAGATAACAAGTATACATCAGTGACAATTACTGCCAAATTAAAGTCACGGCCAAAGTCATTATTACAATGTGGCAAATAATTCGTTCTTATGACACCAAAGCAATTTTTAATAGTTAATTAATGAATGCTATTTACATGGTAACAATTTGATGATCCTATTCGAGTCGGTAGGAGACATCTTTAAAAGAAAAAAATCATATACATATTTGTTATTGCACACGATGGCATTATATAAATTAAAAATCTATTAAGATTAAAAAATGGAAGTATCATAAGTGGGACTTCAACCGGTAACCACAGGTAACTTAATTGGTTTGAACAGCAATACGGAACGCTGTGAATTCTGTATAATGCTGTACCACCCGTGTCGTGTTCTTTTGCAATCTATAAAAAAAAATACATAGGTACATATATAAGTATATAAATCGCGTGTAAGTAATGAAAATTAAATAAAACACTTTAAACGGTTTGAAACGCAAAATATACTTATAAAACTCGACGTCTCCAATACCTTGCAGCAGCAACGGCGGGACTGTACCGTTTAAAACATTCATAGCGTTTTATTTAATTCTGTACTACTCGGATAAACTACAGACAGATATATTAAAAGACAACAGGGGCTAAGGATTAGTTACCAAAAAATACAAAATATTTAATAATTTAAAACGCGAAACATATACTAGTAAATCTATATTGCCATATGACCAGCGGGCCGATTCTCGTATTAATATACGTTTTGTTGTTTTGGTATTCTCGTCTAACGTCAAACACGTTCGCGTCAAGTTTGCGTGACGCCAGCGTGTAATTGTCAATTCGCTGGAGTACCTTATTCGATGCGCAGTTATCAAATTAAGAGAATACCATCGGCGCTGAATCGAAACCTAATCGCAGCGTGACTGCAACTTGATCGAAACGTCATTAAATTAGTAGAATCGGCGTGCTGATATTGAAATAAAATACTTTCAAATCTCGATCGGATCGGTTTCGAATGCTTTGCAGCATTGGCAGCAGCCGTGGTCGTCAAAAGCATCCAAATCGTCTGGCGGTAGTTAAAATAAATTTCAAATATGTAGGTACTGTCGACTTGCGTACAGACAGTATATTTTTACATCCCCGATATTTCGAATGCTCTGCATCATCTGGGTAGAATATTCATTGGGAATTCGATTTTTTTTTTATTTCTTGTCCAAGTCCGGAGTCAGATGTGACCATACAGCCAACTCGTACTTCACGTGTTAAAGCTTTTAATACATAAGAATAAATATAAGGCTAGCTGTGTCAGTGACTTCGTCCTCGTAGAATAATTATTTTGGACATCAAAATTTCTTTTTGCTAACCTCCTGTTTATCTAATACTAAAATTAAGGTGTTAACACGACCTAGCGGGGACAGACATATACTGTCGCCGACATTTATTTAGGCCGTTTAAAAAGAAATTCTTTCGTACATATCTAGGGTTTTGTAACCGTTTTCATATGCCTATAGCCTCGATTAATGCTCTAAGCAACAACAATTTTTTTTCAATATGTACTAGCGCTTCCTGAGATAGGGGCGTTCAAACAAACCACCCAAAAAAAAAACTTTTCAGCTTCATATATTAGTATAGGTATAGATTTGTTAAATATTGATATCATTGTAATGCTTTACAAGAGGAATTTATCTTGGCTCCAAGCCCCTAGATTATAAACATTTGATTATTATTATTATCTTTAAGACTACCTTTTCATGCAATCAAGAAACGCCGACACTTAAAGGGTTTTACGCATCAATGTAATAGTTTATCAGAGTCGTAACGATTTGCAAACAAACATTTTAGTGTCTAACAATAAAATGATACCGTTTATTTTAATGAACACTTTAACGGTTTAAAACGCGATATATTAGTTAAACTTATTTGAAAATGATTTTTAAATTCGACCCTGCATATATATTAGAAAAAAGTGTGTTAAGTCTGGCGGCACCGTTTTCTGAGGTCGGTTTGTCGGCTTAAATTTCATATCGAGTTATATATCGTTAAAAGTGTTTTATTTAAATATGTACTACTTGCGTAAACTACAGACTATACTTAATTCTGTGCCCTACTCGATCTAAGCAACATCTTTAGTCCCGGATGCGAATTGTAATATATAAGATACAGCATAACAATGTTGTTCAAATAGTCATTTTACAACAGAATATTAAAATAACACGCCTTTTGTTTTGTCCGCCTTGCCTCTATTATGATAAACTTTTCTGCTAACCGTACAATTTGAAGGCTGCGACGACCCAAGTAATTAAACGAAAACTATCTTGTACAGTGTACAGTCGTGTTTCTTGTTGGATTGATAAAAAATGGAATCACAGAAGTCAGTAAGGCATATATTGAATAGATTTACATATTAGAGCTTTTTTTTCCAAAAACAATATTAATAGCAATAAAGCAAGATTTAATTTATTAACTATTATAATAAAGTGAATTGATTGATTTGAACATAATTAAGCTGATATCATTTTGTATTAAAAAACTTTATTGGTTTGTCCCATCGTTTACTAATTACTAATGGTAATTAAAAAGTATTTATTACCAAGTTATTACTGAGTTATAATCTATTTTTTTGACGACTGCGACTATAGTATTTGTTGCTTTTTTTAAATTTCTGTCAATTTATTTCACTTATTTACATTTCATATGACTAAAGTTTTAGACGAAAAAAACATGTTTCTTTTACATTTTCACTTATTTTAAAAAGGAAAATGTATTTATCAATGGTAATTAAGGACGTTGTGCGTTTATTCTGTAGAGTATAAACGGTTTATTGTCTTTTAGAATTAATCTATTCCAATCGTAATTCACCCAATGTTGCCAAGTCAACCTTGAAATATTTCTATGGTAGTGGAAGGTAATAATAAGTAATTTTTACTAGTCTTCTAATTGTTGACAGACAGGCTTTAAATGACAAACATTTTTTATAGTAATCATTTGATTGTATGAAATAACAACGGCTTTTAAATAATTTTTAAATAGGAGGACAAATTCTCCCAATTAGTTGAACCGTTTTAATGTTTAAATAAAACACTTTAAAGGTTTAAAACGCGATATATTTAAGTTAAACTTGTTTGAAAATTATTTTTTAACTACGGCCCGACGTTTCGGATGCAGTGCAGCAGCCGTAGTCACGGGAAACCGTTTTAATGTTTACATATTATACACCTCTTGGGCTGTTTTTTGTTTTTTTTTTCGTCATCAAGGACAACGCTCCGTCTTACTTCTGCAAAGCATCTGAAACGTCGGGCCGTTGTTAAAAGATATTAATCAAAAGTTACAAATTGTTCAGAAGTTTTTTAATATAATAAAGAACTGAGGAAAGAAATAATGAAGAGAAAATAAATGATACTGAATAAGAAAAGAAAGAGTTATCTTTCTTTTCTTCTTAACTGAATTGTCGATATATAGTATGTAGTAGTGTGTTAACACATATACCTACTATATATCGACAATTCAGTTTGACAAATTGAATGCTGGTCGTTTTAAATTGATTCGCGTGTTCCTAAAATGAAATGTTTTACAATAAGAATATCGCCAATATAGTCAATTATTTATTAAGTGTACATTGTAATGAATGACAAATATTTTTATGATAATTAAAGAACTTATCTAAAAACCCCCTCCGTGGATTAGTTGCGCCAGCGCGCGAGTTGGTTTGAATTCCTGGGGTCATACATTTTGAACATGAAATAAAATGAATTGGATAGCACTTTAAAATAAAATTTTATAGGTATACCGACATAAATAATACGTGAGTAAAGTTTTTCGTCTTATTTCTACTATAAAATTGACTGTTTAAACCCCAAATATTCACAAAATATTCTTCTATTATTTGGTGCAGCATATTTTGATGACTAAATATCTTACCGTTAGTTAAAATTTTAAACATTTGGAACCGCGAAGTATTATGTTTTACTAGCTAACTAAAGGTTATAGTAGTGTAGTAAAGAATAGTTTCGACATGTCGTTACCAAGTTTAGTGTTTTCTACAGAATAAATAAGCCGTATATGGTTTAAAAATAAAAAAAAGACATTGTTTTTTTTTCATCTTCATTAGAATTTAAAATTCGTAAGCTATGAAATGCACAATACAGCACATTGAGCTTATAATAATCTTGAAATATCTAATACCTGATACTCTTGATGCCAGATGTCAATTTAAATGCGACAAGCAAATTAGGAGGAAAAATGTCTGCTTTAATAAGTAAAACGAAATTTACATAACACGTTTCACCGTTTTAGAACGATATTTTATACTTATAGTATTTTAAGGAACATGCTTTCCTTGAATGTTGTTTTGTAAACAAATAATAATAAAATATACTTTATTCTCATTGAAATTTTGTGATTCTACAGAGTGTTCAAAAGAGCAACATAACTGAGAAGAAAGAAACTCTATCCGGCTTTTATAACATGTCTTATAAAAGTTGTTCAAAAGAAAAAAAATGTTTGTAAAGTAAAAGAACATCACATCTCATAGTATAAAACAAAATCGCTTTTTTCTGTCCCTATGTACTACGCTTGAATGTTAAAAACTACGCAACCGATTTTGATGCGTTTTTTATAGATAGAATGATTCAAGCAGGAGATTTATATGTACAATAACTAAAATCTAGAGAATAGAGGAGAAATACTGTATTTTTTTAAATTTTTGAGGTTTATTATGCGATATCGGATATATAATTTAATTTTTTTCGTTTATCCATACATTGCAAACGCAGCCTGAATCCTACAAGATTATCAAAATAATGTACTAAGTATTGTACACATTAAAAAGTTCTACAGAGAACTCCGCGATGCTATATTATGTTTATCTCGTACTAGCTGAGCCAGCAACTTCATACGCGTAGAATAGTTATTTTTGGTATCAATTTTTGTTTTTGTAAACCTCCTATTCAACTCTATAAACTTAAGCTAATACCCACGACGTCGTTCGCGTCCCGTCGTTTTTGATAGTTTTAGTGTTTAAGTTTTTAAGATTTTTTTAATGATTTAAAAAAAAAACATTCTTTCATACATATTTTTTGGGTATCTTTTTGGGTAAAGCAACGGAAACCCACAAGGATGAATAGTTATGCCCGTTTTTTCTTTTATAGCCTATAGCCTTCTTCAATAAATTATTATTAGCTAGCGCGTTCAAGATTAGCGCGTTCAAACAAACAAACTCTTCAGCTTTATATATTAGTATAGATATGCGGAAACGTCAAGTAACACTTGGGACTAGAGAATGATCGATGTCAATAAACTTGTTATTTTGAAAAAACGTTGGGGTAGGGATTTCTGGTGGTGAGAAAGTCTTGTGCTATATGTATAGTCTGGTTCTAATCGAGAAGCAATAGAGATCTTATTTAGATTTTTTCTTTTACTGTGATTATCACGTTTTGGCGCCCGGGGCCTCGAATACGAATCGGACATTTGGACGAGCGCTGGCGTGCTCGCCATGTTTGCGGGTAGACCAAGGGTGCCCCGAAGGGGTCTTATTGAGAGCCAATATTAGTCACAAACGGTCGCTCGAGTTATAGATTACTGCCGTCGTATCGAACTTAATGCGTTTCGAAAAACAATCCGTATGGATCGATTAAATCTTCGCGTATTTTGTTTTGTTTAATTCATTTTGGACAATTTAAATGGTCTTTAACATAAAAATAATTTGACTAATGCATATCATTCTTTTTCGGTCTGTTCGGCCGACATGAAAAGGTTCTCGACGTTTCGCACGAGCGGATGGCATCGTCAGAAGATGTTAGTAATTCTTCGAGAAATCGAGGAGTTGAGTGATGGCCGTGAAAGCCTTAGACAATTTATTAATTTAGTTAATGCTTCTGAACTATATGCGTTTTTGATACTTCATTTCGGGCGTTAAAAATGGTTTTATTTTATCATTTCAATCTGTCTCGATAAAGAATGCCCTCCCGATGTATATTTTATGTGCTCTATAGTAAATATTGTTATTTATGTAAGTGTATATAAAGAGATGGATTGTTTCTTATCTCACCGGATAACTGAGATTCTGTGTCGAAGTCATTATGCCGTACAAATGGTTACATACTAGCTCTCTATAAATTTACGAATATAATAACTATTAGTATATATTATTATGATTACTTTTATTAAGTATTGTATTTTACACGATATATATTATGTAAATATAACGCTCATCGCTGTCTGTAGTTTACGCGAGTACTACACATTTAAATAAAACACTTGAACGGTTTAAAACGCGATATATTAGTTAAACTCATTTTAAAATGATTTAAACTTCGGCCCGACGTTTCGGATGCTTTGCAGCAGCCGTGTTCGCGGGGACACCACGTTGAAACGTCGAAACGTCGAAATAATTTTCAAATGAGTTTAACTAATATATCGCGTTTTAAACCGTTCAAGTGTTTTATTTAAATAACGCTTAACGGTTTAAAACCTTTGATATATCATACAACTAGCTGATCTGGCAAACATTGTATGCCATGTAAAGTATGGACATCATTAAATTTTAAAACTTAAAAGATAAGATATTTACCGTTACGGACTGTTTTTAGATTAATGATTACTATGTACACATTTTTCGGGTGATGCTCACTGTTTCTTTGCTATCTATCGCAAATAGATATTGTAGCCTTCTGTAGTAGTCCTTCTGAAGCCTGTAGTAAAGCCTTGCCCAATAAATAGTTCTAACTCTGTAATTATGCGGTTAAGTTTTATACAATACCCTCTGTATTAATAAGATGTTATGTTAAAATAAGACTATTAATAAAAATAGTGTGTGCTTTATAGCTAAACAACAAACAAATCCACCTTCAAGACATGAATCCCACAAAACCCCCACCACAACCGCCGCCAGATGGAGCCAAGTATGTTCTGCATTCCGAAAAAGATAGCTACGATTTTGTCGCCAACAGAACAACAAGGAAACGAAATAAGTAAGATCCCCTTATGTAAATTTTAAAATTATACACACAAATGGCTTATAATTAATGTGTTGTGGGCTCAATAGTCACCGAGTCCAACATGTTTAAAAAACTTCCTAATCAAGCACCACATTCTAATGGTAGAATGGCAGAAGAGTGGCAAGAATATTAAATTCCACTCGGATCACGAATCACCATCTTCGGAAAAGATATTATGTGAAAATCTATGGACTTCCGAATGTCCCCTTAATTTGGTACTTTTGACTTTCAGTTTCCTTGAAGCAACCGGACATCTAATAAAGGGCTGCCTCGGTGGAGGCATTCTCGGTATTCACGAAGCCTTCATGAAATGTGGACTTTGGACCGCACTCTTTGTTACAATAATTTTTGGCTTTTATATCTCTTATTGTCAACACGTAAGTATTTTTAAAATTATAAGTAGATAAAGATGTCTAAATTGATATAATTTCATAGTTGCACAGCATATAATATCAATATAGTTTGAAAACTTTAATACTTCGCAAATAACGGCATGATTTAAATTTAAATAAAACACTTTAACGGTTTAAAACGCGATATATTAGTTAATATCCCCGGGGTCTCCCCGTGACCACGGCTGCTGCAAAGCGTCCGAAACGTCGGGCTGAAGTTAAAAATCATTCATCAACTAATATATCGCGTTTTAAACCGTTAAAGTGTTTTATTTAAATGTGTACTACTCGCGTAAACTATAGACAATATGATATAAATTGGTTTAGATTGAAAAAAAATACGTCACGGGGGACATAAACCGGCATTCACGTCGTTGGTTGTAACCAATTGAGCTATCATGTCCAACACATCATCGTAGAATTTTTCTCTCTTTCTCTCTTGCGTAATGCGACATTTAAGTTTACTCTTACTTATAATTATTATGAATATAAAACCGAATAAATTAAAAGTTTATAGTAGTTTACGCGTGTAATACACGTATTAAGAAGGCTTAACAGTTTAAATGCTAAATATATGGGTAAACTTATTTTTATTTATTTTATTAACGACTAAACGTTTCTGATGCTTTTTCGCAGCAATAGATGGCCCACCATGCATTTCGCGTTTTAAATCGTTAAAAATGTTTTAGTTCAATATTCTCTATTCATTTCAGATTTTAGTAAAATCAGCACAAACACTGTACAAAAGGCTGCATATCTCAGAAATGTCTTACCCAGATGTAGCAGAGGCGTCTCTACAAGTTTCGCCCTTCCCTAAACTAAGGAAATACAGTAAATTGTTTAGGTAAGTCATAACATATTCTAGTGTAACATAAGGTTTATTTCTCTAAAAAAAAATGTCCCTTTTTAGAATTTAGAAGGTCTAAATATCTTTGAATTGTCCTAGATGGCTTGCGAACTATACATTCAATTGCCAAATTTAGCTAACGTCGCCAATTACTTTCTTAGTTACAATTAATGCCCAAAATTGAAGTATTAGTACTTTAGTTAATGAATCTTGGAGGGAATTTGTATAATCACAATTACTAAAATAATGATCTTGTCTCAGAAAGAAAAAAAATAAATCTAATACTGTATAGTTTATGTAAGTAAGTAGCTGTTACCTACGACGTCGTTTTGCAAGTTTATCTTATAAGATAGACATATATACTGTCGGGGATACATTTTTAGATCTTTTAAAGAGAAAAAAATCTTTTATTCTTACATATCTTTTGGGTATCTTGAACCATTTTCGCAATGGAAACTTTAAAAAAAATCCTTGTTCCTTTTAGTCGCAGCGTATAAATGCTCTAACCATTACAAAAATAATTATTCAATTCGAACCAGTAGTTCCTGATATTAACGCGATCAAACAAACTCTTCAGCTTTAAATATTAGTAGGTTTGCAGGTTTAATCACGGGGGACTGAAGATAAGGGGTGTGTATTAATGTCAAATGTCATTTAGAGAATTTAATTAATTGAAACGTCGGGCCGTCGTTGAAATATATTTTAAGTAAATTTACTAATAAATTTCCAGATACGCAGTAGACGTGACAATATGCATAGATCTGTTTGGGGCCTGTTGCGTCTATCAAATAATAATAGCCAAGACGATAATGGAAGTTATAGAGAGCAGTCAAGCAACGGAGGTTGGATATTTAAACAAACTGAGGCTCTATATTCTGGCTCTGTTGGTTCCTATTCTTCTTCTCTGTATGATACGGACATTGAAGTATTTGGCTCCGTTTACTTTGGTTGCTGATGTCTTTATTGGTAAATACGTTTTATTACTGGTCTATTTGTATAGGAGGAACTACGTAACTAGGGATTCGACCTCTGCCTGTGGTAGATTATTTTTTTAATTTATGTAAATTGTATTTTTATTAATTACAGGAGAAATAAGAGTTTTAGAATAATTGATAACCGTTAAAAGTTAAGTAAATATTGCACATGATGGCATTAATAAATTATAAAGCATAAATTAAAAATCTATTTATCTAGATAAAAATTACAGTACAGGCGGAACTTTCGGCGTCCATTGTACTGCTCCCTAAACCACAATATATGGACACGGTAACTCAATTGGGAAGGGGAAACGGTCCCCACCCCCCCCCCCCCCCCCCCCCCCCCCCCCCCCCCCCCGGCCCAACAAAGCAAACCCCCCCCCCCCCCCCCCCCCCCCCCCCCCCCCCCCCCCCCCCCCCGGGGGGGGGGAGGGGGGGGGGGGGCCCCCCCCCCCCCCCCCCCCGCCCCCCCCCCCCCCCCCCCCCCCCCCCCCGAAAGAAAAAAAAGGGGGGGGGGGGGGGGGGCCCCCCCCCCCCCCCCCCCCCCCGGGGGGGGGGGGGGGGGGGGCGCGCCCCCCCCCCCCCCCCCCCCCCCCCCCCCCCCCCCCGGGGGGGGGGGGGGGGGGGGGGGCCACCCCAAACGGGGGGGGGGGGGGGGGGGGGGGGGGGGGGGGGGGGGGGGGGGGGGGGGGGGGGGGGGGGGGGGGGGGGGGACCCCCCCCCCCCCCCCCCCCCCCGGCCCCCCCCCCCGGGGGGGGGGGGGGGGGGGGGGGGGGGGGCGGGGCGGCCCCCCCCCCCCCCCCCCCCCCCCACGTGGGGGGGGGGGGGGGCGGGGGGAGGGGGGTTTTTTCCCCAAAAAAAAAAAAAAAGGAAGGGGAAACGGTAGCTCATTTGGTTAGAGGACACGGTAGCTCAATTAACCGAAGCAACCGAACCGGTTGTTTAAAACGGTTCAAGTCCTGCTAAAGTAGATTTTTAAATTTATACAATAATATTGTGTAACGATCACAATTATCCATTGAAGATTAGAAATATTTAACATTTTCCTAGTCATAGTAATCAAACTGAATGATCTTTTTTAGTTGTCTGTGTGGTATCGACCATCGTTTACGGATTGAAATCAGCTCCTCCCATCTCCGAAGTACCGGCGTGGAAGGGCGCTTTGGGTTTTTTCGAATTCTGTGGTATAGTGGTGTTTAGCATGGAAGGTATCGGTGTCATTCTACCGATTGAGAACAACATGAAGAACCCAAAACAATCCTTAAGGGTAATTGTATGTGGTAAGTGATAAAGTTTGATATAATAATTTTATTTAAAGAATTACGAATTAGTGAGTATAACTGAAGTTCAGAACTACATAATGACAACATATATAAATAAAGCACTTAACGGTTTAAAACGAAACCGAACTGCATTAGTTAACATATTCACAATTTATTTTACCTACAGCCTGAAGTTTAGAATTCTTCTTTCCGCCCGTGATCATGGCTGCTGCTGCTAGCTTAACTATTTTATAACGCGTTTTAAACCGTTAAAAGTGTTTTATGTAAATATACTTTATTATCATTATAACTCCCACTGTATCATCATATTGTAATTATATGTACATGTTTCTTAAAATGCTTGTACTAACACATATCATTTAGATATTTCTGCAAGATTATGCCAGCATATTATGACTTAAAAATAATGTTTTTTCAGGTATGACCGCTGTACTATTATTCTTAATAACAGTTGGCTTCTTTGGGTACTGGGGTTTTGGAGAGCATGCTGTGTCACCGGTCACATTAAATTTTCCATCTGACTTGTAAGTTTAGTTTTAGCATTCTACCTTCGCAAATATGTCAAAATCTTTAATATCACTCTTTTTATCTAAAAATTAACTTTATTTATTGAGTATTGTCGAATAGATAGATTTGAAGTTTTGAAAATAGTTCATTTTTTTTTAATTCTTAGTAATCCGTTTATTCAGTCACGAAAGGATGTTCTTAAGAGAAAATCGTTTTTTTTTTAATTAAATATTGTCATATAAAATTAAGTTAAAATAAAAAGTAAGTTTTTATTTACATCTTGATAGTGCATGTGTTTCTAAATAAATACAATAATATGATATTTTATAATATAAAAAATGTATATATTTTTTAGATTTCCAACGATTCTCAAAGTGTTAATGGGAATAATGATATTTGTGACGTTTGCCTTGAACTTTTGGGCGCCTTTCAATCTCGTCTGGTATTACGTCTCCAAGAAACATGACCCGAAGAAACATTGGATTTGGGAGAGAGTGTATCGAGGAGCATTCATAGTCGTAATAACTGCTATCGCTATTGCATTTCCTAATATAGGAAACTTAATGGGCTTGGTGAGTTAATTTAAACTATTGAAAACCCCCCCCCCCCCACAAAAAATATTGTTGATATTACTAAATGTGCATCTAATTCGCCCGCGTATAATAGTTTGGGCATCTAAATTTGTTTTTGCAAACATCCCCTCCATCTTTATAATATGTAAGCTTTTACCTACGTCGTCGGTCGCGTCCTGTCGTTCTTGCAAGTTAATCTTAAAAGATAAACATAATATTATATTGTCGCGAACATTTTCTTAGATCTAGATTAGGACACCACCTAGAACTTTCAGTAATGTTTGTGTCAAATTCGAAATAGAATAGAATTTTTTAATTTATTCACCGAAAATATAGAAATACATTTAAATGACCCAATTTTAACGGTTGCAAACGCGGATTGTAATACGGGATTGGGCAAAAGTTGAAATATTTTTTTTTAAAGTAATACCTTTCGAGTTTTAATCCATAAATGAATTATTAAAGAAAAAGAAGAGGTGTAAAAAATAAATTTCGTTCTAACTAAAAGCAACATTTAACTTATATTTCTAGTTGATTTACATCTACAATTAAGTAACTAACTTCTTTACCGATTTCTACTTCTTTTAAGCTAACTTGTTGTTTCAGTTGGGTGCCTTCGCCTTATCAAACATGGGTTTTATCTTTCCAGCAATCATAGATTTGTTGGTTGTATGGGAAGTGCCTGGATTGGGAAAATGGCGGTGGCGTCTTTGGAAGAACACTTTCATCATAGTCGTAGGAGTTCTACTCTTTTCCGCCGGAAGTTACTCAAATCTGAAAGGATTAATAGCGAATTTGTAAAGTTAATAAATGCTTTAAAACATTTCAAGTTTAATTTAAACTGTAAAAACAATACTTATAAAGGAAACGAGCTAAAATTTAAATAAGTGATTTTATACTAGCATTCACCGAAAACCTTAATAGTGAAAATTAATGAAATAACATTTGTACATTTAAATAAAACACTTTAACGGTATAAAACGCGATGTATTAGTTAAACTTATTTGAAAATGATCTTTAACTTCGGCCCGACATATCGGATGCTTTACAGCAACCGTGGTCACGGGGAGACACGGCTAACGTTAGTGTTTTATTTAAATGTGTACTACTTGCGTAAACTATAGAGTATAGACAGTATTTAACATTTGTACAAACAACAATAGATTTATAATTAGTGAAGGATGCAATTTCAGCAAATTAATAGGAATAGCTTATTAAAAAATATATATTTTCTTAACAAAACACACATAGCATATCATTGTCTTTCGGGCTGTTCGGCCGATATGAGCGAGAAGAGGTTGAGACCACAGTATAATGCGTTGTTAGTCTTTTGATTAACCATATCGTTTCGGAGGTTCGAATTCTATCAGTATCGTAAATTTAAACAAATCTTAATTAAAAAAAGATCTCACATACATTTTAATTTACGTGTAAAACTCATAACAATTTGAAAATGATATCTGAATACTACTAATTAATAATTCTTCGAGCAATCGAGGAGTTAACATCTCCTGATGATGCCGTCTGCACGTGATGGCGAAATATCAACAACCTCTTCTCGCTCACATCGGCCGAACAGCCCGAAAGACAATATATATGCTGAACGATGGCCGTGAAAGCCTTACACAATTTATAAAACACACATAAATTTTAAACGGTTTTAAACGCTACACATAGTAATCCTTGACATACGTCAGTTTTAGAATTTTCTGCAGCAGTGACCACGAGTCACGATGTTACCGTAGTAGTAGTCATCATTCGCGTTTTAAACCGTCAGCAATAAACACTGTATATCAAATACTTCTCGTTTAAGCAACAGACAATACTTAAACAAATACATATTAAATAATATTATATATGTAAATAGCTAACGTAACGGCAAACGTAATTTACAACAATTTCTTGTATTATTTATAAGGACGACACTGAACAAACGGCACACATTCTTTTCCGAATTATAACTATTATACGATTAAATGTTTGTTTGCTAATAAAATAAGATACGTTCAGATAATATGTCAATGCGCAGGTTCTTTATGTTTGCAGTATTTAAATAAATGTAAGGTTGCGATAACCCGTGTAATTGTGGCAGAACGCCTTAACACTTTATCTCTCATTATTTTTAGTAATTAAATTAAGTGAACATGGAATTAAAATTAAAGCAGGTTAGTTATTTTATAATTTAAACAATTATATATTTAATTTTTAGAACTTATATTGTCTCAATTAAATAAGCCTAAATTGTTTTAGCGTGTTTTATTAGTTAGTGTTAGCGGACACAAGCTGTGTAAAGTCTGTAATTTTCCGAATATCCAAATTATTAATTAGATTTCAATCAGGTATTAAAATTTAAATACTTCTTAAACAATTAAACCACAAGCTTACCTATCCTCCTCATAGAGTTATACAAAAAGATATTTCAAGGAAGGTTTTTCAAAAACTGTTGGTAGATAAAGTGTGTGTACTATATAAGAATTCCAATAACTTTTAGACATGCTATAATCTTTTTTTTTTCAGCCAAATGGCTCTTCAAATAACACGACGAAACTGCCACAGCAGGAAACCAACGATCAAGAAAACCGATCAAAGGGAGAACCATATGATTTTGTCAGTAACAGACCAGAAAGGAAAAGAAATAAGTAAGTATTTGTGCGCGAGGTTCATGCATCAATAAGTTGAAGGAATTCGCCGATGACGTGAAGGACTCGGTAGCTCAATTGGTTAGAGCAACAGCACGAAACGCTGTGGATGCCGGTTCAAGTCTTGCCAGACTCATAAAATTCTTTAAAAAATGACTATTACGTATTGAGCCCTGAGGGGGCCTCGAATACTAACCGGGCGTTTGGGCGAGCGCGCTAGCGCTCGCGGGGTTTGCGGCTAGACCAAGGAAGCCCCGAGGGGGGCATCGGCCTCGGCTTGGACCGCCGCAAACCTTCATCTTTTGTCTTATGCTGTTGCACACGACATCGATCGTGTCGCTTACCGTCGTTCTTGCAAGTTAATCTTAAAAGATACACATACAGTGTCACAAACTTTTTTTTAGATCATTTAAAGAAGAATCATTCTTTCGTACATATTTTTTGGGTGTCTCCATCCGTTTTTGCAGCCTACAACAGCCTCGGAACCCATAATGATGAATATTTTTTTCACATTTCTCGCTGTATCTTCACTTGTATCAGTGATTACTATCACAGGTTGATGTTTTAGAGCCTACAGCCTTCCTCAATAAATGCTCAAAACAACACAAAAATATTTTTTTCAATTTGAACCAGTAGTTCCTGAAATTATTGCGTTAAACATACAAACAAACTCCGTCTTATAGATTTTTTATTTAATAACTAACATCGTTCAACATTTCAATAAGTTTTGCTTTTATAATTCAATGAGAGAAACTTTATTTTGACAGTTTTCTAGAATCAACTGGACATTTAATAAAGGGTTGTCTCGGTGGAGGAGTTCTGGGTATCCACGAAGCGTTTATGAAATGTGGTCTATGGACCGCGCTATTTGTTACAATTGGTTTTGGACTATATATATCGTATTGTTTGCATGTGAGTTTTTATAACATTATATCTCTATACTATATACAATTTAACTTAAAAACAATAAAAATATCCAAGAGATAGAAATCTTCTTATATACATTAAAAATCTATTAAGATTAAAAAAAATGTTGACATGGGCGGGATTCGAACGGGCATCCACAGCTAATTAAGCTATCGTGTCCTTTTTATAATCTACTTAGGTTTTTAATTTAAATATACAGGCATTGTGTGCAATAAATATTTTATACTACATTTGTGAGTAAATAAGAGAGTTGTTTATATTAAACTTTTTATTAGTTTAAAAACGTTCTTTTGTTTTTAATGTAATAAATAGACTATGGTGAATATTTTGACTTTGGTCCGAGATTTCAGTTGATTTACGGGAGTCGTAAACCTTTTTTAAACCGTTTAAGGTTTTAATTTATAAATACAATTGATTTCACAGATCTTAATAAGTGCTGCGCAGACATTATATAGAAGGTTGCATATACCTGAGATGTCATATCCGGATGTTGCTGAGGCTTCACTAAGAGTAGCACCCTTTCCAGGACTGAGAAAATACAGTAAATGGTTCAGGTTCGTTAGTTCTTTATGTTGTATAAACATCATGTTTTAAAGTCGAATTTGAGGCCAGGTTTTGCTTAAACATAGAACGGAAGTTAATATAATACAAATTATATTCAATCTGCAATAGAATTAGGAGTCGAGACAGATCTTACATATAAATAAAACACTTTTAACGGTTAAAACACGAAATCTATTCAAAACGTAATGGATGAGGAAATTATAAAGGGGCTGAACCAAATTCCTCTCACGACGATGTATGCTATCTTCATTTACCATATCGACCGCAGGAATTTGATAAATATTTTTTTACAGATATGCAGTAGATGTGATTATATGCATAGACCTTTTCGGGGCATCTTGTGTTTATCAGATAATGATAGCCAAAACTATAATGGAGTTAGTTGAAAACACGCAGGAAAACGAATCGGAAGACATAAATAGGCTTAGACTATATATTCTTGCGTTGTTAATTCCTATACTCTTGCTTTGCATGATAAGGTCTTTGAAGTACTTAGCTCCGTTTACACTGCTGGGAGACGTTCTTGTTGGTAAGTGAGCGTTATGTCTTGCGCAAGTATTTCGAAATTCATAAGGAGTTAAGACAAGCATAGGATTTACTTGATTAAGGGTGATTATCCCAGCGATATAACATCAACAAATGCGCTGTCGAGCTAATTGTCTTTGGACGCGGGGGAATTTACAAAGATTTCCAGACGAAGTCCAACTGTTTCAAAAAATTTCTAAATGTGATTAACAACAGATAAGTGTAGTGTGAATTTTAATCGCACTTCGGTTACAGGCGGTGGATATATGAATATTCAAAACCAAAATAGGTTGACGGCGCATAATATATAATAAAGAAGCTCTGTCTCCCATTTTGGCTTTAGACATTCAGAAATCCACAGACTGAATTACACACAGATAAATTTCTAGATTTGTCATCTGTGAAATCTGATTTCAGTTGTTTGTGTCGTTGCAACACTAATCTACAGTCTCCAATCAGCACAGCCAATAAAAAATGTCCCCGCATGGAAGGATGCCATAGGCTTCTTTGAGTTTTGTGGTATCGTGGTCTTTAGTATGGAGGGAATCGGTGTTAGTCTACCCATAGAGAATAATATGAAGGATCCTAAGCAATTTCCACTGGTCATTGCTTCTGGTAAGTTGCTGCAACACCATCTTCAGCCAAATACCCTTAAAACAATAGTTTCGGATGGGCAGCGCAAAGTCAGATCCAGTACATACATGTAACAAAATATTTAGTGAAATAGACACAGAATTATTTTTAATATATATGTACTATACATATATTATAATATATATACTAATAGAAAATATAGGATTCATTTTAGTTTACTTATATATAATTTATTTTAACTACGGCCTGATTTTTCGGACTCTGCAAAGCAGCGGTCGTGGTTACAGGAAGATAAAGACGGAGGGTGTCCCTAATATCGAAGTCACATTTCCTATCCTAGCGCCATCTGTTTTACAGAAAATAACTAAATTATATATGTATTGTTTTGTTAAAACAATTGTATTTATTAGGAGAAGCAAAATATGTACCAAAAACCTTAAATTTTTAAATAAAAACCATTTTGACGGTTTAGAACGCGATATTATACTTATTACTAAAAACTTTAAACTAAAATAAACTTGTAAATAATTAATTAATAAATTTCACGTTTTAATCGTTAACGGTATTTTATACAAATCTAAACTACAAACAATGCTTAACACTAAACTTGTAACATAATAATATGCTTTCAGGAATGTCCATAGTGCTTTTGTTCCTAATAACTATTGGATTCTTTGGGTATTGGGGCTTTGGTGAACACTGCGTTACACCAGTCACGCTGAATTTTCCAACAGACATGTAAGTAAACTACAGAGAATGCTAAACAAACGCTCTGTGTTGCTCCAAAAAATAAATGCTAATAAGTTGATGAACCAGTGACGAAATAATCATTTCACAAAATTTTTATTCCATACCAATAAATATATACGCCAAATGATTTCGCTAATTACTATTTATTTTGAAACATTTTATGAGTACATGTTGCTTTGTTACGTAACGCGTTACGACGCTAATCAGCATAATTATCACGCTTTCTGGCCTCCGTAAATAAAACACTAACGGTTTGAAACGCGATATAAAAATTAGTTAAACTTATTTAAAATTATTTTAACTACGGCCCGACGTTTCGGATATATCGCATTTCCATACATACTTGTTTGACTTTCTTCAGATTTCCAACAATTCTAAAAGGACTCATGGGAGTTATGATCTTCATAACGTATGCTCTCAATTTCTGGGTACCGTTCAACCTTGTCTGGCATTATTTAGCCAAGAAACATGATCCGAAGAAACATTGGATATGGGAAAGATTTTACAGAGGTGCATTTGTACTGCTAATTACTTTGGTAGCTATTGCATTTCCCAACATCGGAAACCTTATGGGTTTGGTAAGCAAATTTATTATTCCCCATTTTATAAAATAGATATTCGTTACAACAAATTAAACTAGACAAATTGATGAGCACTTAACGGTTTAAAACGTAATATAATATAAATAGATAAGTGACGCCCTCTTTATTCCTATGTGATCATAGATGCTGGATAGCAACATTGACAGGTAAATACTGCCTGTAGTTTACGCGAGTCGTAAACATTTAAATAAAACACTACAACGGTTTAAAACGCCATATATTTTAGTTAAACTTCCCGTTCCCACGACTCCTGCAAAGCATCTGAAACGTCGGGCCGTAGTTAAAGATAATTTTCAAACAAGTTTACCTAAAATATATCACGTTTTAAACCGATAAATAAAACACTTTATTTAAACATTGCATTTTAAACCGTTTACGATATTTTAGTTTAGTTATCGATTGCATAAACAGAGGATCGCGACTGAAAGAATCTTATTTCAAGATTTGCATTGTGGACGACAAAGTAACTTCTACTAGTGGTTTTTGTTCCACTATAAGATTCATTACAAATTCTTCTAATTTCGTTTATAATTAAATTTAATGCTTGTAACGAAGTCAAAGAAATGGTAGCTCTAATCAAAGGTTTAGTCTTAACGTTAACGATTTTTACAGACGATATTGCATAAACGTATATAAAAGTGTATTTGTGTTCTTATCTAACACTTACGGTAACTTATCATCGGTTTTACCATCCCTATGTCGTTTATTATTCAGCATATGCATAGCTCATGCTTTCTCTTATTTTTATAGCTTGGCGCGTTTGCATTGTCGAATATGGGATTCATTTTCCCAGCTGTTATCAACCTGTTAATCATCTGGGAGGATCCAGGCCTAGGAAGGTTTCGATGGAGGCTCTGGAAAAACGTTGCTATCATTCAAGTCGGAATACTGCTTTTCTTTGCTGGAACTTACTCCAATATGAAGGGATTGATAAGTAATCTAAAATAAAATATATTTTGTTTACTAGCTTTCACTGTTTAGTCTACGCGAGGACCACTTTTAAAGGTGGTTCAAGCTCTCGTCTGTAGTTTGTATCTCGTATATCCTCCTCTTCCTCTTTAACTTCCGCTGTTCCTATTGTGTTATTCCTAGCTACGAGAACAGCGACTGAAGTCTACTTAGTCAGAGATGCGGATGATCTCATGGTAACGTCGTCAATTTGTGTTAGTGAAAGTTGAATACAATATTTCAACAATAAAGATCCAGAAAGCTTTATATAAATGAAATAGTCTCTGTAGTTTGTGCAAATAAAATACTAGCGGTTTAAAGCATACAATATTTTTAGCACGGGAAGACATCCCATGCGAACAGACATCCGAAACGTGGGCCCGTAGTTAAAAATAATTTCTATAGTATAGATTTGGGATTTTAAACATTTATTGTCTTGTTTAGATATACAAAAGTCTCAAACAATGTTACGATATTTTATCAATCTCAGTTATCTTTATTAAAGGTGAGTCATTTGATCGTAGTTCTTAGAATCACGCAGTCGTTTATATTCTTAATTTTCATTTGTATCAACTATCTCTCAAGGCTTCCAGAGAATAACAAATGATCGATTAAAAAAATAAAATGCATAAACAATATATAATTTATTTTCCATTCTATTTTTAATTAAAAAAATCACATAATACTACATAACAAATGCAATGCATCAAGTGAAATATGAACTCGACAATAGATCAAACGTCCAAAAATTAAATTTCTAAAAATTTAAAAGAAATTTAAACAAATTAAAATCCCTTTGCTCATATACTCAGATTCTGAAGGACTGGTAAGTTGCTTATCTAAAAACTGACATAAGTTCGTTGATGTTGACAGTGGAACCACAGATGAGCAAGAAAAATCCAATACCAATTAGGACCATGGCTTTCCACAGCCGCCATTTGTACTTTCCCAAACCCGGTCGTTCCCAGCATGTAAGCAAGTAGATAACGTTTGGCCATATAAACGCCATGTTGGACAAACAAAATGTCCCAAGCTGAGAACAAGAAAAACTTTAGAATTCACTATGCCCTATATGTTCACTGTATTAGAAGACTTATCTTAGATTATATGTTATCTGCTAGTAAAGATAACATTTAAATCAGTTCAGCCGCCCCAGAAATATTGAGACTGTAAACGCAAAGAGATAGTTGCATGGTGGGCTCATGCCACTGGTCCAATCCAATCTTTACCGGGTTAGCATGTTTCAAATCAATAAGGCGTATATAACGCGTTCTTTAAATAAAACACTTTAACGGTTTAAAACGCGATATATTAGTTAAACTTATTTGGAAATGGTCACGGGCCGAAGTTAAAAATCATTTCCAAATAAGTTTAACTAATATATCGCGTTTCAAACCGTTAAAATGTTTTATTTAAATGTGTACTACTCGCTTAAACTATAGACTGTCAAGATGGTACATTGCTGGTGTAGTTTATTTTCCTTCAAGTAAACAAAATAAAGCAATTGCAATGTAAGACTTCTTGGGTTTTTGGATCTTCGAACGTTGTAAATTAGTTCTCAACGCTGTGCCACTACCACCGTGACATCGACATCAGACGTTGTGCGTTTCTCAACTAAGCGAAGATGAGAAACATCAAAAAGAAGATCTCAATTACGACTGCTCAATCGAACCCAAGAATCGAAATCTAAATATTTGCAAAATGGCCGCAAAACTATATATTAATCTAACTCTCTATATATATATATATATATATATATATTTTAATTCCTTATAATATGATTCTGTGATATTTCTGTTTGTTTCCTGTTTTCTTAAATAAATAAATAAACTTACAAATCCCATTAACGCATTTATATTCGGAAATACGATAGCAATAACACCAATCATCGCCACGAAGCAACCTCGGTAGAACAACTCCCAGCGCAGGTGTTTTTCCTCTGGGTGCCTTTGTTTCAGATAATAGAAACACAAATTAAAAGGCACCCAAAAGTTCAGAGCATGCGTTATATAAATCATGATGACGATGAGAAACTTCAAAACTTTTGGTCCACTGAAATTAAAACGCATAAGATTATAGAGAAGAGAAAATTTGGTGGAATTGGTCTAAATATTATTGCCGTTGCCTGTAAGTCACGGCGAGTAGAACATAGTTAAAACAATTTAACGGCTTAAAACGAGCACGTAAGTAAGAAAGGAAAGTCACTCCTGTCCATGGTTGCTGTTAAGCATCCGAAATGTTGTACCGTGGTTAAAAGTTATTAAAAATAAGCTAATATGTTGCGTTTAAAACCGTTAAAGTTTTTTACTCTAAATTATATTGCAACCAATGAGAGTAGCGTAGCTAGGTGGAAAAGGGTACAGTATATACAAAATTGGGCCCAAAAGGAAGGATAATCCTTCGAGCTATACGTCGTACCACTATGGCAAATATTACGTAAAAGTCTATGTTACAATCAGAACATTAAGTGGGTGGTAGGAAGATTTAAGTTTTGTCTGTTTCCACCACCATGATAAAGGGCCGAGGCGTTTAGAAGTCCAAGTCAAAATCGAAAAAAAAAATACTAACACCGTCATCGGAAAATTCACCGTGATAGGTGATTCGCAGTTTTCCAAAAACGCCGCATACCCAAAGAACGAGACCAAAAACGTGCAGAGGATGATAAGAGACATTCCTGCAAAAGTGTGTAAATACAAAAAGTCAGCTTATATAATATAAGATTGGTCTTCTAGATCTGATCTTCGGATTATTAGCTGTGCCAGCGACTTTGAGCACGTAGAATAGTTAATTTAGGTTTACGAATTAGCTTTTTGCAATCATCTTTATTATAAGCTGTTACCCACAAAGTCGCGTCGTTCTTGCAAAATATCTTTAAAGGTAGACATATAGTACCGCGGACATTTTTAGAGACCATTTAAAAAAGGAATCATTCTTTCATACATATATATCTTGAAGCGTTTTTGCAGCGTTAGTGACGGAAATCCACAAAGTTAAATCAATTTTCCACATTTTCTCCTGTTTCTTTGCTCCTATTAGTTGCAGCGTGATGTTTTATAGCCTTTAGCCTGCCTCGATAATTGCTTTAACCAACACAAAAATAATTATTCAATTCAAACCCGCAGTTCCTGAGTTTAGCGCGTACAAACAAACAAACAAACTCTTCAGCTTTATATATTAGTAAGGATAATAAAGTTTTGATTTTTTTTTCCTTTCTATACTAACCAACGACAAGAACCAAAGGATACTTCTTGGGGTTTTTCATGTTGTTCTCGATCGGGATAACGACTCCCGCGCATGACATACTGAATACGGACATGCCTACAAACTCGAAGTATTGGTACAATTGTGTCACACCCACCATACCACTAAGAGAAGGGTTGTATATGACTGCAAAGTAGACTGCCACGAATATAATGACCACTGTAAAAGAAAAAATATCTTCAGTATTGTATGTAGCTTACACAATTAAATAAAACATTTTTAACAGTTTAAATCGCGAAATATATTAGGTAACATTTTTAATTTACTACGACCCGACATTACAGATGCTTTGCAGCAGCTGTGGTGATGTGATGTGGTCATGGTCATCATCGTGTAAAAATGAATAGCTAATACATTTCGCGTTATAAACCGTTTTGTATAAACGATTTCGTAATTAATTTTATACCTAGAAATAAAGAATATTTTAATTATATAAAATCCTTCCTTTTTTATATAACAATTTTATACATTTTACTTTATGATAATATCTACATGATCATAATTTTAATTTTAAACACTTCATAGCTTTGCTAGTTCACGCGCTGACTTACTTTTCTTTCTACATTATCGATATAGCAACATTGCACTTACAGACAACAATATTAGCGCCAATTGAAAACGGAGCCAGCCATTTCAAATGTGTTATCATACATATAAAAATAATTGGTATTATCATGCAAGCCAGGTATACTCGTAGAGATGGATAACCTAAAAATATACGGAGTTAGTATCTCACTTTTGAAAGGTGCTTTCAAATAAATTAGAACGAAGAAAAGGGAATATTCTACATGAAACCTTGGTACTAAGTGTGATCGAGTTTTTGTGGACAATGCGCATTTCTAGCAAATATACTTATTTATTAGAATTTCTTGCTTGTGTTGTGTAAAAAAAGTGTGAAAGCCCGTTTCCCCATCGTGGGGCATGGGGCGTACACATTTCTGTGTCCGTTTCACTGATCCGTTTAACGGGCAAGTAGTTGATCAGACTTCTGTGCCCTGCCCGACCGAAACAATTTTGTTTTCCTGGGATTCGAACCCAGGACCTCTTGCGCTTAACACAATACGTTTAACCATTTGGCCACAGAGGCGGTCAATGTTATGTAAATAGTATTTTTTAATAACTGTAGCTTGGTTCGGCTTGGTTCCCTAGCTTAAATAAAATATTACAAAATAAAAATATGAACATCACTCTCCAAATCTTATCTGTAGTTTGCGCGTTATATTTATATATGTATATATTATTTCCATAAAACACTTTAAACAGCTTAAAATATATTAACTAACATATTTTCCTCTTTCCTTTGGTTCCCCCATGACTACGGTTGTTGCAAAGCATCCGACACGTCGCGCCGTCGTTAAATTAAATTAAAGAGCGAAAGCGGAGCTACGTCACGGGGGTAACGTCGGGCAGAAATTACAAATAAGTTAAGTAAAATATATCTCGCATTTTAAACTTTGAAAGTTTTATTTAAACCTTTACATTAATTCATATTACTGAAGCCATCGACTTGGCTGACGGTGCCTTCATGTACTTTTACTTTTTACTAACCTGGACCAATTCCATCTATAGATGTTCTTTGCGTGTTTTCAACGAGCTGCTTGATAGACTTCGCTATGATAATCTGATAGCATGCGCACGCGCCGAACAAATCAATACATATAATTGCGTCAATTGAGTACCTGGTGTTGTACAAAAACAAATAGAAATAAATCTTTGTCACTAAAAGTGTTTCGATCTGAGGATGATAGAAGTGTCGATATTCTACGAAAATGGTGGTTGAGGTTTAAGGCATTAATTTACGCAAGAAATACATTTTCACTTAAGCGTAAACACAATATTATACATTACATAATATTATATGCGAGTAGGTACGAATTTACAAATATAGTTGGTTTGAAATGCTTCTCTGGTCCTTTTTAAATATAAACATTTCTAATAACACACTAATGCACAATCGGTTAGTATGCAATTCTTGAACCAAAAATTCAACGTTCCTCGCTCTTGTGTATGGTACCTAGCTGATAATTAGTTTTCGCGAAAGATTTATAGGACTCCGTAATCTTAATACTAGAATTAGTTACTGGTGTCCGACCTAAGTCGAGTTTTAGTT
This sequence comes from Leptosia nina, assembly GCA_963661955.1. Classification (NCBI taxonomy): domain Eukaryota; kingdom Metazoa; phylum Arthropoda; class Insecta; order Lepidoptera; family Pieridae; genus Leptosia; species Leptosia nina. The sequence continues at coordinate 6,183,196 of CAVLEF010000011.1, forward strand.
GCATAGAATCGACCAACTTTCTCTATAATGTTATAATTTAAAATAAATAACGATGATAATTGTGAATAGCGAAAATGAAATAAATTGCGTAATTAAACAAAAGCTCTGCAGGTGACTTTTTGCGTTTCTCTTTTCAAGTTTTTTAAGTAACTGCAGGATCTGGTAGAATAGACATATTGTAGGTGTTGTGAAGTTTTCAAGCCTTCGGTTTTGTTAACCAATGAACAGGCCGATCCTACAAATTTAATGACTTATCGATACAAATTACAGTTCTGCTACGATCAAGTATCGATTCAGCGCTGCTCCTAATTTGGCAGCTGAGCGTTAAGTGATGCGCGCCAGCAAAATGTCAAATACACGTTGGCGTCACGCAAACTTGACGCAAACCTTTTGACATTAAATAAGAACACCAAAACAACAAAACGTCAATATGACACATAGTTATAAATACCGTTATTTTTAAACGGTTTTTATTTAGCTCAGCCCGTACCGATTAATTTATTTAAGTCAAAATTAGAAATTGAAAGTTAAGCACCTTCCCGTTGTCAGATTGATTTGAAATTTGGTACACACATTTAATTGAGATGACAATACAATATAATAAAATCGATAACATTATAAATCCAATATGGCCGCCGATACAAAATGGCGGATTACATAATATTTTTCCTTAGCCCCCTCAATACGGGTGTCAAATGAAAGGTTTACACTTGTAAAACACGATGGTAAGTAACGTCAATTTTTTTTTTTTGTAGTTTTCAGTGCACAAAAAATAAAACCGTTTAACTTAAGAGTTTTTTTAGGTTGATACTTGTTCGGAATACAATTGAAAAAACGAAATAAAAATAATCCATCAAGAAGCAGCAAGAAGAAGACAACTGCTGCGTAACTTACACGAGAATCGGTCTGTAGAAAGTGATACTAATGTAATGTGGTGACTACTTTTTTCCTACCTGAAATATCGAGAAAATCTCGCGATTTTCGGATTCGGACAGCATGCCATAGCCGCCTCACCTACGTCTGGATACGACATGCTCGGAACATGAGTTCGCCTGTATAGCTTTTGAGCTGACATCACCAAGATCTAAAAAGCGCATTATTAGATCCTGTAGATTACGCAAGTAGTACACATTTAAATAAAACACTTACGGCTTAAAACGCGAAATATAGTAGTAAATTTTATTATAATAATACGGCACAACGGTTTGCATGCTTAAAATTGTCGTGGTCACGGGGAGAACAATGACGGAGGGTGTCTCTATCAGAGTAACTACTACTCTGACATTAGAGACACCCTCTTTGCAGAAATCCACGCAGCGTAGCAGTTTTTACTTTGAGATTAGAGACACCCGCCATCTTTAGCCTCCCCGTGATTAAGGCTGCTCCAAAGGAACGTAACTTCGGGTCATAGTTAAAATGATTATCAAATAAGTTTAACTAATATTAAAAGAAATCATAAAAGACTGCCTTCACTAACTTAGAAAAATAACCTTCTCTGTAATTCTTTTCAAATAATAAGAAACATTATTTGTTTAAATAAAACACTTCAAAACGCGATATATTAGTTAAACTTATTTGATAAGGATTTTTAACTTCGGCCCAACGTTTCGGATGCTTTGCAGCAGCCGTGACATTCGCGTTTTAAACCGTTAAAGTGTTTTATTTAAATGTGTACTACTCGCGTAAACTATAGACAGTATTTAGCATTATTCGTATTAAAATATAATACCAATATTTGATTTCAATCAAACCTCACAACTTAAATTCAAATGATGACTGAGATGTAAACAATTTTCGAGTTAGCAGTGATATTCTTTTTCTACCCTAATCTTCAGAATCTCGAGATAAGCGAGTCACTTACATATAAACAATATCCCATGTAAATACCGAAGAGAAGGTTGAAGGGTGCGGCAACACCGACTCCAGCTTTCATATAAGCGACGTGACCACTCAAAATACCACCTCCTAGAGCACCCTTTACCATGTGGGCTATTGACCCGATAACCCTGTTGGAACAGGATAAAAAAATTAAGCACAAACAAGTAGGCCTTCCGAGAAAAAACAAACGTTTAGATAGAACAACTCTTGTGTCAATGCTAACAAATCCTATTGAAATAAAACACTAACGGTTTAAAACGCGATGAATATTAGTTAAACTTATTTGAAGATTATTTTAACTACGGCCCGACGTTTCGGATGCTTTGCAGCCATGGTCACGGCGAGACTGGGTCCGAACGTCGTGCTGTAGTTAAAATAATTTCAACTAATATTTACCGCGTTTTAAACTATTAACGTGTTTTATTTAAATGTGTACTTCTCGCGTAAGCTACAATTACTATCTAAATCCTTCCTAATAATAGTAATCATTAAAATTAATGTTGGACTCGAATGGTGAATTTTAAAGAAATTGTTAAGATGGCGATTGTATCTCTGCAAGGAGGAATGGGGAAATGGGTGAAATGGTCAGCGGACAACGTGGACTGATCACCCGTCCTGCCAAGGGTGTCCCCGATAGAAAATAATAATAATAAGATGGCGATAACCCACTAACCCGGTAGGTTTTGGATTATGTCTCATTGTCACATAGTCGAAAGCATCTTCCTCCGCTTGTGTTCTCGCGAAATTTTTGAAGTTACCTCTGCCTCCGGGTTCCGCTTGAGCCTTATATAAAGCGAATTTCAATGAAGATAAAGAAAATTTAAGGTCACTAACGAAATACGAATGAAACATATAATAAGCTAACGATTACAAAACTTTAATGTATGCGTATTTATTATGATAATAACAGTCGATGAATATATTAAATTTACTATTCACTTCTTGATCGAAAGCTAACTAATAAAATTTCGCATCTCAATATAATTTCACAACACGAACAGTGCAAGTTAAAAAAGATTATAAGCAATTTACCATTTCACACTTAAATATCCAAATTTAATCCAAAAGCAAAAACATTATCAAAAAGTTCATATTATAGTGTAACAAAATTCGTATTTCAAGAATAATTCTACTAACGTCATATTCAGTTTTCTATCAAGAAATACATTATCAACTGCCAGAGTATTGATTATCTAAAAAAAGAGTATTTACAGTAAAGTAACTAATGTTTTTACAAATAATCATTGTAAGGCGTCTACCGACTTTCTTGGTTTTCAAACTATTGGGCTGTTGCTATTTGATCTTAAAGTTATATAAGTATTGCAGTTGAGGAATGCAGCAGCTCAGCATTCCTCAACTGAACAACGGTTAATCTTGGCTTCCCAGCCAAAGACAAATACGATAGTTGCTACAAAATTAAGTCGAAGTTCATTTTATGACTAAGACTTTAATAGTGTATATAAAACAATTATACATGCCTGCCTAAAGTAATGCAATTTTAAAATTGATTTTACACTTCAGCTGTAATGAATCAACTCACGTAAACGCCTAGTATGATAAATGGATTGGTCGTGTGATGTTAACCGTCAAGTATTTTGAAAAATAATATAAATATAACAATGCAAGTGATATCACGAAATTTTTCTATAATTATATTAGGTTTAGCTTCTTTATTAAGAGCCGACGAGGTAAGTGTTTAAGTTCTAAGTCCCATAGTATAATGGCTACGTATCATTAGAATTGTATTGTTTCCCAGGATGCCAAAATTGAAGCAACTGAGACGAAAACTGAAGGGAGTGAGGTTGCAGAGGGTAGGACTGTAGCTTCTTATGACTATTCATTCATAGAACTTGCAGTATCTCCAAAATCTGGTAATACCAATGAAGATGCGGTTTCAACTGTTAAAGATGACGGTATTCTTACTATAGATGATATTATAAAATATAGTGAATCGAATAATCTATATAAAAATGAAAACACTCTACGTCGCTTTACAGCATATCTAAGGGATCCGTCAGGTGATGAAGTTTACAAGCCTGCTCAACTTAATATTGATTCCAAGGACACCAACCAAGAAAAAAGTGCTAAAGAAAAAGAAAAAGAAGCAGAAGAATCTCCAACAGAAAAAGTAACATCTTCAGATGAGACAAGAAATCCCCATGACAATGAAACAACCAGCGAAGAAAGTAAATTGTCAACAGAAAAGGCGCAAAATGTAGTAGAGACTAAATTGTCACAAGAAAGGGAACAAAATGAATTAGAAAGTAAGATGTCAAGTGAAAAAGATAAACATGTAGAGGAAACAAAAACAACCCAACCCATCAATAATGAAACATCAAGAAAAGCGGAAAATAAAGAAGGCACCCCGTATACAAAAACACCTACCACTGTGAAAACGACCACTAAAACTAAACGAAGAACTACATCGATACCAAAAAAACTTTCATCAGTTGATGACTTAGATGATTTACTGTATCCCTACGAGATAGGCAAATTTAGAAAAAACTACGATGATGATGAAGATTATTCCAGCTCTAACGAACAAGAACAACCTGAAGTTGATGTTCTTGAGACTCGTTTTAATAGAAGAATGTTTGATTCCGTCCCCATTATAGATACCAAAGGACGAACTCAGACCGTAGATATATCGGTACCAACTTTGCAAACCATAACAACTCCTAGACCGTTTACTGGTAACTATACCTTACTTCTTAATCTTACCTTAGTGGTCGATTAGCTTAAACTACTACTAACGTAGTAATAAGTATACCCGTAAATATTTTCTAGTATTTAAACCAAATTAAATTAACAATCGCGAATTTGGTTTAATAAAACGTGTATTTTATTGGTACATCAATTTTCAGCATCCAGAGCACCAGTCACCAGTAACACCTTTTTCCCGTCACTTATTTTGACGACAAGAGCTCCAATACTGTCTACAACAACATTGAGGTCATTTAGTGTGCCCCAGTATATTTACAACAAGCCGACAACTGTTTTGCAGAATGTAACACCACTACCTAATAATTCTCCCAATAGATGGACTCGGCCACAAGAAATATCTAATATCATTCCCAATGGATTTGTAAATTCACAGGAAAATGGTCACCTTAGACTTACTAATTCACGAGAGACTTTAACTGATACATTTAGCCACGCCCAAGAAGTGCTTAATTACCAGCATAGATTTGTCAACCCACAAGAAATACTTAATAATCCAATTAGAACAAGCCATCCTCAAGAGATGCTAAATAACCCTACCAGAATGAGACACCCACAAGAATTACATAATCCTTATCTTCATCCGCGAAGATATTTCTCGCCAATTACAAATCGATGGACCTCACAAGAAATGTTCGATATTCCTACGAGATTTTTACCATCCCAAGATATGATAAATGTTCCAAACAGATGGAGACCATCAGAGGAAATACTAGACTCAACGGAATATCAAACAATTGATGCACCGGAAGATTCAGCAGATGCTAATGCATATCCATACGTGCCACCCCATAGAAATAAAATGACGGATTCTAGTATACATTATCAAAATGCTCCATCTACTGAGCATGAAATAAGACCTGTAGGGGTTCAAGTGGCTGAACCTACTTTAAACCCTAGTTTAAATTTACCTGACCCTAATATGAATCCAGTTCTAAGAAAACTAGCTCAAGCGTCACACATTCCTCAAACACCACAGTACATGCCAATATATTTGGATTTCTTCCGATATCCAGGTATCTACAGATCATTCAATCCAAGACTAATTAATAATCCACTAAGAAATCATCCCTTTATTCCTCGACAAAGACGGTTTACCTCAAGTTTTGGTGGACTATGTTGTTACCACTAGATAGTAGGTAGGTACCGTACACTAGCTAGTATATAGTTATCGTACAGTGTTTGTATTTGTACTAGACTAACGTATTTAACCATTTTTAATTTATTAAATATATTTTAAATGAAACCTTATTTTAATTATTCATTCAGATAAATTAAACTAAAATTTTATTATTGTATGCTTCATAATGACTAATTATAGTCTATGGCAGGCAGTTTCCCGCCATTTCTGTCATCTTCCGCTAACTTCTGACATTGATGTTTAATTACCTACTCAATTTGTCACCCTGTGGCATTGTCAATCATGAATGTATATTTGTGGTATATACTATATATTTTATGTATTGATCCGTGCGTTTCTGTGTGTTATTATTTTTAAAATATTTTAAATTATTACATTTTTATCCTAAAGAACAATAAATATTCAGTTACTTACATCTTATTTTAGTCAGAGGATACAGTGAGCAGCAGTTTTTAAATAAACCTTCTGTTACATTATTCTAAATTTTAAGAAATTATATTACCTGACAATATGGGAAAGAGATATCACTGTGATTATTGTGACAAAAGTATGGTAGCAACACCATCAATTATAAGAACTCACAGAAAGGGTTCGGTGCATCAAAAACTTGTTAATGATCATTATAAACAATACAAAGGTAAGGAACAAATAGATTTTAAGCATATAAACTCTTTTATGTTATGTAAGCAACTGCCTGATAAAATACAATCAAAGAAACACTTAACTATTTTCTTTAAATGAGTGAAACAGACACCCATAATTGTTGTAAGACTAAATAGTATAATTGATTCTGTCTCAGATCCAGAAACTATACTAAGGGAAGAGAGTGGTAAGAAACCGTGTTCTAGATTTGCAACAGGGCAGTGTCCCTTTGGCAGTATTTGCCGATATTCACATTATACACCGCAGGAGCTTAGTGTTTTAAAGAATTATGGTGAGAAAATCTTTATTTTGTATTTTATACATTTATTGGAAATCTATATCTAGAAAATATATCATATGTCAAAGTACTAGTATGTAGTAGTATATATGAGACTTTATAAAACCCCCAATCATGCAAATGCGCCTTTGTTTCAAGATATAAATGGCTGTAGTGATTGTAGGCTCTTTATTTTCAAAACAGAACTGAATCTGTCTATATATGTCGTGCATACTACTCCACAGTAATTCATCATTCGATCGCTGCTAAAGTTGCCCAAAAAAGTATGCAGGAAATAGAACAACCACAACCACAGTCACTTGGGGATCTCTATGAGAAACTTATAACGGACACATCTACAAAAGTTGAGATGGAAAAAAATGAAAGTGTCCTCTATGATACAAACGGACTAGCACATATTATGCCATGGTCCTATAACCCTATGTTTGACAAATATGGAGAAAACTTGCCACCCAGCCTAAGAAGGCTACAAGCTGAGAATTTTGCTGCAGCAAACATCACACAATGGGGTTGAAATGAAGATAAAAATGGTGATTAAATAAAAGTAAGCATACATTTTGTTAGTTTATTTCATGTGTTTATATTTCCTTACAAGATTCTAGGAAAAGCACTTATATTAATTATAATTTAAAAAACTATTTAAAGTTTTATAAAATGACGTAAAGTATGTTTTTCTTCTCATAATGCTAGGTGTGACATAATGTATAGGTGGGTAGTTGATAAATCGGAAATGCGGCAATACTGGACGCCACATTGACACCTACAATGATGGAAAAGATTTATTTAGATATTGAATTAGGTTGAATATTAAAAAAAAATTAAAGCTCACTTGTATCAAAAATGTAACTAACAAAAATAACAAGATTTCAAAGCGAAACATTGTGATTGCTGCAATAAAGTTTTCAATGTATGTATAGTTTTATGATTTTCAATCAATAAAACAGCACTCGCATTTCACCTATACAATGAACATTATGTTAAATCTTAAACTACTCTTCCAATGGCTTGTTCAGCATTTTCATAGATCTGAAAAGGCATAATGTCAACCGTCTTTGTTTATTTTTCAATTAATATTGTTAACAAAGCATGTCAGAGTACTAACTATAGTTTTATCTGATCCTGTAATGAAATTATGTTTTTAACTTTAATATTGGGAACTATTTTCAGTGTAGGTTTAAAAAAAATAACCAAAACTAAACATAAATAGGAATGTATGCTAATATATATCTCGTTTTAATGGTTAAAGCCTTTTACTTTGTCTGTTTCTATATAACTCTAACATAAACATAATTAACTACAATTTTTGTTCAATTTCAGGTTACAACAATACAATGCCATTATCAAAAGCATAGCCCAGTGGTGGTTAGGCTAAACAAAAATAACAAGGTGTCTTCAGATATACTGGTAACTCCGATATACCGTTTGAAGGGGAATCTGATTACTAAAAACATTACCAATGAAAACATTATTCACACAAACAAAATGATAGAAATTATGAATTTCATGAAAGATCACGTCTTGTCGACTAATTATTTTTACGATGAAATGGTAAGGATTAAAAAAACTCGCACGGTCAAGGACAATTTGAGACAAATGGTCACGTTTCTGGAGCAGCCCGATAATTACGAATTGAAAAAGATGGTTTTAGCGTTTTATACAGGTCAAAGGTTACGGAACGTGAAGAACAGAACGCGAGATCCATGGGATCACAAAACCAATGATTTGGTCATCGATTATTTGAAAGACCCGTTGAATTATGGGTAATAAGTATTGTTATGTAAATAAAATTCTGATTATGTATCATTGTTTCATTTTGGGTTTTCAAGAGAATTTATATACCGTCGTTACCGTTAGACCTAACACATACATTTTTATAGATTGTAGCTCAAGGGGTTCCGAGACAACAAATCTCATTTAAATCGGTCGAGTAGTTACAGATACTCAAATAAACGACAATCGGTGATAACTGCTAAATTGGTGGTGTTGTCATGTTCAAAAAAAGGGGGAGATGTAATTCAACTATGCACTATTTGAATTATCTGTTGAAATTTTATCGAAATTGTTTTGTTTTTATTTTTGGAAATTTTTTTTTATAATCAGTATATTGCACAGTTAGACATCTATTTATGATCATTGTATAATGCTTAAGGATTAAATGGTAAATATTATAAAGTTGTGACTATTAAAATATCCTTTTATTCATCGTCGTTTATTACGTAGAGAAGACGAGGCGATATTTTTTTCAATTCAGCCACAAGCTGGTACAGATCGGAGCCAGGCTGAATTTCTACTCTTAATGGATCCTGAAATATGAAATAGCGTAAATATTAATAATCGATCGACAAGGCTCACGTTTGAAAAGAGGAACATGTAAGTAAAAATCTTCCAACGATTTGAAACACGAAAATTATTACTTTAATTTATTTCAACTACGGTCTGACTCGGGAGGCGGTGGTAAAAAAAATGTTATTAATTGTTAATATATTTCGCGTTTTAAATCGTAAATGTTTTTTAATTATTTACTACATGTATACAAGGGTACCATTTTTATTATCTCACCAATACCTGTTCAAACACCTAGGTACTCGAATAAAAAACAACATAAGTATATATATAATATTTACAATAGTCGTTTCATATATCTTACCATCTTCGTTGGGCGTTTGGATCTTAAATATAGCTTGTCTGGATCAACTTTTTCCTCTACAACATCGTTCCAATAATCCTTGAATAAGAGACAAATTGATTATATTGATTTCGAATACCTAGACATTTTTATGACAGAAAAGAAAAGAAAATTCGACGGGTTCGTTGGTCTAATGGTAGTAATGTATGGCTAATAATCAACGGGTTGTGGGTTCGTCTCCAATTGTTATAGAACATGTTTACATTTTCGTTCAACATGTTGGACTTCGACTGGAGACCTGTATATTAAATAGGCGTTAGGAACATCCAAAATTCCGTTTAAAGTCGTAACGTCCACAGATCAAAAAGCCGTAAGTATTATCGCGTTTCGGTTTCAGACTGTGGGTTTCGGAACGTCCAAAGCCAAAAAAGGTCGACAGCGCATCTTGTGCAGGTTTTATATGGCCGTTCTTCTCTATCAATATTACAAAATAGCAAAGGTCGGTTTTAATTATGCTTTTTTGGTTGACGGTTTAAGCTACGAATTGTTTTCTTATTAACATTCTTTGACAGTTCTTACACCCGTACGAAGGATATTTCTGTACATCACTTCATCGCTTGGATTTATCGGCGTTGCAGCCTCTAACAGCGCCGATTTCTGAGCAACAGCTAAAACTAATTCGGGCGGTGCCTAAAAAGAGAATTCGGTAATTATAATATTATCTTAAAATTAGATAATAGTTCATTTATTTATGAAGACTACCTTTACTGGAATTATTGATTGTTGATAGAGCTCGTTCTCTAGCAAGTATTCCTGGGAATATGAAAAACAAATTACGTAGGTAGGATATGAAAGCGCTTTTAGTTAAAAAAAAAATTTAAAGCCGTAGATCATGGCCTTAAGATTGTACTTGTTAAGATCGTATTGTATAAACTACGGTAAATAAACCACTTTTAACGGTTTGACACGTGTCGACGGTCTCCCCCTGACCACGACTGCTACGGAGCATCCGAAACGTCTTTAGTTAAAATAAATGTAATATTAGTTAAATATGTTTCGCGTTTTAGTAATTCTATACGCAATTTGTACTCTAACATAACAATAAAACACTCTTAAACACCGAATATAAGTTATATAATACTTACATAATATTTAGGTACTGATTGAATTTTGACCCGAATTTTCGAAGACAGCCGAGCACTTCCCCTTCCACATTATAATTCAATTTGGAACCGTTAAATGTGTTTTAATAAAAATATATTTATTGCATATATTTTGTTTTACTCATTGTACATAAATACTTTTTTACACTACCTTCATAACTTTATCCAGATTATGTTCATCGGTTACGTTAATAATAGCGTTGTGTTTCTGAAAACATTTTGTTAAAGTCTGTTCACTTTCAGGTTTTAATATTTATTATTAATTTATATAATAATGTAGGTAATAACATACTTCTGTATAAGGGTATTGCAGAACAAAACGGCGACCATAATCTTTAAAATAACTTGGTATTTTTAGGTGTTGGTTTGTGCCAAAAGATCCTGGTGAGTGCTTGTATTCAGCTTCTAATTCTTCTCTCTATAAAACAAAACGCAATATTAAGAAAGACAACCGAGCAGACTTATAACTTTTGAGCGATCTCTTCCAGACATTTAGTTTCTTTTTACTATATTGTTTAATTATTGAGTTTCTATTAATTATGAAATTCTAACCACCCTTTTTTCAAAAGATGTCGATTCTTTTGCATCCGGATCTATTTCACCATCTTCCACATCCTAGAAATATATCTTTCATGAATATTAAATTGTATTTTTTAAATGATCAAGTATAAGTAAATATTGTTCTAAAACTTACACAAATACAACAATTATATAAACTCAAAAAAAGCAGAATTGTTAAATTAATACTTAGGGAAATTTTCATGACTGACCTAAGTGTAAAATAAAACTTATGTTTTTACGCGCTTTGTGGAAAATTTCAGCTTCGTTTCATTTTTAATTAATCGTAACGCAACATTATACAAAATAACAATGATTATTTATTTAGAAGTGGATTTGTACATATATCTATGCGTCGCGCAAAGTTTTTTTTATTAATGGAATAACAGAATAATACTTGAAGTTTTGTGTAGGTACCTATTGGGAGTTTAAAATTGAACAGTAACAGAGGCACATCTGTTAAGTTATTACAATACAACATAATACTACCTTGACTATAATATTAGACATATACTAAAGTAACACAAATTACAAACCTACTTTTATTTTTCTCATATTGATAAGAAAAGGTTTTAATACTTAGCCATAGATAATAAATGCTTTTCAAAGATAGAATATCTCGATACAGTCTAACGTTAAAATATGTCTGACAATTGACGCAATTTTGATGTTTAACCGTAAGTCAAAAAATGCGCTGATGTTTTCAATTTAGATATAAAGAACGATGAAGAAAAGAGATTAAAAACTAATTCCTAATTAATTTATTTGTTGTTAAACAAGCTATGTAGAAGAAAAAATATTTTGATAGCATAATTACATATTTTGTAGTTGCCAGATTGTAACGACTACAAGTATTCTAACAAAGATGAGTATTCTTTAGTGCGTTTTTGTGTTGTGAAACAAAAAGAAAATGTTTGGCAGGCCTAGGTGTAGAGAATGGACTCCTCTAACCACTCAACAACTTCGTTTGCGAAGTTTGATTCAGGTAAATAAATGGTGAATTCCTTCCTCTCTCCTAAATATTAATTTGCTCTTGAGTCACAAGATTTACTAACAAACGCCTACACATTGGTGACGTTCTAGGACTTATCACGTTTTATAAACGTGAAAATGTGCAAAGAATAAACTATAAGGGTTAAAGCTTGAAGGTACTTTTAAAGGTAGCTGATACAGCAAACACTATCTTGACCATGAACTATTCATTACATAAATAGGAAATTGGAAATATGTAAGATAGTTTTCCAATGAGAATAAAACAAATTTTATCTGTACTAAGCACTGCCTAGTAACTCAACATATAGTATATTTGCCTATACATAATTATTTTTTCTTTTATTCCAGATTGTTGGTTATAATATTCGCCCTCCAGAGTGGTGTACATCTCAATGCAGTTACTATTTAACATTACACCATACAACTATGTCGGCTCCATTTTATACAAGTGAAAAAATATCATCACCCCATCCCAAGTGGAAGGAAATTGATTCAGGTAAAACGGATTCAATTAACTTTGTTATAGTCATAGTCAGAGATTGCTAGTAGCTTTTTACATTTCATAACTAATTAGCTGAATCTTTCAGTTATTTAGTTATCAAATGTAAAAAAAATGTTCATATTAATTCTAGGAGCTAACATATGCATTATTCATTAGTTAGTCCAGCATTAGTTACAGGATTCAAGTACACTGTTATTAATTAATATTAATAACATTTAACACAATTAGCCTTATATTATGTTACCTCATCAAAGAGATTTCATGCCTCCATCAAAATACAAACCCTTTGCTTCACAATGTTTTGAAAAAGTAAAATATATTATGTTACAAATGAGCTATGGTGCCATGAATAGCTTTGTTTAGAAATATTGTAAAACAATTACTATTGCATTCAATGCTCATTAATAAGATTACAACATTTTTACCGTAAATCATCATAATGGAGCTATAATGCTGTTAACATTTGACCCACATAGAATAACTTATCTGGTTCTGACTCATAGTACGTCATCTGAGTTCAAACTATTTTCTATACTTCTAGTGTTGTACTATAGTTTGTTTAAATAAAACCTTTTTTTTTTAAATCAATATTGAGAATAGCCAATAGAGGATTAATACCACAAATATAATTTTTGTGAACTTGAAATGGCTTTCCATTAATTGTCATGCAAATAGGATCACATCTACATTGTATGGTTATGTCAGAATTGGTTTGTTATTCAAAACAATTTGTATTATTACAGAAATTACTCAACGCATATCATCAACAAATGTGGTCATACGAATATGGTGTCATGTTTTTTCACCGCCCTGCAAAGATTTGGAAGAAATCTGTGATCAAAATCAAGATACTGTCATTCAAACCTGGGGGGTTTATTTCAGTGGTCTTAGATACATTGGCGCTAACTTAGCTCTAAATTTCAACTCAGACTGTTTCAAATGCAATACCCTAGTTTTCCAAATGCATGGTGGTTATTTCTGTTCCTATAAAAGTCTCAAATTAGATATTATTCCTCCTGAAAATGAAATCGAAAATGGATCCATATCATCTGACTCTTCAGATAAGTCCAAAACTGATAAAAGCCATACGTTTAAAAACATCAGATCCTTATCTCCGGGCAAGTTAAAACGACCAGATAAAGAATACTCAAAGAGCCACAGCCCTATTGATAAAGGATTTAAGCAAAATTTTGCAACATTAAGGCCATCATCTAGTTTAAATATAAGTCGGAAACGGGATGACAGCACAGAAAGGAAACAAGACATCAATCATATATATGAACATTCGCCGGATTTAGTTAAAGAATTTAGAACCAGTGATCTCAATTGTGATATAAGTTTTGAACAGGACGTGTCTAGTAAAATTGATTTAAGCGAAACGGCCGAGAGCTACGATTTGAGGAATGAAACAGATGGCGTGCCTAAATATCGTTATTTAGCATTAGGCTTCCTTAAGTCCGAAATAAGGCCGAGTTATAACGCGACCAAATTGCAGAACCTCCATTTATTACAATATGCGATAAAGAAACGTCAGGAAGCAGTGCAGGAGATAAAGGAAAGAATATACAATAAATCGGCTTTGGCAGATACACAGCCGGAGTTCCATGGACCGTTGAAGATTAAAAGTAGATCCCAAAGGAATCTTTTTTCGCCGCTAGATGATGTTTTGCAAAGGGAAAAGCCTTCGCAAAACGATGTAACGAAAAATGGGAAAATTAAGGAAGAAAGAACATCAGTGTCGAATGGACCAAGACTGACGCTGAAGTTGAATGACTTGCTTTCATACAAAGTAAGTTTCAACTTGCTCAATATAGTAGAAGGAGAAAGGGTAGCGATTTCTTTAGTTATCACTTAGCATAAGATATTGAACCTTAATTCGCATGTTTTAAGGTTGAACTTATAATGCATGAGTGGTGCAAGTATTAAAAAGTTGAAAAAAGTTGCTCACTCTGTCTGTATCGCTTTTTTTTTATTTAAACACGGTTTTTGATTAAATTAATAGTAAACAGAGAGTTGTGCATTTAAAATAATTTTTGTATTATCTCTTTTCAGTCTAAACCCTCTCCTTTCCAAAGGTCAGAGCATGTTAGACTAACAAAGCAATTGGAAATACTGCACTTCAAGCGACTTATACTGTCGGACGAAAGAGATAGCAAATTGGCTAATATACGAAGACTGAAAGAGAGGCATTCAAAGCTGTTTGAAGAGAACCAAGATGTTGGTAAGTTATTAGCACAAAATATATTGCTTTACTTTATCACTTTCTTGATAAGAGCCTTATAGATTAAGTTGATTAACCGTGTTCATTGGTGTTATTTATAATATTGTTTTTAAGTAGGTGGTAGGAATATCAAAATTCCGTCTAGGTCACAGGTCGACACTTCGGTTCCAATCTTTGAAATTCCTAATATCCAAATCAAAGTAGGTCGAAACAAGGTATTTTTTTGAAATATGGAGGGAGCATTTTCATCTTCCATGAAGTAAATCATAAGCTTGATTATCACCTATAAAAATAACTTCGTGACTCTCTGATAAAACAAATGAAACTTATAATTCAAATTCTTACAGGTTCAGAGCTAATGACTAACTACCACACTTTGTCTCGTTGCACCGAGGCTCTTAAAGAGTTACGCGACTCTTGCGCAGCATTGCGAGAGCTTGCGGCTCGCAATCACGCTGCATTGTGCAACTGCCGCAGCGATTTGTTACTCCATTTACAGAAGATATTCTATATACAACAAGTGAGAGTTTTCCTATTTTTTTTGTTTCTTCATAAATATTTCTTTATTTAAAATCGATTATAGATGGAGAATAAATTACGACACGGCTAGGACTTGAACCGGCATCCACAGCGTTCCGTGCTGTTGCTCTAACCATTTAAGAGGCCGTGTCCTATTTTTTTTTCAATCTATAATCTACGATTTTTTTTATATAGTGCCATAAAGTATAACATAACATAACGTGAAAAATATTTAAGTGCTTAATCTTTTTTTTAAAAAAAGGGGTCCCAAAAAGATTAGCTTAAAAACTATGTAAGTATATAGCTACATACATATATGATACAACGCCATCTACTTGCGGTAGATTGCAACAACTTGCGCAATAGAAAGAACGCACACATTCACATTTTAAAGCATGATGGCACTAAGTATGTAGATTAAGAATCGAAAATAAATTGATTTCTTCTATAATCGATTTTAAAACATTCTAGAGGGATGCCACAAACTGGACGATCATAGATGTGCCGCTGCCGATCTGTGGGGATGAAACTCGCGCCACCAATCCGGTTCCTGATAGCGTTGCTACTGGTTTTGTGGCCCAAGCCACTATTCTAGCCGCAGCAATTTTAAATCAACCACTTCGCTATAAGATTACGTTATTGGGCTCCGCTAGTAAGATATTAGATGTTACGCCTGACTTACCAGACCCTAAGTGAGTATAGGTTTTTAATTTATTTTTCATTTGATACAATTTGACGGGCTTTTTATCTATTAGTAGTAATCTTTGGCTAATAATCAACGCGTCATAGTTTAGATCCACACCGGGTCTATCCATGTCATGTTTCTAATCCATTTATAATTTTTTTGAAATATGTTGGAGGTTGTCTGGATATCTGGATATTAAATGACACAAACCCACACATGGAAAAATCCTTGAAGTTTCGCGTTCCAATTTCAGATTGGATGGATTTCCGAATATCCTAAGCCAAATTAGGTAGACAGTGCATCTTATAGGTATAGATGAGTTGCTGGCTGGCTAGTATTTCTTCTTCCATTAAGTGGGCTCCACTTGCTTGTGTCGTTATTACTAAAAAAAAAACAATAGTTGCAATGTATGGCTAATAATCAACACGATTGGGTTCGATTCCCATATTTACCTATAGTTACATATGCCATATGTCGTTACTATAAGGATCAAGTTCAACCCACGACTACAGAGTTCCGTGCTGGTCTTCCCGTCTGATCTATCGTATCTTTTAAATAAAACACTTTAACGGTTCAAAACGCTATATATTAGTTAAACTTATTTGAAAAATGACACGGGGAGTCTCAGACCACGGCTGCTGCAAAGCATCCAGAACGTCGGGCCGAATTTACAAATTATTTTTCAAATAAGTTTAACGAATATATCGCGTTTTAAACCGTTAAAGTGTTTTATTTAAATGTGTACCACTCGCATAAACTATAGACAGTATCATATCTTGATTTAATCTTCTAATTTCTCCAGCTCCAAATGACTTTCTTATCTAAAATTATATTCCAGCATACCCCTCTTTGCCAGAGGGGGGGACATGACACTCTTCCGTTACGCCATGTTCCTTCTAAACAAGTGCATAGCGCAATTGTTGTGGGGACGAGGCCTGTCAGTCCACGATATGAGACCCACCTTGGCCAATCTACAGCGGCTTCTCATCACGCCTTGTAACTTGTGAGTAGTTTTATGACGTCATTATTCTGTTTTATTGTCGCAATTTGTCCTTGTAAGAATAGAGACATGTAAGAACTTAACAGGAGAGCCTTAAACTTATGAAAAAGTGTTTGGAAACTTTAATATTTCTCACATGTTCCCATGATGACAATATGGAAATTTTACCTTAAATTAAAATTTTTATTATGTTTCCTGAGACGTCCGAGGTCCATTATGAGAGAGTACATCGTTAGTTCCTCGCTTTGCCGCTAGATGTCGACCTTTCTCGATTTCCCCCCGCCACCGCCAGCGCCCCCTCCACTGTAACTCTACCTGAATTTGCCACGCACAGGCAAGCCGCCAGACTCTTAGATCATTGTTAATCTCATAATAAATGTGAATAACCAGGTAGACCTTGTCTGGACCTCGGACGTCTCAGGAAACATAATAAAAATTTTAATTTAAGGTAAAATTTCCATATTATGTGTTCCGTTAGACGTCCGAGGTCCATTATGAGAGAAGTGTTTGTTATCTCCTGGTGGCTTGTAAAATAGAACGCAACAATGTGAATTTAAATTATTTATTAAATAATCATGATGGAATTCAAAATCATTTTTTATATCATACAGTAGGTACTAAATATTATTTAATCATCACTAGGCTTAAAGTATTGAGACAGAGAATGTGTTTCAACACTCTGAGTATTACTCTCTACATTTCGACAATAATATCTCTTAAACGTTTGTTCGTGGCGCCAATTTGCTTTGGCAAGAATCTCATTAATGGGATATTTTTCTAAAAAATTGAGAGATGCCACAGCTGACCTACAACTACCAGGCGAGGCTTCTATGCCCGATTCTGAAAGGACTTTCTTAACCCAACCCCCTATAATAGTAGTTGTAGCCGGTTTTACCGGGTCCCTAGTGGTAATAAATAAATTAGTTAGGGAGCCTCTAGTAAACTTAGATACTTCGACTAGCGTTCTAAGCCAAAATAAAGGATTTAAACGTTTATCAGGACAATCTAATAATGTCCAACTAGATTGCCTATACGATCCTGTATCCGTTTTAGAACCGAATACTGGGTGCAAAATGATTGAGTCACCTTTATCAATGAAATGCTGAGGGTCACAGTGCAAGAGAGTTAAGTCATGCACTCTACGACCTGATGTCAATAGGAGAATAGTGGCTGTTCGCTTCGAGACATCAAATAGACTATTTTCATTCGGGCTCGAATCTCTTAAGTAATGTATGACCGTTCTCGCATCCCATATTGGTAGCTTTTGAGGTATTGGTTTAGCGATGGAGATGGCTTTAAGCAAATGTTTTACCAAATTATTTGAAGAAATTTTTACATCACTTAGGGTTTCACAAATTGATGCTATAACAGATTTGTGCACTAAGATAGATCGATAAGCTAAATGATCATTGAGGAATAGTCTAGCTAAATATCTAGCCACATTAGTTGGCGCCGGGAATTGATAATCTAAATTATTTTCTTGACACCACTTCACCCATTTTTTCCAAATAGGAGCATAGGTTTTCCTCGTGGATTGCCTCCAGCATGTTGAAAGGAGATTTTTCTCATCATTCGACCAGTTTTCTATAAGCGAGTCCCAGCCGAAATTAACCATGCTTCCATTTGTAATTTCAACACTTGAGGCGGAGCCTGCCGTGTCACGGTGTTGATTAGAGTTTTGTCGAGATCTCGTATCATAACTGGATGAGCCAAAGCTCGATTTTTTAGATCTGGGCGCCAAAAAGGCTTCATCCACTTGGGTGCTACTACAATGAACCTGCCTTGCGCTGAGTTGAGGTGGTGCAATACTTGAGGTAGAAGCGCCGGCGGAGGAAATATCCACGCCAGGTCGTATTTCCAGGATCTGCTGAAGGCGTCGTGATAGCAAGCGTTCCAGTCTAATAAGTCTAGCGTAACATAATTCTCCACGACGTGTGCCTCTTTTGAAGCAAAAAGATCTATTTCGGGTGTTCCCCACAGATTGAATATTTCCCTGCTTGCCTCGGGTAAAAGATGCCATTCGCCGCCTTTGCGATTTCGCGAGAGATGATCGGCTTCCATGTTGTACATTCCCGGTAAGTGATGAGGGATTAGTACTATATTCAAACTGTCCGTCAGTGCCAAAAGTTCTTTGGTCATTGCAAGCAGTCTTTTCGACTTCGTTCCGCCTTCGTTTTTTATATACGATACAACTGTTTTGCTGTCGCTCTGTAGAATTATTTTCGAATCCTTCAAGGCTTCTGGATCCGATAAGATTGCAGCTATTACAGCATGCATCTCCTTCAGATTGCAATGCCAGGTCATTTGCCGCGGAGTCCAATGACCTCTGACAGATTTGCTGTTGACTAGAGCTCCCCACTGAACATCGGAAGCGTCTGTTGTTAGGTAATTTGTGCGACTTCTGTGCAAGTGGATCGCGGTCTTTTGATCGATGTTGTGCAGCCACCAAGCCAATTCTTGTCTCACTTCTTCTGCCAATGGGCTGCTCTGAATTGGACTCATCATTAAAGCATTGCTGTGTTGCTGTAGCGTTCGGCAGTGCAACCTTCCCCGGTGGGTGATGAAGGTTGCAAAATTGAGATACCCTAAGAGGCATTGGGCCTGCTTGAGAGTCCAATTGCCGGCTGACAGACGAGTCGATAGACACTGACGTATTTTGTTGATTTTTTCTGTGGGTAGGAACTTTCTGTTTGAGTTTGTGTCCCAAGTGATACCCAGAAAATCGATTAGTCTCGTAGGAGTGCATATCGATTTCTTTGAGTTTATGTTCCAGCCTAGATTCTGCAGAAATTGCATGGCTTTGTGAACCTGGGCCTGGAGGACTTCCCTGTCCTGGTGGACGAGCAGGTAATCGTCCAAGAAGACAATGACTCTTAAACCTTGACGGCGTAAAAGTTCTGCTGTCCAGTTTGTTACCGAAGCAAACATTTTTGGAGCGATTGCTAAGCCAAATGGTAGGCACGTCATTTGAAGTAGTCTTCCCTTGTAACTGACACGTAGGAAACATCGGTGTTTCACCGAGATTGGGACGTGGTAGTAAGCCTGGCTGATATCCAATTTTACCATCCAATCGCCCTGTTGTAAGAACTTCGGCATTTGATAGTGATGAAACAGATGAAAGGGCTCGGGTTTCATAAACTGATTTAATGCCTTCAGATTGAAAATCACACGATTCTTGCCGTTGTTTTTTCTTATTATAAAAAGCGGGGATATGAAAGATGGCGTCATGGGTGCAAATTCCAATACACGCTCTCGAATCATTGTTTGAATTTCTAGATTCATGACCGCTGACACAGGAGTCTCGAACTTTTTTAGAATATCCTGCGTAGGTATTAGCAAGGGTGGTCGTTGATTGAAAGGTATTCGAGCGGAAGTAATAATTTTCAGAATTGAAGAAGGAGGATGTAATTTCTTCCAATTTTTGCGATAGTACCTCAAACAACCGCCCGAAAATCCTTTTGAGTCATTTATGCTTATATTTATTAACTCTATTAGATTTGCGTCCCCCCCTTTGTTTTTTATCAAAATCTTCCGTGTTTTGTTTTTTATGATTTTGCTTTGCATTGTACTGTTTAACACGAAAGGGCTTTTCTTGAGACGTAGAAGGCATAGGTGGATTGCCGTGCGCTGGCGACTTGCCTCGCGTCTTAGGTTGAGACCCAACGATCTTATCAATTTTATCAGTACCACCCATTTTTTGTAAATATGTAGATAATATTTCCGGATTAAACATATATTCTGCAGAAGGCGGAATTTTGTCCAAATCTTCTCTTACATATTTTCTTTTTAAATTTGTAAGCAATGTTTTACGTCGTAACTCTAAAGCTTCAGCACGTTTTCCGCAAATTATTTGCAAAATGTCATGAGAAACCGCCTTATATTCCGAGTTTTGACCGAAAAATTCTTTTAATTTATCATAAATAGAAGAAGAATTAAGTATAACGTCCGACTGAGAGGACCAATCTATAATAGACCGCAACGCTTTGTTAACAAACTCATTTTGTGCTAAAAAAGCATTAGATAACGCAGCAAAACTCCGTTCCATAAGGTAAGACTTCTGACCATTTTGATGCTCTAAGAAACGCAACTCTTCATTAATTTTCAGTTCGGTAAAAGCAGGGAATGCCACATACTTCTTTTGTATGTCTACATATCGTACACCATTCCAATCGGAGGAGTTGAACCTCTGCATTGAAATTAACTTTGACACGCGATCAGAGTTTGCCTTTGGAATCTGTGGTTCCTGAACCGACACGTCTAATTGTGCAATATCTTTAATAATTATTGGTGAATTGCTAAAAGGATCGCTTAGGTTGACATTAGATTCGGTGCTCACTTTCTGATGTGAGTTTGATGATGCCACGTAGTTGCAAAACGTATTATTTAAATGACTTACCAACTGTCGAGACAACTGTTCAAACCTTAAATCTATTTCTCGAAACGAATCGCGAGAATCGCTGCGTACGTGGCGTTCTTTTCGTGGTCTTTTTGGCGGCGGTTGATCCTCTTCTTCGCTCGAACTAGTACTTGACGATGAACACGACTCGTTGGAAGACGCAGATAATTCGTTCTCAACGTGCTGAGTTGGCATCGCTGACTGCACGTTCGAAACACTTAATTGCACGGAAGACACGTCTTCACAATTTTTAACAGTTTTATTTTCTTCATTATACACGTCAGCACTTGTATTGCTCATTCTAACCACTTCACTTCAAAAAACTTTTATGGGAAATTCACTAGACTTGTAGGTCGAATAAAAAATTTTTTAAAGCAATAAAAATACTCGTTTTTTAAAGCTAGAACTAGCGACCGCGCAGTTCGAAAAACGACGCAACAATGATCTAAGAGTCTGGCGGCTTGCCTGTGCGTGGCAAATTCAGGTAGAGTTACAGTGGAGGGGGCGCTGGCGGTGGCGGGGGGAAATCGAGAAAGGTCGACATCTAGCGGCAAAGCGAGGAACTAACGATGTACTCTCTCATAATGGACCTCGGACGTCTAACGGAACACATAATATATAAATTAAAAATCGATTTTAGATTGAAACAAATGCAAGTTCCGTAGCACAGCACGGAACGCTGTAGATGCCAGTTCAAGTTCTGCCCGTGTCGTAATTTTAAAAAGGGTTTGCTTAAATATCTTGATACTGGGGATCGTCCTTGGGGACGATCAAGGCAGACTGGATGCCGACATAGTATTCTAAAATGAGTAGATTTTAAAACCGAAAGACAATTTTTAATTTTATATTTATGAATGTAATACACACAAATTCCTTTTTTGCAAGTGTGTATAAAGACAATGCTTGTTGAAATGTCACATAAGATTTTGGTAATATGGGATATGGTTAAAGTTGTATTGCTTGTGGCGTCTGTGCTGGTCCTGTTCACTCATTCGATTTTATCATATAGCCTCGTATCATTTTTGGGGTACCTGAAAAAAAGAGTTAAATTCTATGGTTGGTTCCCCCTCCTATCAGGTCATGCTTTAAATCATTTTAAAGACAGGAGCACACGAATATCAGAATTCGGAAATTACTATACACAAAAACAATACAAACATATTTTTGGTAATCCTAAAGAAAACTAGGCTTCTATTCAAAGGGTATGTTTTCTATCTATCTATAGGTCGGACACATCAAAGCTCTTTGGTACGTATCGTTGGTTAGCAGACGGTGACTGTCCCAGAACACAGTCGCTAAGGAGTTTAGTAGCGTCCGATAGGGGGAAATATAACAGACAATTTAACAGATTTAAGGTAAGAATAGTTCAAAGAGCGTAAAGTTTCAAAATAGTGGCTGTTCACGCGGTTTTTGCTATAACTTCACTTATATATATATATATATATATATATAACGCCTTGACCGATATTCGAAGCTTATTCTTGAGATAAACATTGTTTCTTCCCAGAAGTATCGAAATTAATTCTATTTTCGTCTTTTCGTTCGTCTAGTTTTAACGACAAATCGCTCCACCAAAATTATATAAAGAAAACCAGTAACGGTATTTCAACAAATACCAACTACGACAGGACAGATCGCGCTAGTGTAGTAGGTTTTAATTTGACATTACAGACTCCCTCCATCTTTGGTCTCCCCGTGAACACGGCTGCTGTAAAGCATTCGAAACGTCGAGCCGTAGTTAAAATATTTTTAAATATTATGTAGGTAAAATCGCATTTTACCTACATAATATTACCTTTAAAGTATATTATTACAACGGTCAAATTTGGATCTGGAAAACAATTGAGTATGAAATGTTCTGTGTTTTTAGCCTTAGACACAGGTGTAAGGCTAAAAACTGTAAAGTCCAGTCTTTTTCTAAGACGGGGTTTCATAAAAGCCTCTTCCTGACTTAACTTCTTCACTGTTTTGGTGGTCTTGGTCGTTCCGGAATGAAACCAGTCAAATTTCTGCCGTGAAACAATAGATATCTCAATGATAGGCTTAGAACAAAAAGCAAAATTTTTATTTCTTTTTTTTTGCTTATTAGGGCCTTGTAAAGAATTCGTGTTCTAAACATAGAGCGTTTAGTAATAAGAAAATAAATAAATAATTGAATATCAAGGATTGTGTAAAGTTTATGCGAATAATACACATTGGAATAAATCACTTTAAACGGCTTAATACGCGAAATGTATTGTGTAGTAATGGTTGCAGCAAAAATCTGAAACGTCGGGCCGCTGTTAAAATAAATTGCAAATAAGTTAACCTAAAAACTTTAAAACGTTGAACCCGTTAAAAGTGTTTTATATTGAGAATATTTGGGATTTCAATAAATGCATAGGATTATAACCTAATGTTGTTGATACGAGAATACATCTCTTAGAGATTTAGATTTATTTAATGTTTTTCCGCATGCTAAATCTGTTTGAACAGACACAACTGCGAACATTGGTAAGTGATCATAACTAACACAATCATTTTGCTTTGCTTTCTATCAATGTTTTGCAAGCTTAATTCTATATTTGTATTTATATGCATGTTTATGACTGCATATGTTTGAAATATAGATTAATTCATTTTTATTGCTGTTCAGAAAGACATTTGAACAGATTACATAAGTTTAACTAAAACACTTTTCAATGCGTAATAGCATGATGTTACTGAATCATTTTAACAGGTCATGATGACTGGTAAAGTAAAACCATAACGTGGTATCAAATTCGATTTACTATAGTTCACGTTTTAGACCGATGAAAGCGTTTAATTTAATGTCAACTCCCATAATCTAAATATTTTTTAAATTAACGTTAACTGTGTCATAAATATATTTTTCAGTGATTTTCTTTTTAATTTCAGGAATGCGTAGACGGCCAGTCCTCGCAAAGGAGTAAAACCTTACATAAACATAAACATTCTAGAAGCGACGGTAGCTGCTATCAGGATGATCATGTAAGTTACAAGAGAACAATATATTTTGAAGTAAAAATACTTTTACTTCATAGTAGATTCTCTTAATTTTAAACGACACTTTAAATGGTTTTAAACGAGAACTTTAACATTTAGAGTTTCGTTATTAATTCGTCAGTTAAAATTAATACGGAACGGTTATGGTTTATTGATAAAAAAGACATTTTATTCCTGATGTAATATTTGCTCAATACAATTAATTTTCAGGATAGAACAAATCTAGACACTTCGTCCACTTCCATAATGGGCAGCGAGTCTAACTTGTACAACATGAAACTGACTGAATCTGCAAACTTCAAAACCCAATCGAACCCTGAAATATCGTCGATCAACAGCGAAAACGTCATCTTTACAATCGGCGACGAAGAGAGGCTACTCAAGATATCGTCGAACAACGACGACGTCGCCGAAATATGTTCAGCGATTACAGATTACTGTGCAAAGACAAACATACAAAATTTCGACGTGGTCAACCATATGAAGAACGATAGTACTGAGGCTACGGTTGATATGGAGGACTTGTGCGCGACGTGCGATAGAAATGACAGTGACATGTGCAATTTGGAGTGTTCGAATAATGTTGGCGAAGTCATAGTTATACCTAGCGCGGAAGCGATTATCGGTGATAATGATAATAACGCCCTCTAGTGGTCAAATGTCGAAAACGAATCAAATACTACTCGAGCGCCTCTAGCGGCAAACTGTGAAGCTGTCTAAGAACGACGCTCTTTTAGATTAGGCATGCTTGAAGTTCTGGT
Source organism: Leptosia nina (assembly GCA_963661955.1). Taxonomy (NCBI): domain Eukaryota; kingdom Metazoa; phylum Arthropoda; class Insecta; order Lepidoptera; family Pieridae; genus Leptosia; species Leptosia nina. Next base: position 6,208,306 of record CAVLEF010000011.1, read on the forward strand.
GGAAATGTATAACTCATAATCAACGGGTAGTGAGTTCGTTCTGAATTAATACATTTATATTTTTTTTTGAAACACGTTGAAATTGTCTGAAATTGATATAAATGGGTAGTAGTAATATCGAAATACAAATACATAAATCGTATTTATACATTTTTCTGTGCCGTAATTTGAAAGTGTCGTTCTTAGGTAGAGTCACATTTTGACATTGGTTAGTAATCAATATAATTGGGTTTATTGATTACTGACAATTCGCGAAAGAGAAAAGTTACACGTCTGCAATGCCTGGAAACGTAAACAGTTGGTTTTTCCCCAATCGACCAAGTAGCGACATCTAGCTGTATAAATGGTAAATCACGCCTAGATATACTAATACAAAATAGAGATGAAAATTTTGGTAAAAAATAAGAGGCCGTCAAGTGTTACGTAAGCAAATGCATTGCCATTATTTCATCCCTTCCCCCTGTCGTAAGCAAACCACTCCCCCATCAAATGTTTACGTAAACACTTAGTATTTCTTTCCACGTATTTTATTTTGCTTTTTAACAGTGACAAGTTTAATTAATTCAACATTTAATTATATAGGTTTTAGCTATCTAACGTATACAGGTTCTACTGCATAAGTCACTATCTGCTGCAGTACATCTAGACCCTTTGACAAGGTTCCCTTCCCCGCCTTCTTTCTCCCCTTCCTTCCTCCCTAAAGTGTACGAAATTCTTGTTGGGCCCCTAAAGTTACAAAACTAATCGAAGTAGATAACATTTCTGAAGCGTGCTAAAATTGTAATTTTGCATTTCTCGCATTTTATGTCTGGCGACAAATTGTTCTGTTTGCGTATGCCTTTTATGTAAATACTTGCATCAAAGGCATGTTGTACTAACATTATCATTTGTAAATATTAGGTAAAAACTTCAGTAGCTCATGTTATTTTTAGGACTTTCTCATTGACATACAGGGTGTTCAAAATGGTACCATTTACCTTTTACGGTATAATGAGACACGTGACTACAATAGAATTATAGATCCAGTCCACATTCACAGCTCTTAAATATAGCATAAAAAATGATTGACATGATCATTTAAAATTTTCTTTTTTATCATTTGCAAAAATTCTCAAAAGTGTTGGACATCAATTCTAATTACAGATAAAATTCTATTTAAGCCAGTTTAAAAATTAATAAATAAAACATTTTCATCTGTTCACAACGCGAACTATTTTGGGTAATTAACGGCGGCTGTTGTAAAGTGTTTAAGTACGAGTCGTAGTAAAATATTAATTATCTGATATAGGTCACGTTTTAGACCGTCACGTGTTTTATTAAGCCTATGTAAGTGTTATAAGAAACAATAAAAAACAAAAGGACACCTATACAATATATAAATATACAATACACTATATCTCAGATATATTTGAGTATTTTACAGTTAAAAGTAACATCCTGTAGAAAGCAATGATTCTGATAAAATGTGATATAATATACAACATTGATTGTATAATAATAATTTATTGTAGCAAATTTAAATATTGAATAATATAAATTAAATTCAAGGCACAATTCAGTTTGAGTAATTTTGTGTTGCCGGAAGATTTTGTTTTTATAGTTTATATATTGAAAACTATAAATTGGTTGATTGATAATTTTGAACTTCTTTATTTAAAATTTGATAAATTTAAGTATAAAATATAAGTAACCTGCTGCGTATAGAAATATTTTTCCGAGGTTTTAATTTTTATTTACAGTAACTCATTGTTATAGATACTTTGGCCAAATTTCAAGATATCATTTCCGTTGCTTTATAAATGAAAAATTAATGAGTTTGTAACGTATATATATAGTGTTTTATTTCTTTTCAATGCCTGATGTTTAAATCAACTGTGCCTGATTTCAAGCAATAATTATCAATCTACAATATAATCATTGTTATGAACAAATAAATATTTCCATTGAGTACAAGTATTTTATCTAATCTAATTTTTGATTCCCTATGTTAAACCGTGACAATTGACGAGATCGTCGGTATATAGTAACAATGTATGGCTAATAATAAAGGGAGCGTGGGTTCGATCCCCAACGGGCCCAACATTTTCCAATTAATTTTAATCTTGGTTTGATGTTATATGTTTGGAATATTTCATCTACCATCAATCATAGAAATCTTCGCCTTAATGGAACAAATCTAACGGGTCGAAAACGCCCTTATCCCCGTCGAAAGGATTTATATAAATGAGCCAATTCAGCCATTTCATAAGCTCTTAACTGCGAATGTAAGGTGAAAACGAGAGAGGTCCTGGGTTCAAAGTAGTAAGGGTAGCCGGGGTAGGTACACAATTAATAGTTTCAGTGAGATCAATCTTCCGTGATTCTCATTTACTTAATAGTAAAAAAGGACTGAAATCCTTAAAAGTGCTCACAAAAAACACAAAAAGTTGTTTTCAATTCCAATTCGTACCAGTAGTTTCAGAATTTAGCGCGTTCAAACAAACTCTTCATCTATATTAGTATAGATTTTATTAGTTAGATTGTTAATTTTGTTTTTTTTTTAAAATAATTCTTTTGCATTAATTAACACAATGATAGTAAGCATAAAGGTACCTTACTATTACCCAGTAAAACGTATTTATTTTTACCAAATCGAAGAGTGGCGATCTGCCCCAGCAAATGTATAAATAGCGTACGGCCCGCTTGAAACCACGATCTAAATACATTCGGGCAGCCGCGCAGCCCGGTCTAGAATTCCGACGAACGAGGAATCGAAATACGAGGGAGGGCCACCATAGTGTTGTGTTGTGAAAAATGTGTGATCAGTGCACTCAGCGATAAGTTCTTTTTTGGATGTGTCTCTAGTTTGGTGAGTTCTTGGAGAGTCAAACTCCACTTCCGTGTTTGAGATTTGATCTTGAAACGACTTGTAATAAGTAAAATGTCGTAGGGTATGAGGCGAACACATGTCTGGGTCCGCTTCACTGATCTTTTACAACATTTTGTTTCACCGGAATTCGAACCTAGGACCTCGCTAACGCAATGCTAGGCAACACGTTTAACTATGTAGCTATAGAGGCGGTCGTAAGCGTGGTTACAAATATTTAAAATTCCTATAAAAATAGGGACGCATGTCTCTGTTTGATTCAGCGAATTTATGGAGTAAATAGTTGATCAGAGCTGAGTACATGCTTGACTGAAAGTGTGTTTGGCCGAGATTAGAACCATGAACCTCTCGTGCCTAACCCAATGCCATCGTTAACGTTTATCCAGGATATAGTCAACAGCATTGATAATCTGTATGGTAACTCCATACATTACCAATGTTGAAACGACCTAACAGTAAGTAGATTGTAATATTAGAGACAATTTTTAAAAGTTAGCAAGGCTGTATGTAACACACATCCACGCACTATCACATATAAAAAGTAATTTAAAAGAGAGCAAAATACCTAGGCTACCTTGGTTTGTGTTACATAAAATTACTAATTCTACTGTAGTATGTGTAATGATTTAATTAATCAACAATCTCAAAACTATGATTCATTAAGCAGTTTTCTGGCTATACGATCTGGTAAGTCTTTCACTTCTTCCATATCTCAATGATTAGAAATTTAGAATACAGAGATAGGCATGTTCGAAATCCGGGATATTGAATTAGTCAGTCATAAAACACAACTCGAGTTTTGTATGGGTTAAATATGTTAAACTAATTTAGAAGTCTGTTTAGTACTGTCTATAGTTTACGCGAGTAGTACACATTTAAATAAAAACGTGGTCCGGCCCCCGGACCACGGCTGCTGCAAAGCATCTGAAACGTCGGGCCGAAGTTAAAAATCATTTTTAAATAAGTTTAACTAATATATCGCGTTTTAAACCGTTAAAGTGTTTTATTTAAAAGTCTGTTTAGATTAAAAAAATAACCGTCTTATTAATTAGGTTAGTTTATAATAATTAGGACACGGCTGGGACTTGAACCGGTATCCACAGTGTTCTGTGCTCTACATAGTACACGGTAGCTTAATAAGTTAGAGAAGCAGCTCAGAGCACTTCGTTTTAGCTTCAAGTCATACTCGTGTTCTTTTTTTTTAAAATTTAAGTGTTTAAATTAATTATATTTGAATAGCTAGTATAAAATATCATACGTAATTAATTAAGTAGAATTAAATAATAAATCGCTCATTTTCCGGCCACCTGTCAGTATATTAAAATAAGTTGTTGTTCCTTGAATGACGTATCACATCTACGAATCGCACAGATCACGGTAACAAAAGTTCTGAAGAATGTTGATTGTCCGACTAATAGGCTTAAAAATAAATGCGTGAACCGAACAACACATCGACATACGTCTTTCGACGTGTAATGATAATGTTGGTTGCACTTCTTATTTTATAACAATGTTAAAAGCACATTTTGCAAAGTGGAAAGCCCGCAATCATGAAATATTACAATTTAAACACGCTTATAAATGATTGTGTACACTCATGAACATCGATACAAAGTTGAAGACAAAAGACGCTAAGTATTGTCTGTAGTTCACGCGAGTATTACACATTTAAATAGACGCCGCGGTGAAGAGAAGGGGGGGGGGGGGTTGATGTAAAGTATCAACATCTGTTCGTAGTTAAATAAAAAGAAGTTAACTAATATATTTTATATTCCGCTTTTTTTTTCGTTAAAATTGTATTATTTAAAACAGTCAACATTTAACGTGTGTAAAATTAAAACAATCGACAATATTTTTAAAAATAAGTGCCTACACTTATCATCGTTCATTGCGTCAATACAATTTAAGTTTTAAATCAAAAGACATCACAAACTCGCTACAAATTATTTCCTAAGACGAAATTAAAAACACACTTTAACATAGTGTCGGAATATTGATTTCCTATTTTATAATGACAGAGGAACTCTGTCACTAGAGGAACAAAGGGGAAACGTCGCTATCAACATTTTATTAAGATTAGATATCGACCTATTTTGGCTTCGACCAATCAGAAATCCAAACCCTAAACACTCTGCGGACGGAATTTGGACAGTCCATTTATTGTCCACAATTTCCAGACGTCTTCTTGTTTAGGTAGTAATTCGAAAATAATTTTTATCCGAAACGTCGGGCCAAAGTTAAAAATCATTTTCAAATAAGTTTAACTAATATATCGCGTTTTAAACCGTTAAAGTGTTTTATTTAAATATCAACATGTGTAAATATGTGGTAATATCGAATTGTTATATTCGAACTGGTTGAATGAACGTAGTCGAACAGTATAGTTCTCGCATTCAGAAATAAATAACATTTTCAGCTTAATCGTCCGCAGAGACACAATTTTCCTTTAAGCTTCCAAAGCTATGCAGCTTTTCGCCTTTCAGTTCACTTCAGTATTCCTGCAGCTTTGGAACGAGTAGCACGTTAGGATGGCTAGTTTGCTACAACATATTTTGAAAATCAAAAACAATAAGTTAAAGAGTGTAATACGCTAATTTCTGGAATGTGTGGTGTTGTGTATTAAACCGTTTTATTTGGATTTAAAGGTTTGTTTTGTTGACCTAGTAATAGTTACAGGAAGTAAAATAGATAGGAGCGATAATTATGCAATGCTCATTTTCTAAAAATGTCGCGTAGGTGAGTTCTTGTGGAAATTAATTAACTTATTAAATTAAATACTCCCTTTTCTTCAACTCCGTACACAAATATATGGAATAAAACCGCTGTAGGTCACAATTAATTACTTATTAAATCTTTTGCGTTTTAAACCGATAAAAATATTTCTCTAGTACCTACTATATTGGCGTGAACTGCAGCTATTTGTTTTCTTTGTGGGTTACATACTTCTTCAAACAAGGTATGTTTTGCAGCAAACGTTAGCGTGTTAACAGTTCCCACGGTTGGGACAAATCTATTACTTCTCTATTTTCAATACAAATCTACAAATCATATTATTCTTGGATTTGTTATAGTTGTTTTAAGTTTTCATTAAAAATTGACAGGATTTGAATGGAAATATTTTGCAAAAAATGTGCCCTAAATAGTCAATGCTAAAATGTAGCGTGCTTAAAACATAGCAAGGAGGCTTAATTGGTCATTTATTATTTTTTTGACGTATCTCGGTCACTCGGCTTTGTATCCCATACACTACATAGTAGCTTTTGTCTTTAATAATGCATCTTTTCAGTGCTTTTAAAATTACTAAACTATAAACTCATATACTGACATGTACTAATATTATAAGCTGAAGAGTTTTTCAGGAATTGTTTTATACATTTTCTGGATAAATGGTCTAACGAACACAAAAATAATTTTTCGATTCGAACTAGTGGTTCCGCGAAACAAACTCTTTAGCTTTATAATATTACCTATGTTAGCGACTTTGTCCGCGAGAATCGTTATTTTGGGCATCCAAGTTCGTTTTTGCAAACCCCTTCATATTTATAAACTTAAGCTGTTATCTACGACGTCGGTCATTCGCGTCGTTCTTGCAAGTTAATCATAAAAGATAAATATAGCGTCGATATAGACGTATCTATATACTTCGACTTGTATTAGTACAGAATACCAAGGGTGACATGTTTTTCGCTTGTATTAGTCACAGGGCGATGTTTGCAGGCTATAGCCTCCCCTGATAAATGATCCAACCAACACAAAAATTATTTTTCATTTCGAACTCGTAGTTCCTGAGATGAGCGCGTTCAAACGAAAAACGAACTCTTCAGCTTTATACATTAGTATAGATTACAACACTAAACCTATCTGGTTTAGTGTTACTTGTATCGTCGGCAAGCAAAACTGCGAGTTGTGTTTAATATTAATGTTGTTGGTTGTAAACCTTTGTATCTTGAAAATTATTCCTCCATTTGTCAGGTCTCAAAGCAGATACGCGGAGTCACGTCTTCTTATTTCATTTCTCTTGCGTGGACGGAATAATAATGTCGTTGAAAACCAAAATACTAAAATTTTACCGTATTGCCGATACAATGAAACAACGTTAACGTTTTCAATTGCGAAAATTGAGTTAATTATAGCAAGTTATTAAATCTTACTTCTAATATTATCATTCATACTTTGAGGGACTTGTGGTAGCGGTGTGTAGCGTGTAAAAACAACGGGCCGAATGTTCGATTCCCACTATAATTATAAAGATTTTCCTGATTTTACTAAACTACTGGGTTGACAACCTTGTCTGGAAAATCTGGACATAAAATGGGTGGTATTTACGCCGATATTTCGTCCGGGTCACAAATCACACATACGGACAGCGACGAGCAATTAATATAAATCTTCGCTTCGGTTTTAGTAAATAGATCGATAGCTCAACTCATTTAGATTTTTATAGGGCAGGGACATATCGCCTTTTTTATGATGGAGAGGACAAATAAACGTGGCTTTCACTTGATGGATCTTCACCCAAGCCATCGCTGTTAGCGGTAAATCCGTCCAACGCACTCCGTAACTAGTAATATTATTTCTTCTAATATCCCTTGTTGTATTATAATACTATTTTTAACTAATAACATTCATAAGAAGTTGAATTAATAAAAAACATCTTGACACAACATTCGACATTCGGAAATCTACATACTGAACAAACTTCGCGGCTTTTTCTTGTGTGAACATTACAATCCAGATTTCCAGACGAATGTTTTAGAAAAAAAATAACAAGGCACGACTGACGACTGACTGACATTGAAGGCCTAGTGCCTGCAGTTTCGGGCTTAAAAATGTATTATTGCTACGAATTGAATATTTCAATTCGAACCAATAGTTCTTTAGATTAGCGTGTTAAAACAAACAAACAAACACTTCTATTTATAATATTCGTAAATATTAGAATCAAACTTTTTGAGTGTATCTCATTTTCTGTCCTTTTCTGTCATAAATCAGCTCTAAAAAATGAATCGATGAATTGATAATGCAACTTTGAAATACCATATTATTGCCATCGTGGCAAGTTAATTCTCTTGAATAAAATTGGAGTATTATTAAAAGTATTGATATTCCGAATAATATGCGTAATGCATTCTGTTCTTACCTAGCAATGCGCAGCTTGTTCAATTCGAATGCGATATCGTTCTTATAACTTCAATCTACAAGTAGGAGTAGAGTAACGCTACTTGTAAAATAAATGTTACTAGCCGTCATATAGGTACATAATTTTTGATGGCGTTTCTTTCTTTACTTAAATGTTGTTTCCAGCCGCCTTTTTCATAATAGAGAAGGAAAAACATGGCATGAGGTTTACTCGATGGTAGTTCATAAACCTCAGCCTATAACATCTAAACAAATGCGCTAGCTTTGGATATTCGGAAATCCACAGACTGAAATCGAAACGCGGTTAAGCTTTCCTGCTGTTTCATCTGTGGATGGTGGTTTGTTGCCCGGACGGAATTTCTATATTCCTACCACACATAAAATTTAAATTATTTTTTTAGGTAACTCAGTACATTTACATAAACATAAAGGAATATAATAGGCATAGAAGACTTGGAAATGAACTAGCCGTTACTATATAGCTAAGATTCGATTTTTTCAAAAGTGTGCTCTTAAAATATAAATAGGAAATACTGTAGTCGCGAGTAGCTACAAATTTAAAAAAAACACAAGAGATTAGTTAAACTTAAATTTTTAAACGGCGGCCCGGGTTTGGGGGGTTTTGGGCGGCCGTGGTGCCGGGGAGACTACTGTCTCCGTCAAAGTGTACTCTTAAAATATGAAATGAGGAATAAAATGTTCTCAATAAACAAAATAGAACTTAGAACGGGTCGTTAAAACTTTAACGTTATAATCTGGCTGCTAACACCGCATCACAGTATAACGCATACATATTATGTTTTTTATTTTTAATGTATATAATGCCATAATATTATCAAACGTCATCTCTGTAATATCATCTTTATTGATGTATTAAGTTGCATAGCATAAGACATTGAACCTCAATACAAGTAAAGTTGAAAAGGCGCAAGAGTTACATGTTACAATCGATCGAAGAAATTCGACGATGACGTGTCACAGGACACAGTAGCTTAATTGGTTAGAGTAGAGGACCGGAACGCTGTAGATGCTGGTTCAAGTCAGGTCGTGTGTTAAATAAAAAAAAAAAAAAAAAAAAGGGTGGAAAACGGAAGCTCATTTGTTTAGAAAAAAAGCACTGCACGCTGTAGATGCTGTCGTGCGTGTCGTAAAATCGTTATGAATAGATTTTTAATATACATATTGTGTTTGCATTTATCGATGACGTACAGAACACGGTAGCTCAATTGGTTAGAGTAGGAGTACGGAACGTATGGATGCCGGTTCAAGTCTTGCCATGTTATATATTTTTTCTATTTAAATAGATTTTAATATACATATTATGTATTTAAAAATAGTTAAGGTCTTTGTGCTACCTGTCGTCTACACAAAGGGAACACATGTACTGTAATTACAAAGCACGCGTTCTGGAATTCCTGAACAATACTAACAGGACCGCGCGTCCTTCATAAATATTCATACGGACGTTAAGCTCGAACGAATGTGCTGCTTTTCAAGCCTCCGTGTTCAGTTGTATTCGCTATTCTCTATATCGATCTGAAACTATTGTTATTTCTCCCGTTGTTCTTATTAATCGAATAGAAATGTAATCTTTCAATACTTTTAACGATTAAGTTTGTAGGATACGCGTACACATCTAAATAAAATAATTATAACGGTTTAAAACGCGAAAAAATTAATTAAAACGAAATGTGTTTATTTAAATTTTGTTTATATAGTTTTAGTTATATTTCATGTTTTAACCGTTCAAAGGTTGTAATTAACGATTTTGATGATTGTCGAATTTGTATGAATCTCGAATGGTAGCAATACTCATTGCTAATAACCAACGGTTCCTGGGTTTGGTGCGATATGGCTGGTGTATTTTACCTTCTTCCTAGCGAACCTCGTGCTTGCCTGTCTTCCTCTATTATAAAAATGTCTACGCCGCTATACGCCGTAGCGTCAATACAGTTTCGTAGCAAAAGGTAATACTGGTCTACAAATCCGTAGCTACCTGGCGTAGCACATACGGTAGACCTTACTACGGTGTGTCGTTCAAAATATAATTTAATTAATAATACAACGCTGACCACTGTACTAGCTGCCCATACAAAATTAAATAGGGTTTTAAATTGCATACATAAATAAAATCGATCGAAAGACTGACTGTTGAAATGTTAGATCAGTAGTTCAACATCAAACCCTTTACCGGTTCGTTACGTAACGCGTTATGGTGCTAGTCTATCTGATTACCCATTTTACATATATAACTTTTTAATATTACATAGTTCAACTTAAAAGGAATTAATTCAGTTTTAGTTCTCAATAGCGTAATTAAAAGGAGTTGTTTTAGTAAAATAAATTGTCCATTTATTTCATAGATAATAAATCAGTGGTAATAACTGATATAGCGGTTTTGTTACCGCTGCCCCAAAATAGGTCAACGATCACTCGCGTATGGGAAAATAAAGCGGACTATCCTAGTGGGGTCTTTGAACTCATTCTGAATGTATAATATAAAATATCTACATAAAAAAAAAACTCGTAATGACTCTAAACGAAAATTTGTTAGATTTTTTACAAGTTATTTTGATTAGGTCCCAGACGGACACTTAGCAATAGCCGTGGTCATGAGGGATCACGGCTTAATAAGTTAACTAACATATTTCGCGTTTCAAACCGTTAAGAGTGTTTTATTTCATTGTGTACTAATCGCGTAAATGACAGACAACGCTTGTTAACGTTTGTATACGTCTTTAGCTCGATTGAATTGGCGATAATATTATGTATGTTATTCATAATATCTAAACAGAATAACGTGCGTTACATCTTGGCACCGCCCCAAGAACACCGCATATATCTCCTTCCAGCTGTAGTCGAGCTGGCATGAATATAATGGCATAAGGTGTTTTTATGGACTAATGACCTTATACGTTGTACAATTGTGTACCAGTTTAAACATTAATAATTTTGGGAGGAACGGTGACATACAGCGTCTCATAGTTTCAAAGTTTCAATTTGGTCCTTCGAGCCGGTTCTGCGGCATTTTTGCACGAACGTTGTAATGTCACTTAACTATTTTGCGGGATCGGAACATCGAATCTGTACATTATTCTACCGCCCTCATGGCATTGCCTAGCATTGTGTTAAACGTAGGCGTAAGCTGGGATGGGCTAGACGCTCAATTACTATGAATAAAAGAGTTCAGTTAAATAAAACAAAATTACGGTTTAAAACGCGATATTTATTAGATGCGTGGTGACCACGTGACGACAAAGCATCCGAAACGTCGGGCCGTAGTTAAAATAATCTACAAACAAGTTTAAATAATATATATGGCGTTTTAAACCGTTAAAGTGTTTTAGTTAAATGTGTACTACTCGCATAAACTTCAGACAGTATTTAAAAATCAGAGATCAGTAAAGCGAACATATACCTACGTCTGCCCCATGCCCAAATGTATTTATTACTACGGATAGTTATTACTTATGTCATGTATGTTTTATAAAAACTAAACACTTTCATAGACCTCGAGTTAATAAAGTTTTATAATATTATATAATAAAGCATAACTCTGTTTTACGTCTTGTTACCAAGATAAGTTTATAGAGCAAACGTCTGCCCTGTCTTATAAATCGTCTGCCTTGAACTCGGTAGAGCCTCTTTAATTTCAATGTCTAGACTCAGGAAAAACACTGATACGATTTATCAGTTTTGCTATTTGCTTTTCTTGAGTTGTTTTATTGTTGTATTGTGTGGTTTTAAAGTATCATTAAATTCACATGATGTTATAACATTTTAAAATGCCCTTTTCATATATACGTTTCATTTAATGTATGAATAAAGCTAGGGAATTATATAATTTATAAATAATAAAATAAATGGTATTATTTTAACCTGAATCGGTAGAGAAAAAGCATGCATTGATCCTTATTTACTTGAAATATAATCAATAGATACCAAAATATATCAGTTTTCATGAAAGAAAAAATCCACATACGACGATCTAAATCTCAAGAAAAAGCACTTTAACGGTTTAAAAAGGCCACCGAGGGAGTCTTCCCGTGACTACAGTTGCTACAGAGCAACCAAAACGTCGGGCCGTAGTAATAATAAATTGTAAACAATTTTAAGTAATATATTTCGCATTTTAAACCTTTAAAGAATTTATTTAACGTGTACTACTCGCGAATTTAGACAAAATATACAATGGATAACCTATAACTTCCTCGTATTTTGTTACAGTTATGCACTTCACATGGAATGGTTTTGAGGCAGTAGAAGAGTGTTAAGTAAGAAAAGAAAATGGCGGAAGCTGAAGGAGGAGCGAGTGAGCAAGATGATGTTTCATTCTTGCGAACGGTAAGATACGTTTTAAGGAGAGCAAATTTCAATTAGTTTATAGTTTTTACAGAATATAAAGAAATGAACAAAGTGACTTTTACAGAAATAAATAAAAAACGTACAATTACAGTTTTAGTTGGAAACATAACACACGGTGGTATATGAATATTTTGATAGTAAAATTATACCTTAAGCTTTTTCTTACTCACTAACAATCACGTTTTATATGCAATATCGTAATTTTAAATTATTACGGTAACGCAATAAATTTACCTTCCGTTAAGCCTTCAGCATTCCAACGTCGTCCTTGACCTAACAAGTTTGCTTGGTACAGATTAAATTTAATTTTGTATGGGAACGAGAATCTTCGCGATACTTGTTGAATTCTTTATATAGAACGCGCCTAGTTTACCCGACGAGCCTTAAGAGAAATTCTTCTCACCATACTTGTTGGTAAATAAAAACATAATCGACAATAACAGCCTTAATTATACTCATAAAATGTGATTGGTAGAAAATAGTGGAGTTTAAGTAGTTATAATATTTCGTTTGTACCTACCAATTTCTGATAACTGTGGCGTGATATATAGCAATTATTTATTCTGGTTGTTATTAAGGTTTAAATGTTTCTTTTATTAAGATCTGACAAATTAATTTAAATATGAGTCCAAAATTCTTATTTTCTAACACTTTCTAAGTTCAAGTCTATAAACGCTACAATGTTATAATGATAAAGATGACCGTGCTATAATGCTATTAGGAAAATCTAAGCTAAGCTAATTTAAGTATATCTAATTTTAACATATTTTATATATACATACTCATATATTCAAACAAGCATTGCCAAATCATACTGAGTCATGCCAACAGGAATAGCTCTGTGTCATTAAACCAGGTACCACGTAAATTTTTACCTCATAATATATATGTATCGGAGAAATATTATTTTAGAAATTCGTTAATTTCCGCCACTCTGAATTGTGCAACTATTTCCGTTATTGTACGTGAACTCTCGACTCACTTCGCGTCGCCTGCGCCGGGTGTGCGCACTGAAAACATGTTCGGGCGCAATGACGATCTTGAGGGCGCAAAACTAGTTTCATCGCCGTCGTACATATACTAGCCGTGCTCGCGACTTCGTCCGCGTGGAATAGTTAATTTGGTCATCATATAATTATTTTGCAAACAACCTTCTCAGATTTGAAATAATAACTGTTACCCGCGACGTGATCCCGTCTTGCGGTTAGTCTCAAAAAACAGACAAAGTAACGCGCAAACTTTATAAGATCATTTAAGGGGTTAATTATTTATTGATATATTTTTTTTGGTTTATGAAACCCGTTTTCGCAGCGCACGCAACGGACGCCATGATCTGATCAGCTTTATAACATTAGTAAAGATCTTTAAGAATAGTTGTCACGAGCTGATTGTTAATTGTGTCCACAAATCATTGGAAAGCCAATTGTTCTTTTTTAATTCTTACTTGTAAAAATAAAATATTGTTTGTACACTAAATTAATAAAACATTTTTGTCGGTATAGGGCGCAAAATGTATTACTTAACTTATTTCAAATTTTGTTTTAACATTGGAGCCCGTGTTATCGTTACCGTGACATCGGCTGCGCTACGTGTAAGGTTTTAAACTGTTAATGTTTTTTATTTAAATGTTAGAATAGATTTAAATGCAAATTTTCTTCAGAATCCGGAATTTATATTATATAAATTCTATACTTATGCGTAGGAATATAGTTTTGGATGTATACATATGAGATGTTTATTTGTTAACAGGAAGACATGGTATGTCTGTCATGCACGGCTACTGGGGAGAGGGTGTGCTTGGCGGCAGAAGGGTTCGGTAACAGACACTGTTTCCTAGAAAACATAGCAGATAAGAACATACCTCCCGATCTATCGCAATGTGTCTTTGTTATTGAACAGGTAAGTACTCTACCATCGTAACATTTTGGACGTGACGTCCGAACATCCAAAGTCAAATTAGCTCAGCAGCGCATCTTGCTTATATGTTATATGGCTAGGATATTTCACCTTCTATCAAATATCCCACCCTTATCTGTCCTCTATAAAAAAATAGCAGCAATATTTGTATAGCGTCTTAAAAGTGCCGACTTTAAAAAGCAACGAGCGTTGGCTGCCAGGGTCATAAGGAATCATTAAGAAATCTTTCCTCATGATTTTCTTCACAAAGTAGAGGACTAAATACTGTCTATAGATTACGCGAGTAGTACACATTTAAATTAAACACTTTAACGGTTTAAAACGTGATATATTAGTTAAACTTATTTGAAAATGATTTTTAGCTTTGGCCCGACGTTTCGGATGCTTTGCAGAGCCGGTCGCGGTGTGATAATCGCGTTTTAAACCGTTAAAATGTTTTATTTAAAATAGAGAATCGAACTAATGAATTTTCAGTAACATTTGTCACTAGTGGGAAACCCAAAGAAATTCCTAATCTTTCTCCAGAAAAACATCAATAGTATCTCAGCTACGTAATGTCTTCTTGAATGTGTCATTCAATTGAATAATACGATAATTTTCTAGGCGCTGTCAGTAAGAGCTCTGCAGGAGCTCGTTACCGCGGCGGGCTCAGAAACCGTAAGTACAATCAAACAGAAAAGTCAATGTAAAAATTTTTGTAGCATAACTATTTGTACACACCTAAAAAACTATATGCTAATTTTCAATAAACCACACTATTAAATACACGTATGCGGAACGCTTTGGTAATTTTAATTTAAAATTATCAGATTGGAAAAAATCTACCAAAGAGTTCTTACTGAACTATAAAAGTCTAAAGGGATAAATAACAAGATTTGTATATGATGTACTTATTTCATTTGTGATTAATTTTCCCGTTTTACGTATTGCTTTCGTCTTTAAATGTTACAGGGCAAAGAAAACTTATTAGTGAGTATTCAAAAACAATTGCCGACGCGGTACAGAAAAAGTTGCGTCGAAATTATTTTACATATATAAAACTATCGCGTGCACGCCCAATTATTTTAAACATCTTTTAGTTTAGAGGTTAAAAAGGATTTTAATTTGCGTGACCTTATATTTTATTGCCTTTAAACAACTGTCATCGTACTAAACTAACTATATGTACAGTATTTTCGACGCGACTGTATTTTGCATGTCATGTTCATAGAAATTAATAATTTAAAATTCTTTCAACTTAAAATGAATCGCGCTTTGACACAATTGCTAGCATATATTTTTAAAGCTATAGATACTAGGCTTAGTTAATATTGGTCATTCAACCATTAATTTTATTAACTCGACCATTTTATAAACATTTATAATATTGTTATCAATACAACATAATTCAAGCGCTATATCATATTTAATCTATTTATATTGTATATTGCATGAGGATATAAAGCTTGTAGCTCATATATATTTAATGGAACACATTAAATAAAACAAATTAGACGGTTTGAAACGCAAAATTGTTTGTAAATTTTTAATTTATGGTAACTTCAGTGCCACGGCACCAGCTGTTGTAAAGCGGCCAAAACGTCGGGTTATAAAATAAATTAAAAATAAAAATAGGTTAATTAATATATTTCGCGTTTTATACTGTTATGTTTTAATCAAATGTTAAATGTGTTTCATTAGATGTGTCAGAGCATTTATTACATTTCTTTAAAACATTTGTTCTCTTTTTAATTTTTATTACATAATATTTTGATCACTTCGATATGGCAATGCACATAATAATGTCGTTATTTTTTTTAATCGTAGCTTGTAACAAAAAAGGCTAGATCTAGGGTTTTATTTACGGGTAAGGGAGGACTGCTGAGTACTGCTAGTCTCTTTTTTAATTAATATAAAAAATCTAATGAATGTTGGTGCGAGAATTCCTCAAGAAACGGACAAACCGATTTTATTAAAATTTTGAAATTTTTATATGTCAAAATGACGTTTGCTAGATAATTATGTTGTATTTTTCATATGTTAGTTTTCGTATACATATTTCCTAGTTTTAAAGAAAAATGTATACACATATATCAACGAATACCTGGCATAAATTAGGTGGTATAACCAAGGTTTAAACTCCTTTAAATTCCTCTAGATCCGGCTTTGGAACAGCATCAACTGACATTTCATAATTTTGCTAATTTTTTTTTTAATTATGATGGCTTCGATTGGTCTTTATAATGTGAATAATTGAAATATTTCTTCTCCCCTTGCAGGGCAAAGGTACTGGTTCCGGTCATCGAACTCTGTTGTATGGTAACGCCATTCTTCTGCGACATCTCAACAGTGATATGGTAATTAACGGTCTTCCGGTCTTCTTTAAAACGAATGTAGTATGAAAAAACTTATGTATAAATGTTAAGCAACGAAATATTAAAGTTAAACATCGATTATAAGTTGAAAAAAATTACGGCTCGGGCAAGACTTGAACCGGAATCAACAGCGTTCGTGATGTTGCTCTAACCAATTGAGCTACCGAGTTCTACACGTCTTCGTCGAATTTCTTCAACCTTATGCATGCACCTCTCGCGTAATGTAATTTCAACCTTAACGTTTGCCATTAAGGTCCAATGTCTTATACTTTGCAACTTAAGGTTTGAAAACCTATGTTTTACATTTTATTGCACTATATAAAATAAAAACATGCTGATCAATTTTATACTAGACTTATACAGATTTATCTTAAAAATCATGTAAAATTCGTCCAATATTTTGATATCATCTAGAACACCCGTACCTTTCATAGATTGAATCGTGCGAAGTACTAAGCGAACGGATTTTTATATTATATCGAGATGGTCCGAAGTTGTTGCCTTGGAAACTAGTTTGAAATTCAAGTGTAACATTTTGCTTCTAACCGCAATGCGCACGCTACAAATATTATATGCCAGAGTGTGTTAGTCCTTATCAGTGGCGAAAATACACTTTTTTAGGAAAATCATAAGTAATATTGTATAATATGGTTCGATCCCCACCGGGTTTAACATAGTTCTAATAAATTTATATTTTTTCGGAAGCATGTTGGATTTCATCTAGAAATCTGGATATAATATGGATGGAAGAAATATAGATACATCAAGTTTCCGAAAGAAAGAGCCGTAGAGGTTAATCGCGTTTCAGTTTTAGACTCTGGAGTTCCGATTATCCAAAGGCGAAGTAGTTCGACAATGCATCTTGTTGCGCTTGTCTATATTCCTCCATAATAAAACACAGACAATATATATATAAAATAATAAAATGAATGTGATCTTTTATCTAGTACTTGGCATGTCTCTCGACCTCATCATCACAAGATAAGTTGGCGTTTGATGTCGGTCTTCAAGAGCATTCGCAAGGAGAGGCGTGCTGGTGGACCCTACATCCAGCTAGCAAACAAAGGTATGGAATATATACTTTTCAGTATTCTGTGAGGATATAGAAGTAGTTATGTTTCTTGCTTTTAAATGACATTTGTAGTTCTAATATCATCTATACTAATATTATAAAGCTGAATAGTTTGTTTGAATACGCTAATCTCAGGAACTACAGATTCGAATGAAAGACTTTAGACTATAAAATATCAGGCTGCGGCCATTAGGAACGAAGAAATATAGAAATGTGTAAAAATTGAAAAAATATTTATCTTAGAGCTTCCGTTACGTGCGCTGCGAAAACGGTTCAAGAAACCAAAACACATGTCTGAAAGAATGATTCTTATAATGAATAAGAGCTATAACTTGTAAAGCTGAGGAGATCGTGAAAATAAATAGCGGATGAAGTCGCGGGCACGGCTAGTATATTTATAATACACAAAAATAGAAATAAGTGTCGGTGTTATAATTACTAATTTTTTATATTTATGTAGTATAAATACTGTCTATAGTTTACGCGAGTAGTACACATTTAAATAAAACACTTTAACGGTTTAAAACGCGATATATTAATTAAACTTATTTGAAAATGATTTTTAACTAAGGTGAGACAGTCTCCCCGTGAGCACGGCTGCTGCAAAGCATCCGAAACGTCGGGCCGAACTTAAAAATCATTTTCAAATAAGTTTAACTAATATATCGCGTTTTAAACCGTTAAAGTGTTTTATTTATATTTATGTAGTATATTTTCGTTACGGTATCTTTTAATTCGACAGCTATGTAATAGCTTAAAAGACACAAATAAATGTCCCTAGTGGCAGTGGTATTAACTATGATCGAAATTAATGTGTTTGTCTTTTACAGATCCGAGGGTGAGAAGGTTCGAGTCGGTGACGATTTGATTTTAGTATCGGTGGCTACAGAAAGATACTTAGTAAGTACTTTAAAACAACTTGTTTTATGACAGAGGAGGTCAGAGAAGCACGGGGTCCACTTGATGCGAAGTGAAATACCCCAGCCATATAACAGCTAAACAAAATGTGCTGTCGACCTATTGTTTGGCTTTGGATATTCGGAAATTCACAGACTGAAACTGAAACGCGCTTAAGCTTCACGGCCTTTTATATGGACGTTGGTCCGTGACCTGGAAGGAATTTCGATATTCCAACCACCAATTTAATATCCAGATGTCTAGAAGACCTTACTTCGGAAAAAGTATAAATTGATTAGAACAATGTGTTCGTGAGAATCGAACTGACGACCACGGCTATACTTGCTACCATAACACCAACAATCCCGTCCATCTATGCATGACCTTTTAAATAAAACACTTTAACGGTTCAAAACGCGATATATTAGTTAAACTTCTTTGAAAATGATTTTAACTTCGGCCCGACGTTTCGGATGCTTTGCAGCAAGTTTAACTAATATATCGCGTTTTAAACCGTTAAAGTGTTTTATTTAAATGTGTACTACTCGCGTAAACTATAGACAGTATTTATGCATGACCTATTTACATTTACAGCACACGACAAAAGAAAACGAAGTATCGATAGTGAACGCTTCTTTCCACGTCACTCATTGGTCGGTTCAACCCTACGGCACGGGAATTTCCCGAATGAAGTATGTGGGTTATGTTTTCGGGGGGGATGTACTGAGATTCTTTCATGGTGGAGACGAATGTCTGACGATACCGAGCACTTGGAGTAAAGACGGCGGACAGAAGTCAGTATACAATTATAGATGTTTTGCTTTAGACGTAATGTAATACAATATATTTGTAGCTTATACGAATTGTTTTAATAAAACACGTTAAACTGTTTAAAAATGCAATTAATTCATTTTACTTAGAGACGGCATTTCGAGTGCTCCTCATGACACTACGAAGTATCCGAAACGTCGTTGGGACCGTACGTTAGGAAAGAACCGTAGTTAAAATAAATTAATAATAAGTAACTTATATTTCTTGTGTTTTAAACCATCTAAACTGTTCTATTACAATAATGTGATATATTTTAAAATACTACTATGACGTCAATTGTTTTCGGTAAAGTTAAGTAAGTTTTAGGGAGTGGTATGCACTACATAAAATACAAATTGTTTAAAACGCGAAATACATTTGTTACGGCGTGATTCACCGTGATCGCTAACGAAGTTCCTAAATAAATCATTTAAGTTTGAGTTTCAAACCGTTAAAAGTTTTCGTTTTAATATATTCCCAATGAAATTTATGTATATGTAAATACAAAATCTAAGACCAATGTTATTTAAACTATTTCGTCACGTAAGTCAAAAAATACTAGCTTTAAAGAAGGGTCATTCGTTTTATGTACCTAACATAAAACACACGCTCTTTTCTTAATTTTCCCTCCAATTGTAATTGTTACCTGTAACTGTAATTATCAATCTGTCCTTTCTTACATTTATGTTTTTTCAGTATTGTGGTATACGAAGGTGGTTCAGTAATGTCACAAGCACGATCCCTCTGGCGTTTGGAGTTAGCTCGGACCAAATGGGCTGGTGGGTTCATCAACTGGTACCATCCCATGAGAATTCGCCACATCACCACTGGTCGCTATTTGGGTGTTAACGACCAGAATGAGCTGTATTTGATAAGCAGGTAACATTTATATATCATTACCGAAGTTGAAAAGTTTTAGGTACATTATTGTCAATAGAAATTCTTGCTCCAAAAACTATTATTTAGTACTGAACTAACTATCACCAAAGTCAAATTTAACGTAAACAATTAGTCTATTCAGAGAACAATAGAGAAACACCTACGTATTCTATATTTGATATCGTGAGATGCAGATTAGAAAACAACGGTGCATGTTTAAGATTCAGATTTGAGATTATTAAAACGAAATAAAATATATATAATAATGTACAGAATAACATGAAATTTTAAAATCAGACAGACACGATAGAAGTAACATGACGAACATAATTGTGTCCTTTATCTGATCGGTTATTTTACAGGCGAGTATTTTATCAAACTTCTGTGTCCGGCTCGACCGAAACAATCCATTGTTTCCTTGTAATTCTAACACAGGACTCAACACCATTAGCAACAGAGGCCGTCAACACAAAAACATAATAAGAAGTATCAGACAAGTTTAAACAGTTCTTGTATAAGTAATGATTCAATACTATATTTACAATTTACAGAGAAGAGGCTACGACAGCATCTTGTGCATTCTGTCTCCGCCAGGAGAAGGATGATCAAAAGGTTGTCCTGGAAGATAAGGACCTCGAAGTTATTGGTGCGCCGATCATCAAATACGGTGACTCCACAGTCATTGTACAGCACTCCGAAACAGGACTCTGGCTTTCCTATAAGGTATAGCTATATAGCAAAGTTTAATTGAGTTTTCTATCTATGAGATGTTCCTGTTTAAATTAAATACTTTTAACTTTTTAAAATACTTTTAAGTGTTTTATTTAAATGGGCACTATTCGTGTTTTTACATTGTATTATAGAAGGTTAATTCATAAAGTTATATGATAAAAGACTTTCAATTCCTCAAAAATTTGTTTACAGTCATACGAAACGAAGAAGAAAGGCGTAGGTAAAGTAGAAGAGAAACAAGCGATACTTCACGAAGAAGGAAAAATGGACGACGGTCTAGACTTTTCCAGATCCCAAGAGGAAGAGTCGAGAACTGCCAGAGTTATCAGAAAGTGTTCTTCGCTATTCACAAAATTTATTAAGTAAGTATTTTAATTTATTTTACGAAAGTGAAAACTTTATACAATGCATACTGCCGAAGTGGTCCTTCTTTAAAAGTATGAGGGTAGTTTGTTTTATTAACCAAGAGGTATTGGTTTATAGGTTTAGAAAGAGTAAAAGACTTTAAAATCGCCTTTTATAGTGACCAAATTTAATGACAATGCGAAGTTTTAAAATTAAGGTCAACATTTTTGTTTTTATTGTATTGTAACAAGCTAAGAAGGAGAATTCATTTCTAAAGACACAAGTCTCTACGCTCTCAGAACACACGAAATTCACGAGATCTGTTCTTTTTTAAAGACTCAAACTAGCATCATGTACATGGATGATCTTTCAAAATCGTTCCGTAATTATTGTCTTAATATCAGTGAAATAAATATCTTTAAAATTTTCCAGTGGCCTTGAAACACTGCAAGAGAATCGTCGTCACTCCATGTTCTTCGCGTCGGTGAACCTTGGCGAAATGGTGATGTGCCTTGAAGATTTGATCAATTATTTTGCACAACCTGAAGAAGATATGGGTAAGCAACTGTCAATTAACGTCAAAATTTACGTATTGTTCGTGGAAAGAATACTCGAATATTCATGATGGACGTTAGTCGTTTCAGCTTTGTCTAATTATAGAACATTATAATAAATTACTTTATAATTAATCTTAAATTAGTTCAAAAAACATCAATTAATAATTATGAATTAATTGTTATATTGACCGTGTATTGGGAATAAATACAGCTGCACTGTCACTTGTGATAATTGTTTTTATTTGACCCAAATTTGAGTCATGATCTTAAAAATATCAATTGTGACGTCAGACATTTTAAAAATACATCGAAAGTATCGCCTAAGTCATATATACTATAACAATACAAAAAGATTTATTAATAAAATGTTGATTTCAGAACACGAAGAAAAGCAGAACAGATTCCGTGCCCTGCGTAATCGTCAAGATTTGTTCCAAGAGGAGGGTATTTTGAATCTGATTTTAGAAGCCATAGACAAGATCAACGTTATTACGTCACAAGGATTTCTCGCAGGTTTCCTGGCGGGAGATGAGTCTGGACAGAGTTGGGATATGATATCTGTTTACCTATATCAACTTTTAGGTAAGATTTAATACTGTAACTTTGAAATTTCAGCACATTAGTAAAATTCAATCTATTATACACCAATGAGCATTTATTCAAATCGCTTTTGACCTGGAGTACAAGTCACTTAGCAAAACGATCGCAAGAGCCTCATCGAAACCCTGTCTTCAATTCGCTTCCTCATCAATTTTTATTTAAAAACTTATTATTTGAAAGTTGAAGTCACAAGTTCCGTCTATATTTGTTTCAGGAGATGAAAAATTCCGTATAAAATCCAATTCATTTCTGTTTTTTCAGCTGCAATAATCAAAGGTAACCACACCAACTGTGCACAGTTTGCCAACTCAAACCGATTGAATTGGTTATTCTCACGACTCGGCTCCCAAGCGTCGGGGGAAGGTACTGGAATGTTGGACGTACTACATTGCGTGCTGATAGATTCACCTGAAGCACTTAATATGATGCGAGTGAGTTATGAACATATTGTTTTAAATCAATCGATAAAATATCACTGCTTTTTTAGGAGTTCTCAAAAGGTTTGAGATCTTCATGGTTCATAGGCTGTAAAAAGGAATATACTTATAGGTTGTTTACTATAATGAATAAAATTGAAAGTAATACATTTTCAATTGATGTATATGTCACAGCACTTACTGAATAGTGAACTTGCTTATCAATTGAATAAAAACAGGAAATCATTATTATTTGTCACATCACAGCTTAAATACTGTCTATAGTTTACGCGAGTAGTACACATTTAAATGAAACACTTTGACGGTTTAAAACGCGATATATTAGTTAAACTTATTTGAAAAAGATTTTTAACTTCGGCCCGACGTTTCGGATGCTTTGCAGCAGCCGTGGTCACGGGTGTCTCCCCGTGACATTTTCAAATAAAAGTTAAAGTGTTTTATTTAAACATCACAGCTTATTACAATAAAAAAGATATTGTAGATTGAAAAGCATGCGTATCTTACTTGTATCATTCAGTTGTTTTCTAATCTAAAATACATTTTAAATCAACACACTTTTTTCTTTTATTATTAAAAATTAGAGTTCCCTTTTAGTTCTTCAAATCTTACTATATCGCCTATAACCATCTATAGTATGTTTGACTTCGCATTAAATAAATCTTTTATCACAGGACGAACACATAAAAGTTATTATATCGCTTTTGGAGAAGCACGGCAGGGATCCGAAAGTTCTTGATGTTTTGTGTTCACTCTGCGTTGGTAACGGCGTCGCTGTTAGATCATCACAGAATAACATCTGCGACTATCTTTTACCGGGGAAGAACCTCCTGCTACAAACCGCTCTAGTGGATCATGTTTCAAGGTAATATTTGCTATTGTTAATGACGTTTGTTAATACTATTATAATACGACGGAGATAACAAACAAGCACCTTACATTGGTTAAATACTAGATTACCCAGGACAGGTCGAATTCCTGGGAAACAGAATCTTTTCATCATTGTTTCGATCTAGCAGGTGTTAAAAGTCTAAACTACTTGCTTGCGTATAAATCTATAAGGAAAACAGATTCAGAAATGTGCATGTGCAGGAGAAGTGTGATTTGACACACAGTTCCTGTTCCTACAGTTTAACATTTGCACATGTATGTATTTTGATCATCTATTACAGTGTCCGCCCAAACATTTTCGTTGGACGCGTAGAAGGTTCAGCAGTCTACCAGAAATGGTACTTCGAAGTAACCATGGACCACATCGAGAAAACTACTCATATGATGCCACATTTAAGAATAGGCTGGGCTAACACTACTGGGTAAG
This sequence comes from Leptosia nina, assembly GCA_963661955.1. Classification (NCBI taxonomy): domain Eukaryota; kingdom Metazoa; phylum Arthropoda; class Insecta; order Lepidoptera; family Pieridae; genus Leptosia; species Leptosia nina. The sequence continues at coordinate 6,232,591 of CAVLEF010000011.1, forward strand.
AGTAAAGAATGAAATTTATAAAAGAAAATAGCTTCGCTGTCAACAAACATGATAATAAGAACGCTCGGAACAACCGATTTATTTAGTGAAGTTTGAGCCTCAGGCATACATCTAAATGTTTATCTTTATATCCATTCTAATACATGCTCCTATAGGTGGTTATACTCTCGTATTAGAACCCCTAATAGAAGGACTATTAAATTGCCTATTGCTTAATAAAAATAACATTATTACGGGAATTAAGTACAATTCCTAATTAACAGACATTCTGGTTTGATGTTATAGAATGTACTCCTAATACGCTAGACGTCTAATATTGAGTATAAAACATTTTAGCTATGTTCCGTATCCTGGCGGTGGTGAAAAGTGGGGTGGTAACGGTGTTGGAGATGATTTATATTCGTTTGGTTTCGATGGTGCTTATCTGTGGTCAGGAGGTCGCAAGACTCCAGTCAACAGGACGCACGCTGAAGAACCTTTTATTAGAAAAGGTATAAATCATTACACAAATCCTAGAATAACTAAATTAAGAATCCTCTACTTAGTGAGCTAGGTCTTTAATAAATATAAAGTTACTTTTTTATGTTCCCTTACTTTACCTTATTTTGATACCTTATCTTCAATAAAAAAAAGCGGATTAAAACCAAATCTCGTATATGTAAATTAAAATGTATTCAATATGTATTTATACCTTTAAAGTATAGTTTTCGTTTATGCAGTTTTCAATTTTTAATTGTATAGAGCGTATGTAATAACCTTGAACGTGGCAAGTAGATCTAACTTGTTATGGTGTTTTAATCAACTATCGTTCACAGGTGACGTCATTGGATGTGCGTTAGATCTGACTGTACCAATTATAAACTTCATGTTTAACGGAGTAAGAGTAACTGGTTCCTTCACCAACTTCAATCTAGAAGGAATGTTTTTTCCTGTCATGAGTTGTTCCAGCAAGCTAAGGTGAGTTTAGACCTCCAAGTGCAACTTTACAATAATACAGTATTAAGTAACATTGAAGGTTTATTTGTGAACTTTCTTCCAGCATAAGGGATTTCGTTTCAAATTTCAGTATTACTTTATATAACAAATTTTGATCATTGTTAAAGAAGATTTAAATTTAATAAGATTTTTCTTACAGCGTTGCATAATACAGCGTTGCTTCCATCAATAACTTTAATTTAAGCGTATAATTCTCTTCTCTCTGTTGTTTTTAGTTGCCGTTTCCTCCTGGGAGGTGAACATGGGCGTCTACGATATGCGGCACCTGAAGGTTATTCTCCATTAGTGGAATCTCTACTGCCACAGCAGATATTAAATTTGGAGCCGTGTTTTTATTTTGGAAATTTAGCTAAACGCGCTCTTGCTGGTCCTCCTCTAGTTCAAGATGACACCGCTTTTGTTCCAACGCCAGTTGATACTGCCTCTGTAAGTACAATTACTATATTTGGTGACGTGATATTGTATATAAGAGATTTTTGCTACACTAACTTGTTTCCTGATAGCTTTTGTTTCTTCGCGTTTTTTTAAGATCCATGTATTTTTATAAGTTTTATAGAATGATTGAAATACCGTTTAATAATAGCAATATGAATTGAAACACTACACCATTTTTTTCAGATTACGCTGCCAACTTATATAGAGCAAATTCGTGACAAGCTTGCTGAAAATATTCATGAAATGTGGGCCATGAATAAGGTAATATACATGAATAAGGTATATAAAATACATTTAATTATTCATCATACAATTTAAGGTCACGGGGGCTATAGTTTATACGAGTACTAGACATTTAAATAACTTATGGCTCAACACTCATATGATTGTTATCTTTTCATTCCCTCCTGCTGCAAATTGCTTAATCAATCACGTTATAATTCAAACATTAAATATAACGATGCAATTATTTTTAATCAGTTTTACGTTTTTCGTCATACACATGATGGATTTTATAAATGACATTAATATATTTTTAAATTATGAGGTTACGAGACCTTAATATTTGAAAACAACTCCCTAGGTTCGTAGTCTTTATTTATTGGGTATTACAAATACATATTTTACAACAGATTGAAGCCGGCTGGATGTACGGAGACCAAAGGGATGATTTACATAAAGTGCACCCTTGTCTTGTTCCGTTTGAGAGGTTACCGCCTGCTGAAAAACGATATGACATACAATTGGCTGTTCAGACGTTAAAGTAAGTAATTATGACTTTTAAATAAAACACTTTAACGGTTTAAAACGCGATATATTAGTTAAACTTATTTGAAAATGATTTTTAACTTCGGCCCGACGTTTCGGATGCTTTGCAGAGCCGTGGTCACGGGGAGACTAAAGATGAATCGACTCAAAGTAAAGAATTGCTACAGCGCCATTGTTCCGTCGAAGTTGGTATTTGGCGAAACTGGCCGGGTCCTTACAGAATTGACTAACGGTGTCTTCGCGTTTGCTGGTATGCTGTTTATTGGGATCCAGAGTTTTTAATATGGGATCCCAGGTTTTGTGTTGAGGCCGTCCTCCCTATTGAAATTTCGGTTTTTTTGATTTCAATTGCTTCGCGTACCAATCTTGGAAAAAATCGACTCTCCTTTGCGAGGATTTTTGGTTGGTCAAAGCGAATGTAGTGATTGGGCCCTTCTGATGAGTGTTGGCATACCGCAGATTTGGAGAGACGTTTATGTTTTATATCCGCGACGTGTTCTTTAATTCTGTTTGAGAGTACGCTTTGTTTGGCCGATGTAGGATAGGCCACAATCACAATCCAGTCTGTAAACGCCTGCATCTTGTAAGGGAAGACACTTGTGGTTTAGGAATGCTGAATCTTCTTGTGCGGTTGAAAATTGTGTCAATAGAAGCTCGATTTAGGACTCTGCTAATCTATCTGTACTCCCTTCACATGGTAGGTAGGCGGGGACGTTTGATGTGGGGGTTGTTCCTGCTGGGCTGGGAGGGACTCTCAGTTGTTTTGCATGGACCTGTTGACATGCTGTAACTCCTCATTTAGTGGGCAGCATCACAGAGACGGCGGGCTCTCTGAAACAAAGAACTCCGACAGAACTAGTTGGCTGGGGTGGTGATGTGAGTCACCGTTCAAATACCTATCTGTATGGGTTTTCTAGACGGTATGCCCAATATTACCGTGTTCATCACGAATTACTAAAATGTCTAAGAAAGGTAGTGTGTTATTGTCCTCCTGTTCCATTGTAAACTTAATGTTATTGTGAATTGAGTTAAGGTGTGTAAGAAATGCAGATACTTGTGCTTTGGGTAAGATGGTGAAGGTATCATCTACGTATCGCTTGTAAAGCTTAGGTTTAACCGGGGAAGAAGCAAGGGCTCTCTCCTCAAAGTCTTCCATAAAAATGTAGCAACTAAGGGTGAAACTGGAGAACCCATGGCTACCCCACTACCTGAACATAGAAATCCCCATCCAAGAGTACCGGTTGTCAAGCAATGTTCTAAGATATCCGCATATTCTAAGCATGTTTTTTAATAAGTTTGCTCTTAATAATTTTGAACAATCAGCTAGGTAAGTTAAAGAGTGATACCTTCACCATCTTACCCAAAGCACAAGTATTGCATTTCTTACACACCTTAACTCAATTCACAATAACATTAAGTTTACAATGGAACAGGAGGACAATAACACACTACCTTTCTTAGACATTTTAGTAATTCGTATGAACACGGTAATATTGGGCATACCGTCTTTAGAAAAACAACCCATACAGATAGGTATTTGAACGGTGACTCACATCACCACCCCAGCCAACTTAGTTCTGTCGGAGTATCTTTGTTTCAGAGAGCCCGCCGTCTCTGTGATGCTGCCCACTTTAATGAGGAGTTACAGCATGTCAAGCAGGTCCTATGCAAGAACAAGCTGAGAGTCCCTCCGCAGCATCCCAGGAACAGGAACAAGCCACCCACAGTCAAACGTCAGCCCGCCTACCTACCATATGTAAGGGAGTTAGATAGAATGCAGAGTCCTAAATCGAGCTTCTATTGACACAATTTTCAAGCCGCACAAGAAGATTCAGCAATTCCTGAAACCAAGCAAGTGTACTATCCCTTTACAAGATGAGGCGTTTACAGACTGGATGTGATGTGGCCTATCCTACATCGGCCAAACAAAGCGTAGCATCTCAAACAGAATTAGAACAGTCGGATATAAAACATAAACGTCTCTCCAAATCTGCGGTATGCCAACACTCATCAGAAGGGCCCAATCACTACATTCGCTTTGACCAACCAAAAATCCTCGCAAAGGAGAGTCGATTTTTTCCAAGATTGGTACGCGAAGCAATTGAAATCAAAAAACACCGAAATTTCAATAGGGAGGACGGCCTCAAACTATCAAACACCTGGGATCCCATATTAAAAACTCTGGATCCCAATAAACAGCATACCAGCAAACGCGAAGACACCGTTAGTCAATTCTGTAAGGACCCGGCCAGTTTCGCCAAATACCAACTTCGACGGAACAGATGGCGTAGGTAGCAATTCTTTACTTTGACGTCTGAGACATCCTCCATCTTTAGTCTCCCCGTGACCACGGCTGCTGCAAAGCATCCGAAAGTCGGGCCGAAGTTAAAAATCATTTTCAAATAAGTTTTAAATCGCGTTTTAAACCGTTAAAGTGTTTTATTTAAATGTGTACTACTCGCGTAAACTATAGACAGTATTTAATTATGACTTTGTTTTAAGAAATATAAGTTACATTGATAAGTTTCATATTTTTCATATGTTATCGCACAAGATGGCATTTTATAAATTAAACTCGAATCGAGCTAGTCCAATTGGTTAGAATAACAGTACGGAACGCTTGGACGCCAGTTCATGTCGAACCCGTGTCGTAATTTTTTTTCAATCTAAAATCGATTTTATTATTTATATATAGTGTATCGTTTCCATTTCAGGACTATATTAGCTCTAGGTTACTACATAAGTTTGGACAAACCACCAGCTCGTATACGCAACGTCAGACTGCCAAACGAACCATTTATGCAAGTATGTAATAATATCCTTATCTAATAAAATTTTTAACTATTCATTTCAACTACCTATTTAGTTTAGTGGATAACCCCGTCGAGGGAGGAGCCCAGCAGCAGGTCCTAAATAGTTAACAAGAAAAGTTTGTTTTTATTTCAGTCCAATGGCTACAAACCAGCTCCTTTGGATCTCAGCGCCGTAACTCTTACCCCAAAGATGGATGAATTAGTGGATCAATTAGCTGAAAACACCCACAATTTATGGGCTAGAGAAAGGATACAGCAAGGGTGGACGTATGGGCTAAATGAGGTTATATAAATGAAGTTATATTTTAACTTAAATAATACCGTTAACCGATATCCTCATCAATTTATGATTTTTCTGAAACATATTTGACTTTTATCGCATACTAAATGTGTGGTAGGGACATCGAAGTTTCGTCCAGGTCTCGAACCACAGATTAAAGAATCGTGTCTTATCGTTTTGGATTCAGTCTATGGATTTCTGGATGTCCGAAGCCAAAATAGAGCAACAGGACATCATCATAAACAAAGAATGTATATAAAAGGATAGAACTATGTATCTGTGTTTTGCAAGACAAGTCCATATTGAAAGGACCGTGTTATATTTGTTAAGTTGTTGACACTCTCCAACCAAATCTATTTAAAACTATTATCTAATTTTATTATGTACATCCATCTTCCAAAACGTAATTAAAATGTAATTTTTTTTAAGTTTCATGTACGACATTTGACGATTTCAGGATCCAGATATGAACCGATCACCTCACTTAGTACCGTATCCTAAAGTAGATGACGCCATCAAAAAAGCAAACAGAGATACTGCGTCTGAAACAGTACGGACTTTACTCGTTTACGGATATAACCTGGATCCCCCCACTGGGGAACAGCATGAAGGTAATTTAAAATGTATTATTATTAAAAAGGTTTTCAAGAATTGCCCATTCGTTTAAAATTACGTGAGTAGTACTTATTTAAATAAACCATATTTAACGCTTTAATAAGCGTAATATATCGGATAATTCGGATGATTTGCGACAGCTGTGGTTAAGGGAGGTCACAAAACGGAGGATGCCCCTAATGTCAAAGACAAAACAGCGACCGTGTCTCGCTCGTTGACGTTGAATGGATTATTGGCTGTCCCCTCCATGACCACGGCTGATAAAAATTCCGTCGTATTTAAGAGATTTAATTAAGTAAATGTTTTTTTTATATTGCAGCTTTACTAGCTGAAGCCTCAAGACAAAAGCAAGCAGAGTTCAGAACTTACAGAGCAGAGAAGAACTATGCAGTTAGCTCGGGAAAATGGTACTTTGAATTTGAAATACTCACTGCAGGACCAATGAGAGTAAGTTTTCATAAAAAACATATTTTAAGCTATTTTTTTGGATTCTATTAAATAGGAATAATTCTTTTGTACATAATGTTTGGGTGCTTGAACCGTTTTCGCAGCGTACGCAACGGAAACCCACGAGGATGAATAATTTTGCCCGTTTTTTTTTCATATTTCCCGCCATTTCTACGCTCTGTTGGTCGCAGCGCGATGTTCCTCGATAAATGGTCTATCCAACACAAATTTGTAACTATTTTTTCAATTTGAACTGGTATCCCCTTGATTATCGCGCTGAAACAAACACTTCAGCTTTAAATATTAGTATAGATGGAAATATGGACTGTCACGGCGGGATTCGAATTCACGACATTAGTTTTCATGCTGTTGAAAACTAATGTCGAAGAAAGAAATGTTCTTATCGAAATTTAATTTTACGATCGTTTTTTATATATTTTCAAGGTTGGTTGGGCCCACGCTGACATGCCCCCAGGTATGATGCTGGGACAAGATGAAAATTCGTGGGCCTTTGATGGTTATAATGTAAGTTTCAATCTTTCATTTACCACAATTTGTTTTAATAATAGTCACCTCTATCTGGAGATATTTCATTATTATGGCGTGAAATAGTCCCAAATGTAGAGGCCGTATCTCAAAGAATTGTTTAAACGTACAGTCGTTAAAATGGCATGGTGGTACAAGCGACGCATTCGGGCAGCAACTGAAAGTAGGCGATATAGTGGCCTGTTTCTTAGACGTACCCGACCAGACGATTAGTGAGTTTCCAAAGATGGCGTTGGTGTGCTTTGGTGTATAAAACTAGATTTACTACAAGTTCGCCAGAGTCGAATAAGTGATTTTGTACTTTAATTGGTGTACATTGAGTCTAAAATACATTAACGTAAATAATAAAATGTTTCTTGTATTTGTCCTAGAGTAATAAGGTCCTATGTGGATATAATACTGTGTGACCCCGTATTTGTTTGTTGCGTAAGTCGTATTGTGTAAAATTTTAGTACAATGTGACATTAAAGTTATTTTAATGTTAATATTTTTCTTCTACTAGGTAAAGTCTATAAAAATACAAAAATAAATTATTAGTAGAAACCATTCACAATTACGGGCTTATTTTGACTGACTACTTGATCTAAGGGTAGCAATATATGGCTAATAGACGGATCGTGGATTCGATTCCCATCGGGTTTAACATTCTTTGTAATCTATTAATAATCTTTAACAGATGTTGGACTGTCTGGAAATGTAAATATAAAAACAGAACACATCATCGTTCAGATGGAAGACGCTGTAAATTTTAATCGCGTTTCGGCCTGGATTTCCGACTATCTAAAGTCGAAATAGATCGGCCGCGCATCTTGTTTAGATGTTATATGATTAGGGTATTTCCTTTCAAGTGTACCGTGCTCATCTGTCCTTTTCCATGATAAAAACAGATGTAATATGTAGCTTAAATTTTTGACAGAAGTAAGTTGTAGCCTGGACGGAAATAAAACATTTATGTGGCATTTATTTAAAGGAGGAAAAAGTCTATTCCGGTAGCGTGGAGTCGTTTGGGAAGCAATGGGCTGTTGGTGACGTAGTAGGGGTCTTCCTTGATCTCATAGACAAGACGATAAGTAAATAGAAACATATGCTTACCGCGGTATACATGGCAGGGATATTTTTGACAAAATTAGTCAGAAATTAAATTAACTACCTCACCTATAAGTAGATTACTCCTATCCCTTAACGATAGAAACTTAAGAACGAACTTTAGTTTGGTTTTTAACTCCAATAAAGTTATACATTGAAATAAAACTTAGGCTGTAGGCACAAAAATTGTAAACAAAATACTGTCCCTAGTTTACGCAAGTAGTACACATTTAAATAAATCACTGTAACGGTTTAAAATTCGATATATTGTAATTAAACGTCGGGCCGTAGTTAAAAATTATTTGAACAAGTTTAACTAAAATATATCTCATTTTAAGCTGTTAAAGTATTTTATTTCAATGTATACTACTCGCGTAAACTTGTTACGCATTTAGAGCTATACATATGTTTGTATAGCTAGTGTAATTTGTGTTAACGTGTCATTTTTAAGAAGTTTCCTACGTCGTTAAGATAACATTCGTTCGTTTAAGTCCTAAATATAGGAAAGTTTAATGCATACAAAATGTCCCTGCCATATGTTTTAAACGGTATTATTGGGCTTTATCAGCAATTAGAAGAATTGAAGAGTCTTTTAGATCTGAGAATTAGTAAAGCGAAATTTTTATAGGCATGGTTATTGACAGTTAAGCTATTAGAAATAGCTATGATTAGCTTAAAATAACACACCACTGCATTGTTTTGCTTCTGCAATTATATAAATATGAAGAGCTAAGAGCTATACAAAATGTAACTTTTATAAGTACACCGACTTATGTACATAATTGATATTTCACACACGTTTACTAACTTGGGTATGTTTCGGAATGTATTTTTTTCTGAATTATATTTTAAAATATACAGATTGATTAGTTTAGGTTCCGCTTTATATTCGTTATGACTAAAATATTTGGAGTTTAAAATAAAATACTTTTAACATTTTAAAACGCGGAATGTATTACTTTTTTACAATTTATTTTAACTACGGCCTCACGCTATGAAATATGAATGCTTTGTGGTCGTGATGCCGGGCAGACTAAAGATGGAACGAATGTTCTTCTTTTTAATAAATTGTGACTAAGATAACATATTTCGCGTTATAAACCATTAAAAAAAAGTATACGAAAAATATGATTCAGAAACATATAGGGTAATAAATTAATACAATAACAGTTATGCTTTGTGCTTGTTTGAATTGTTCTAATAATTACAACATATAGTTTTACCGTTATATTTATCTTTAGCCTTCAAATTTTAATATGAGTAGCATAATCTACAAAATGTTTTTGCCTAAGTTCTATTGTTGTTTGTTAAGTACCATTAAATTTTGCGTCTCGTTTTTTTTTATTCTTTCATGCCTCTCATTTTTTGTATTTATATAATGTTGATGCTAATACATGACAATGATAGGTTTCTCGCTGAATGGTGAATTGCTGATGGATGCGTTGGGTGGTGAGACTACATTTGCGGACGTTCAAGGAGATAACTTTGTACCCGCTTGCACACTTGGTGTTGGGCAAAAAGCTAGGTATGTTTATTTATTTATAAAAACGTATTCCAATTTGCAGCATTATCATTAAAATTTCAAAAAGTAATTTAATAATTCTTAAATTAGATATACAATTAAAGAATAATTTATTTTATTTAAAACAAAAATTTTAAACACTCAAAATTAAAAGAGACTTTGCTCCTATCTATACTAATATATATAAAGCTGAAGAGTTTGTTTGAATGAGCTAATCTCAGGAAATACGGGTTCGAATTGTGTTAAGAAAGAAAAGAAAGAAGGCTATAAAACATCGCGTTGTGACTAATAGAAGCGAAGATACAGCGGGAAATGTGAACAAAACGGGGGAAAATTTTCATCTCTGTGGGATTCAAATGCGTACGCTGTGAAAACGATTCAAGACACCAAATAAATGTGTATGCAAGAATGATTCCTCTTTAAATAATCTAAAAAAAAGTCCGCGACGCTATCTATATGTCTATCTTTTAAAATTCGCCAAAATAACGATTCCCGCGAATGAAGTCGCTGGCACAGCTAGTTAATAAGGATATTATTTTATTACATTTTCACGTTTGATATATTGTACATATTTCGCGTATATCTACAGCAGTAGTATGTAGACATAAAATAAAGTGCAATAATACAGGCGTATTATTTAACGGCTGGAAACTCTATTTGTATGTTAACTAACGCAAACTAGCAAATAATATATGCCACAATTGTTAATTTCACCTATTGGTTGCACTGACCTCATATTATAATGTTTTTACTTTTTATTAGGTTATCGTATGGACAGGACGTTAACTCTTTGAAGTATTTTACAACGTGTGGTCTTCAAGAAGGCTATGAACCATTTTGCGTGTAAGTTAACAACTATTAGATAAAAACCAAACTCTTTCGTTCGAAGTTTGGTCCTTCGAGTCGGTCTGACAGAATCATCAACATAATACAATATTTATTACAGTAACATGAAACGTGATGTAACCCATTGGTACACGAAAGATCAACCTATCTTTGAAAACACCGACGAAATGATAGACACCAGGATTGACGTTACTAGAATTCCCGCAGGGTCAGGTAAGAATATTTTTCAAATAGTACTTTTAGCTTATACTGAAAAAAATATGACAAAAGTGGATCTTGAAAGCAATACTTTGATTATCACATACCGGAAACGGTAGCTGAACTTGTGAATAATGAAACTATGGATTATATAGTCTCATCTGAGCTATAAAATTGGCCTACACTATTTTTTCTTTTAATTGCAATTTCCGTGTCTATCCCAGTTACTGTTATTTAAATACTTTATTACGAAATTATTATGTTATGCTAACAAAGCCGTTTTAATAATTTCAGATACCCCGCCTTGTTTAAAAATTTCTCACAATACTTTCGAAACAATGGAGAAGGCTAATTGGGAGTTCTTGCGACTTTCGCTTCCCGTAATATGTCATTCGGAGTTTATTGAGTAAGTATCGTACCACACGTTATACATCTAAGACTGAGAAATAAATATCACTTATGTCATATATACACGAAGCAGACAAAAATTACTCACGAACAATAATTTTTGGTAGTTAGATGTATTTGGGAGGACACCACTCATATCTGGTTGTTTCCAAAGACAAAATAGTTTGACAGAGCATCTTCTTGAGATTTAAAATGTCTGGATATATTCACCTTCCATCAAGTGAACCACACGTCTAGTCTGTCTTCGTCTATCATATAAAAAAACCTTGAAGGATGTCCAAAATTTTGTGATATCTCCGACTTGACATTACTAATCCTTATTGAAATTTTATAGTACTATACACATCAGCTAAAATCTAAAACATTATCTAATAATATTTACGTTAGTCACGACGAGAAGCTAGTGACAGTGAGATAGAGAGACCACCACCAATGGATGGCTTGTGCCCCAGCTAAAGTACTTAAAATATTAAGTCTAAAATATTTAGTCTAAAATACTAAACATTAAACTGAACACTATGATTATTTTATCTTTCAGTGAATCAGAGAAAGCTCGTCGTTGGATAGAAATCAAGGAACGTCAACAGGTTCTGATGAAGGAAGCGACTGAAGCCCAAATGCCGGCGCACATTGATCAAATCATGCGCAGTGGATTCACTATGAACGATATAAAAGGTATGTAATACATATAATCCACGTGTGTTTGAAATCAGTTACGTAGATTATGCACGCAGTTTTGGTGTTGAAAGGAGTATTCCCCAAAAAAAAAATTTTATTTCTTATATATTAAAGTTATTATATATGTAATAAAATAACAAAGTTAAATGGACTGTCTTACATGCATCTTTAAACCCTATTCTACTGTATAAAGATAAACATAAGATCGTAAGAAATAATAGTTTTGGTGGCGTAAAACAAAAGCCTCGCCGATTTCTGTAAATAAATTCGTTCAGTGAAACTAACACTAAATATTTAATTGCAACAAATAAATATAATATTGTACAGATGCATAGAGTAAATCGTAGTATTGTTATTTGAGTCATTTTGCATATTGCCTATCCATTGTCCCAAGTTGCAATAATAATGGCATCGCACGTCACATTACAATATATATTCAGAAACACCTCGTTTACTTAATACAATTTTTTTTTTGTTATCTCTTAAATTTCGATGGATTTCAAGATTTTTTCATCCTAGTATCCACCACCACCGATGACTTCATACATAAAAGGTCCTTTAGACAATCCTTCATTATTAAAGCACATTTACTATTACTTAAGTTTAATAATAGCGTACATCAAAGAGACCTACTATAGACCAGATATTATTTTTAACAGCATTTCCATAAAATTACAATTCATCGCATACAATTTTGAATTAAGTTAGATCGTACGATACCTTAATTATCGTACCCGAATTCCCAAGGTCTACACTATGATGAGAACCAAGAAGAAGTAAAACTGAAGAGGCAGCCTTCACGACCGCCGCGGAAGGGTTCTATCACTCGCAACGTCACTATACAGAATTACAATTTACAGCCAGGTTCTCGACTAATACTAGACTAACGGTTGTAGATAGGTTAACCCCCCTTGACATTTAAGTAACCTATGAGGTAGAAGGACTTGAAGTATTTGGATGATATTGTGTTTGTTGCATGACTTCAATCTTCTCGTTCATCATTCTTCAACATGTTCTTCGCAAGCTGTTAAAGAATCGTATACAAGTGGCATATTTGATGATGTATTAGTATTCATTGCCTACTTTATTGAACAAATAACAAGTGTATACATTACAAAAAAACACTTTAACAGTTTAAAATGTTAATTTGTTAAATGGACAAGACATGAAAAGATAAGAAAAGACGTGGTCACGTTTCCCCGTGACCACGTCTGCTGCAAGGAATCCGAAACTATATCATACATCGCGTGTTAAAGTGTTTTATTTAAATGTATAAACTACAGACAGTATTAATGTATAATATCAGCTTTACTCAAACATCTTTATCATATTCTTAATGGCTCTGTACAAATATTAATTGTAAGATAAACACGTGGGTAATATTTTCTATGCTACTAACTCGATGTTTTTTTATGCAGACCGAAACAAAAGGTGATTTTACACATTTTTTCTGTTATCCTAGGCCAAAATGGTATGAACCGATCGACGAGTGAAGCAGAAATGTCCAAATACGAACTCGGAGTCCAAAATTTGCCGGAAGATACAAAGAAGGATAAGAGAGGAAGATCTCCTTTCAAGTAAGTCTAAATCACATGCTATAAAAGTAACAAAAAAAAGTAATTCTATTTACTAGCAGTGAAATATTTTTTTTATATGTATAAACAGAAAATGTTTTTAGTACTTATTTAATAAACATAACTTCTTAATCTATAATGCTTGGATTAATTAAGAAATGATTTAGAGTTTTAGTATCATTGTATATGTATTATACACTTCTAGGTGAATAAAATACACTTAGCAGATTAAAAGGCTGAATATATAATAAATAAATAAAGATATTTTTTGATTTCTCAAAGATCTGCAGCTCTACACTTACGATAAAACGATTTTCTATTCTATAGGTTCTTCAGAAGCAAACGCGGTGAGAGTGGAGACAGGGGCAAATCGAGAAAGTCCAAAACCCCAGACCCCTACACGACGGATACTGAGGTGTCGCCAGATAGGGGCATGGCCAGGCGTCCTAACCCACAGATACGGATATCGCAAGTAAGCTTTACGTATATGTACATCGTATTTTACCATTTGCATTGTAAATGAGATCAAATTTCAAATCATACAGCCTGTTAGATTCTAAATATCCTTATGTTTTACTCTAATTGTTTTATTTAATAATTTGATATGGTCGTCGTCTTTGTTCCCCCACCTCACAAAAATACACTGTATGAGTTTTTTTTATACTCATTCGCATTCAATTGGTTGTGTAGTTTTCAACGAAATAATTTCTCACAGCATTTAGTTTTACCAATTCTTTGATTCTAAGGCAAATCAGAGGTATAACGCGCAAAATAGGAATAACGGGATGAATATGTACGACAGTCAAGGTGCATTAAACGTAAGTGATCGTTGTCCGCTTCGACTGTCACTCTGTATTCTACATCCTCTGATACTTCCATTGTATTGCATACATTATCATTAAAAAGAACGAACTCATTTCAGTAAACGCTTTTGTGATTTATCTGGCAGTCACAACACTGTGTATCATCTTCGTCTACTTGTAAATTATCACTAGGATACAATTAACTAAATCTTTAGTATTGGGCCTTTCTATGAGTATCTATATATAAACACCTATATTTTGTTTGATATCTCGTAGAATTAACCAATTTTTCTATGTGTAATAATGAGGACTTCTTCTACTAAACTTCTAGTACTCAATTTAAATCTATTACTACTCTGTATATTTGCCATCATCGTTTCTTTCCTAATGATTAGACAGAAACCACATCATCAACACGTATTTATTTTTGTTCTCAAACATTCCGGTTTTATCACGATGTTTTCGTGACTGGAAAGAACCTATTGAAATGTTCTTAAGATGCTAGTAGGATCGGACTTTCGACATCACAATAGGAAATTCACTTTATGACACTAACGCTAAAACTTAAGATGTCTGTAAAATCATAGTCAGTTATTTGTATTTCGTTTTTAGACCAACTTAACTGTTGCAACTCCGACGCAAGATCGAAAACAAATGACAACAGCTACCCTAGACAAGTCCGCCACAGAGACGATTGGCAATGAAATATTCGACGCCGAGTGCTTGAAACTGATCAACGAATACTTTTATGGTGTCAGGTAGGTTTTTTTTACAACAGCACGGAACGCTGTGAACGCTGGTTCAAGTAACGCCCGTGTTTCAATATTTTTTCAGTCTAAATATATCTTTAACAATCGTTATCTATAATTTATGGTTCGATTCCTCCGGACCCAGACAATTTTGTAAATATTTGTCTGATTCTTCCAATAATGTTGAATCCAACGACTAGCGGTGATTAATTTGGACATTCAGTAAGTGATATGGTATATACAACCAACATGTTATGTGGGCACGTCATAAATTTAAATTCACGTGTCGGTTTCACTCTATAAATTTCCGATTGTCCCAAAGCAAACCGGCAATACACTTTTAGTCTAAAAACTATTTTTATATTGTCTTTTTGCCTTATCTTCTAGAATATTCCCCGGTCAAGATCCAACCCACGTGTATATAGGATGGGTGACGACGCAATACCATCTACATTCAAAAGATTTCAATCAAAATAAAGTGACCAAGTCTTCTGTCATCATTACTGATGATTACGACAGAGTGATTGAGAGGTAAGGATTATTTTATTTGATTACACGTATTGTTAGATTCAGTTAGCTAAAGTAGGTCTTTAATTTATAATACTTTTTCTTCTAAAACTCAGTCGTGTATGGTTGAAACCTATTTTACTGTCTATAGTTTACGCGAGTAGTACACATTTAAATAAAACACTTTAACGGTTTAAAACGCGATATATTAGTTAACGTGGTCACGGGGAGACTCCCCGGGGTCAGTCTCCCCGTGACCACGGCTGCTGCAAAGCATCCGAAACGTTGGGCCGAAGTTAAAAATCATTTCCAAATAAGTTTAACTAATATATCGCGTTTTAAACCGTTTAAGTGTTTTATTTAAACCTATTTTACATCTAATTACTTTTATCGTGGATACAGTTGTCAGTTTTACAAATTTATGGTTAACTATTATTTAATATTTGTCGTTATGTATTTAAAAAAGGAAATACGTTTTGTTAGCAAACATTAAGTACTTCATAGGCTTCTGCTTCAACTACTCGTGTAAGTAGGAAACCCCGATTACCATAGAAGGGAAAACTGGATATAGGGCAAACACATATTTATATTCTATGTGCTACTTGAATTGTAACTATTGCCACGAGAACTCTATACTTAACGCATTTGTATTTTTTTTGCGTTGCATGGACGGGCTCGTATGTAATGGTAGCAATGTACGGCTAATCAACGGGTCGTTGGTTCGATCTCCACCAGGTAACATGTTTCAAATATTTCTGAAACATGTTGGACTTCGTCTGGAAATCTGGATATTGAATTTCGGTTTCAGTTTGCCGATTTCCGAATACCCAAAATCCAAAATAGGTCAACAACACATGTGGTGTAGAAGTTATATGGCTGATGGATGTTTGTCTGTCTCCGGCCTTTTCTATATTAAAAAAAGTTTTTTTTTTTAAATATAGAAGAGGATAAGATAAGATTATCGAAGTGGTTACACTAATAATACTTTATGTATCTTAGTGTGAATCGTCAATCCTGCTACATGGTTCGAGCTGATGAGTTGTACAATGAGGTGATGGCTGAAGCCACTGCTAAAGGTGCTTCACAAGGAATGTTTATTGGTTGCTCTGTCGACACCTCAACTGGCACTGTCTCCTTTACTTGCGAGGGCAAGGACACGAGTATTAAATTTAAGGTAAGGCTATAAAGGAAAAGTTGACGAAATAGAAACCATCGGCGCTCTGCCAAACCCTAGTATGGTGATGGCGTAAATGACGTATGTTTCTTATAAATTAAAATAATTTTAAAGTAGTTTGATTTGCTTAAATCATCAATCATAAGTTATATCACTACATACCATATATTTAGACTAGACACGTATAAATAAAACACTTTTAACAGTTTACAACGCGTTATATATAAGTAAACTTATTTTTGATTTATCATAATTATGAGCCAACGTTTTGAATGCTTTCTTAACCTGTGGTCACGGGGGACTGAAGGTGAGAGGTGCCCATAATGTATAAGCCAAATGGCGCTGGCGCAGCTGCAAAGTATCCGAAGCATCGCCTAGTTAATTAAATATGTATTATAAATTTGTTAAAAAACTAAATTTTAGCACATAACAGCTTTAATATAATTAACTATTGTCTCACAGATGGAACCAGAGACAAAATTATTCCCAGCGATCTTTGTAGAAGCCACGTCAAAGGAGATCCTTCAAATTGAGCTTGGAAGATCCTCCACTAGCTTGCCGCTGAGTGCCGCAGTGCTGCCAACTAGCGACAAACACGTGAATCCGCAGTTCCCACCTAGATTGAAAGTTCAGTGCTTGAAACCGCATCAGTGGGCAAGGGTGAGCAACTGTAAAATATCATTATTGTGGTTTATAAAGTAAAATATTATTTATGATTTTATTATTTACATTAAATAAATAATTGAATTGCCTTAATTTTATGATATCTCGCACTTACTTTAGTGTTCTACATATTTTTTCTTTTGAGAGCGGGTTCCTCTAACCCCCAAGCATTTTTGTCTTTCAAATATTGATTAACGTCATAAACTTATTTATTGATTATTATGTACTTTATACTGGTCTTTAATACATAAAGTATATTTTTGGATTCTTTTTCATCATTTTTTTTTCACAAAGTTTATCATTATTTTATCTTTGGTACCATAACGTGCCCAAATATCTATTCTGGGCACGATAGAGGTTCGACCTTCCGACCTCACGAACACAGGTCTTGTATGCGAAACATTTAGATCACAAATGATTTCGTCCTTTTCAGGTTCCAAACCAAAGCCTTCAAGTGCACGCCTTGAAGCTTTCCGATATCCGCGGTTGGTCTATGCTATGTGAAGATGCGGTTTCTATGCTGGCTTTACATATACCCGGTATGAAATATCATTTTATATAGTACTAATAGTGATGTACTTTCTCTACACTTGGGTTTTTTTACTGGGAATTATAACTATAACAACCACAAGTGCTTAACGCAATACGTTTTACTGTTAAAACCCCCACGCAATCTCTATTATTTTTATTTGTGTTACTTTCTCGTCAAGTTAATTAGAACACTTTTAACGGTTTAAAACGCGAAATATATTATTGAAATAATGTTTAATTTACTTTTACTGCGAAACGATTACCAAAGGTAATGTAACCAATATTATTCGCATTTTAAACGCTAGTGTTGTATATGTTAAATATTGTCTATAGTTTTCGCGAGTGGTGTACATTTAAACCGATAAATTGTTTTATTTAGTTGTATATGTTTCTACTCGCGGTAACTAGGGGCAATACTAAATGATTTATATTTATTCACAGAGGAAGATCGTTGTATAGATATCTTGGAGTTGATCGAGATGGACAAACTTTTGAGCTTCCACGCTCACACATTGACACTATATGCGGCTCTCTGCTATCAGAGTAATTACAGGTATTTTTAATCTTATTTATAATCTAGAATGTCTCATTTATAAGCATTTTGACGAGCTGGTCTAATGGCAATGTAAGGCTAACAATCAGCGAGTAGTGTGTTGATCCCCAGCAGGTGCAATATGGTTGAATTTCGGCTGGAAATATGGATACTAAATAGGTAGTAGGAGTGTCCGGTCCGGGACACTCCTACTACCTATCTCGTTTCGGTTTCAGTCTGTGGATTTCCGAATATCCAAAGCCAAAGTAGATCGACAGTGCATCTTGTGTAGATGCTATAGGCTGGGTATTATACTTAATCACTAAATTTGTGGTGTTGTGGTAATAAATAAATTAATTGGATTCTTTTATAGAGCCGCCCACGCGCTGTGCCAACATGTTGATCAAAAGCAACTGCTATATGCCATCCAGTCTCAATACATGTCAGGACCTCTTCGTCAGGGATTCTATGATCTACTCATCGCTCTCCACTTGGAGTCACACGCTACCACTATGTAAGTTTTCATCGCGTAATAACTAATTTCAAATGTTTTTATTCAAATATACCGTATGTAGTTTACTCGTACGTTTAAATACAACATTTAACGGTTTAAAACGCGAAATATAATAAAAATAATAATCTCTCCGTGACCATGATTTTAATAAAGCAATAAAAATAATCAAATATGTAAAGTCGCAGTTGCTATAAACAACACATACCTAATTTTAATCCGTTATTTTATTTCAATGTACTTAGGGTATTCCTTATATTATTTTATTGCTTACTACATCGTCACCTACGCGTTGACCGTCTCTATAGCTAAATGGTTAAACGTACTGCCAAGCAGTGCGTTAAGCGCGAGAGGTTCGAATCCCAGGGAAACAATAGATCGTTTCGGTCGGATAGGGCACAGATGTCTGATCAACTATCGCTAAAAGAACCAATAAGTGAATCGGACACGGTTCGCCAATGCCCTCCTCACTGCGTAACATGGTAATCTGATAATCTTTGTTTTATATAGGGAGGCCTGTAAAAATGAGTTCGTCATACCCCTCGGACCAGAACTCAAATCGCTCTACGAAGATCTGGAAATGTGTCACAGCTTAAGGTCACTGCAGACTGAAAGTGTTCGTCCACAGATGAACATGACTAATATTGCGTGAGTATTATTCATAGTGAAAAATCATTTATTAACATAGGTAACTAGATACACTTGTGAACGTCACACAAGTTAAAAACAAAAGACTAAATTTACATTTACAGTTCTGAAATCAAGGGCGTAGAACGAACGAGAAGAACTGGCAATAAACTCGCCGTCACTCCTTTTATCTTAATGTATATTTATAATTTCCACTATTGGACCTCGAACCTTCTATGCTAGTATATAGATATTTCAAAGTCAAAGTCAAACCATTTACAAGAGAGATATAATGACTTAATATTAGCTAAATAAGTACATTAAAAAAGAACTTGGAAGACTGCTCGTGAAATGAGCGTGCAACACATTTTCTTCATCACCCAGAGTAGAGGATAAGCGCCGGTTTTCATTGCCTCTTCCCTCCCCCCAGGAAGAAGTGACTAATAACTACTTTCGTGAACTAAACTAGACTTTAAAAGTAAATTAAACTAAGAATAATGTATAATGTATAGTGGAATGTGTGTAAACTTTACAAAAAATTAAAAAAAATGACATGTTCGTACATGCGACTAGGAGTAGAACTCTGCTAATAAAAACTTTTTATTAAGTTGAAATTTTAAAAAAAAATCCTTTTTTTTTTAATAATTCAATTATGTTTCAGTGAGAACATATCGGACATAAGCAATCTCTATTCCCCTTACTTCCCGTTGGAAGTGGTTCGCGAGTTCGTGATGCAGGCGTTGGCTGAAGCAGTGGAAACCAATCAGGTTCACAACAGGGATCCAACTGGGGGCAGTAATGAGAACCTCTTTCTGTTAGTATTATATTAATATAATCGTAACACAAATACATGTTGTTGCTGAGGACAAATTTTGATATCATCAACAGGGTCCGTAGGCCAGCGACGAAAGAAGTTATTAACATTTTATTTTACATCTTTCGTTAGTTTATTAAAGTAGCTTTCTAATGGTGAAATAATTTTCGTTATAGTTCTTGTAGTTTTTTAGTTTATTCATTACAAACATACATACAAGAAAAAATCAATTTAATAATACTAGTGCTGATTAGTCCTATAACTTTTACAGACCTCTTATTAAGCTAGTAGACCGTCTCCTCTTAGTTGGAATGATGCGCGATGAAGATGTTGAAAAACTTCTCATCATGATTAATCCTGAGACTTGGGATCCTACGTTTGATAAAGGCAAGTTACTTTTTTAATTTATATATATTCGTATCTTTATTGTACTGTTTTATAATAACAATTTCTGTCTGTAAATCGAACCAGTAATTCCTGAAATTACCGCGTTCAAACAATCTCTTCGGCTTTATAATATTTGTTTATAAAGCTTTATTCTATATAGAAATATTGAGATATACTTGATACTTGATAATAAAAATAGCTATTAATCACTCATTTTTCTTCAGAGGGCAAAGACGAGCACAGAAAAGGTCTACTTCACATGAAAATGGCCGAAGGAGCTAAGCTGCAAATGTGCTACTTACTACAGCATCTCAACGATATTCAACTGAGGCACAGAGTAGAATCAATAATTGCGTTCGCGCACGATTTCGTCGGAGATCTACAGACTGATCAGTTAAGGTAAGTTCGTTTCGTTTAGTCCGTGGGTCTGTCGTCCTGGCATAAAATGTGCATTTATTCATATTATTTTTTGGTTCCAGGCGTTACACCGAAATCAAACAGTCGGATTTGCCGAGCGCTGTCGCTGCTAAGAAGACAAGGGAATTCCGTTGTCCACCGCGAGAACAGATGAATGCTATATTAAGTGAGTTATATGTACATAAGAACAATATATATATATATATATATAACTATATATAGATAACAAACCTTACTACTATTGACTGTAGTTTACCACGTGACCGCAAAGAATCCTTAATGTCGCGTCGGGTCGTAATGAAAAATAATCTTACCAATTTGTTCGCGTTTTACGTAAGTTTGGCGAATAATATAACAGTGGGTTTGATACTCAACAGGTCAAACATGTTACTCAATCAATAATCTAGCAGGAATATCGAAATTCAGTCCGGGTTCGACAGTTCATCTTGCTAAGATATTATGCGGCTGGGGTATTCTTGCCTGTTCTTTTCTGTCAGAAAAACGTAGTACGTACTACTAACGAGTATCAGTAGATAGAAGCATTTGCAGGGTATTGTTTTCTTGCAATGACATGCAACCATAAATCTCTATTTATAGGCTTCAAACATATGGAAGATGAGGACCCAGAAAATTGTCCATGCGGGGAAGACCTGATCGCTCGTATGAATGAATTCCACGAGGTTTTAATGTCCCACGTGTCATTAAGCGCGTTGCAGGAACCAGACGGTGACGTAAGTTGGAACCCACATTTTTGGTAATTTTATGTTTAGTGTATTTTTTCTTACTTGGCATTTTTGATAAACTAACACGGTTTACATTGATTTACACTAAAACCGCTTAGAGACCACTAGATAATACAATAAACTAATGAAAACTCTCAAATTTAAAAATCACCTTCTCTATCGTTTGTAATCGGCCATATTTGTTGTGGTCTTTTGCTAAGTAAGAAAAAATAAACTAAAAGAAATAGTTTAACAATAAATAAATTAAAATATATGTATATTATATAAAGTATATATTTATTTAAACTACAATTGTTGCTCCACGTTGAATTATATTAAGCAATAGAAATTTGGAACCCCATTTTTAAATCGGACAAACAAACTGTCCTAAGAATTCTCTATAAATAAAATATTAGCACCATGCCCTACTTAGGAAACGAGATTAATTTTTTAGTAGACCATTTCTAGATCTAGATAGATACGATTTTAACAAGTAATATATTTTTTCAGCAATCTAATGAACCAGAAGTAAAACCAGGGGCATTTGGCAAAATTTACAACATCATCAACACCGTTAAGGAACTAGAAGATGAACCAAAGGTATGAAATGAAATAACATATTCAATCATTCGATTCTAAACAGTCTTCTAAATCTAAATATAAACATGTAATTGATACTGAAAAAAATACTAGAGGTCTGGAAGCAACGGCGCGTGAAAAGAATTGAAAGGCCCTATAATTATATCTATATAAAACAGACGATGTTTCTTAGTCGAGTTTAAAATAATTATTCATTGTGAAAAAAAAATAGATTTTTAGTTCAGCTGATTAAATAACACTTAATTTACAGGAAGAAACAGAAACACTTGTTGAGGAGGTAACACGACATGTAGCGAAAACGTAGAACATAATTTAGAATCCTAGATTTACGCAAATGTATTCTAGACTGTCTCACGCACAAATTTACACATACTTTGATCGTAGTTTCCGGAAATATATCGCGCATGTTTTTCTATACTCAACATAACAAACAAAGAACAAAGTGTTTATATAACTAGACTAGCATATCCAACTTTTGAAGTGTTAAAAGAGATTAACATAGTAAAGTTTAAAAGTCCACCACATGAAGTTCTTTTCCGACAACTTTAGTAAAGCTACTTTGAGCTACGTTTTCTTAGGTACACGTAGCACAAACATATGAGGCTGCTAGGGCCCGAGTGGCCTAATAACAAAAAACATAATTTTCAACAAGGAGGAAAATAAAAATGCGCAATTAACTGAGGCGAAAATTTATTTGTCGTATTATTTGTGTAAAAATTACTTTTCGATCATTGGGCTCTTGAAGATTAACATTTTGAGACTATGAACATAAATAACTCAACACATAAAATTGCAGTTAAGTTACTCTACCTTAAGCAGTCTCATATAATACATAACCGCTAAAATATACCAAAGACGTATAAACAATGTTTAGTTACTAACATGTTACTAAAGTATTTATAGACACAATTGGTGGCTTATTCTAATTACAGGCTATTGAAGAGGAACCGAGGAAGACGCCAGAGGAGAAGTTCCGCAAAGTACTGATTCAAACAATAGTGAACTGGGCTGAAGAGTCGCAGATAGAGACGCCAAAACTTGTCAGAGAGATGTTCAGGTACTTTCTCTCACTTAACTTTTACTAAACACAATTTCTTTTGATTTATTAAAATCTTCACGTGAGCGATATAAATATGAATTTATGTACAAATATTTGTTACTAGCTGTGTCAGCGACTAATACAAGCGAAGATAGATAACTCGCTTGTATTAGTCACAGGGCGATATTTTACAACCTATAGCCTTCCTCGATAAATACCCTAACCAACACAAAAATATTTGTTCGATTCGAACCCGTAGTCCCCGAGATTAGCAGAAACAAACTCTTATTTCAAAGTGTTATATATAGTGTAGATTGCGAGAGGATTACTGAGATGACGTCCTCAAGAAATAAAAAGTAGTGATGGCAAGCGCGTGCGCGCCTCATTTCGACAGTTTCTTTGTACCGACAACTTGCCTAACTGACTATGCCCGATTGAATAGTCAATCTGTCTTTCTTTCAAATAATTCAATAGTGTGTTATATGTTAATTCGTAGGGTATTTAGGTATTTTAATACAGACTAGAATAGGAACCGCTTATTACTTACTGCCATTGTTCATTTGTCTTCAACTCGTGGTCCCTATAATAATTGGGCTGGATTTTTCTATTTCAGCCTTTTAGTAAGACAATACGATGCTGTTGGTGAACTGATTCGAGCACTAGAAAAGACTTACGTCATTAACGCTAAAACGAAGCAGGACGTTGCCGAGATGTGGGTTGGGTTG
The DNA here is from genome assembly GCA_963661955.1 of Leptosia nina. Taxonomy (NCBI): domain Eukaryota; kingdom Metazoa; phylum Arthropoda; class Insecta; order Lepidoptera; family Pieridae; genus Leptosia; species Leptosia nina. The sequence continues at coordinate 6,256,604 of CAVLEF010000011.1, forward strand.
AGTCAAATAAGAGCTCTCTTACCAGTCCAAATGAGTCAAGAAGAGGAGGAGCTGATGAGGAAGCGATTATGGTTAGTAAACAATGTATTGAAATGTAAATGTATGTTTTAAATGTAAAGTATTGTAATGACTCTGATCTTCATATATAAGCAATTTCGTTATAGTAAAAATAAATATTAAATATGCTTATCAATACAAGAATATGACTTTTAAGTCAATTCACAAATAAATAGTTTCTTAAGTCGATTCATATATATCGTTTATGAATCCATTTTAAATATTATTTTACGTTGGAAACTAGATATTTTGAAGTAGCCCTATAGGAACTTGGGTATGATGATCGCAGACAGAGATTCCGTTTTGTTTGTGTATCTCAAGTTAAATTGGTTATGAAAACTTTAGTATTTCTACATGCACATGAAGGCACTATATAATTTAAAAGTCGAAAATAAATTGAAAAAATTTTCGACTCGGGCAGGACTTGAACCGGCATTGGCAGCGTTCCGTGCTCTGGCTCTACCAAGTCCTACATCTCATCGTCGATTTCTTTCAACTTATTGATACATGCACCTCTCGCGCAATGTAATTTCAACCTTAACACTTTATTTTTTCAATTTATTTTCGATTTTTAAATTAAATTGGTTATATTGGAAGATTCTGAACAGACAGGGTGGAGTAGAGTAAATTAGTTGATAAATGAATATGTTTTATTTTCAGGAAACTTGTCAACAACCACACGTTCTTCCAGCATCCTGATTTAATTAGGTATGGTTTCCAAATTTACAAAAAATATATTTTTATTTTCACTTAGTATATTACTATATTTGTATATTACACTTTTCCCTCACCGGGATAAAGTGTAGAAGAGTGTTTAAAATACAAAGCTAAAATAATACTCACTCAATGATAATGTACAGAGTGTTACGCGTTCACGAAAACGTCATGGCGGTGATGATGAACACGTTGGGTCGACGTGCGCAGGCGCAGTCAGATGCACCAGCTACCTCCCCCCCAACACCCGAAGACAAAGAAAAGGTTAAATTACTTATATTTTAGCTCATATCTGTAATATTATTTTAGCAATTATTCCTAAACTACGCTGCGCATTACTGAATTGAAGCCGGCGATATAGACATAACTTTATAGTTTTTATTTGTCCATTATAAATCATATAATAATTCACAACAAAGTGTGTGGGCCCAAATCTCTGAGTGAACATTTGAGTCGGGTATTAAAAAAAATAATTGATAAAAAAAGACAGATAAGCAAGGTTCAGTTGGTGGTGGGCAGAATACCCCAGCCATATAGCATCTAAACAAAATGCGTTGTCGATATTCTGAAATCACAAACTTCACAATTTTCTGTTCTGTGAACAGTCGTTCATGACCTGTAAGGAATTTCGATATTCCTACCACCCTATTCCTATATAATATCTGAATGTCTAGACAAAATCCTACGTGTTTCAGAAAAAATATAATTGAATTAGTAACATAATGGACTCGTTGGGGATCGAACCGGCGACCATTAGTTACACCAACAAGGCCCTCAAAAGTGTTCCTCCATCTCTAACCAAAACCTTGCCAACTAGCATCCATGAGGTCCCAAATGAAGATCACACAAATCACATAAGCCAATACTTCTTCCAGGATACATCACACGAAATGGTTGTAGCCTGCTGTCGTTTCCTCTGCTACTTCTGTAGAACGGGCAGGCAGAACCAGAAGGCTATGTTTGACCATTTTGACTTTCTCCTCGAGAACTCCAATATCCTGTTATCCAGGCCTTCGTTGAGAGGTTCGACGCCGCTTGATGTCGCCTACTCTAGTTTAATGGAGAACACGGAATTGGCTTTGGCGTTGAGGTATTATTTATTCACATATAGAAAACTTACAGCTGGTATGATAGGATAGATAAAAAAATAAATATAAAACAGCAATTAAAAAATTTTGCTTTTGGATCCCGAAATATTAAAAAAAAACTAAGTAAACTTTTTTGTAGCATCAAATTAAAATGGAAAAGTACTTGTTATATTCTAGGCTATATTAAAATAAAAACAATAATATTAAATTAGAAATAACTGATAATAATAATTAATCTTTTTTGAAATCTTCAAAATAATAAAAATAACTATGAAGCCTACTGCTAATACGCAATGAAAATTTTAAATAACTCTAATATTTTGCTAAAGTTCTAAGAAAATTAGGAATTAAAATAATAATCAATAGTCTGTAGTCAGTAATTTTTAAATATGGTTTTAAATTAATTTCAGGGAGCACTATCTAGAAAAGATTGCTGTATATTTGTCACGCTGTGGACTGCAAAGTAACTCCGAGCTGATAGAGAAAGGGTATCCTGACCTGGGTTGGGATCCAGTTGAAGGCGAACGATATCTGGACTTCTTAAGATTCTGCGTTTGGGTAAGACTCATAAAATACAAGGTACTACTCAAACTATCATAACTATAAACTATAATGAAACGGTTCCCCAACCAAGAAATAAATGAGAACACTGTGTATGTAAACGCATTTAAAATATCCTTTATTTGAAGAGTAATGTAGATTAGTATATGAAAATTTGTATTTTTATTAGTTTGATTACACACAAAATAATACATTTTTTTATTCAAATAATGATATATTCCCAATATATTAACTACTCCATCACAATGCTTTCAGCTACCGTGTCATACGGCAGCTCAATTAGTTAGAGTAGCAGCACGCAACTCGGAAGCCACCATGATCTTTTAAGTTAACAAAATATAATGGTAAACTTAATTCTTTCGCATAGAATTGAATGCGTTTTGAATATTTGCCAGGTTAACGGTGAAAGCGTAGAAGAAAATGCCAATTTAGTCATCCGTCTTCTAATAAGAAGACCAGAGTGTTTAGGACCGGCGTTAAGAGGTGAAGGCGAAGGTCTGCTTAAGGCTATAGTAGACGCAAATAAAATGAGTGAAAGAATCGCAGATAGAAGAAAGCTAAGGGACTTAGAACAGGAAGGAGATATTACGGTAAGTCTTTTTATACTAAACCATCAATTCGATCTTAATTTGATTCAATTTGTCGGGCTATTTGGTCTAATTATAGCAAAGGTCTGAAAATTTGGTTATCAAAAGAATGGTAGGAATCACTATCCATCCACAAAAAAAAAGCTATGACGTTTAATCGCGTTTTGGCTTTAATTTGTGGATTTTCGAATAGTTAGCTAGTTAGTCCTTATTTAATATTAAAAATCAGTATATATTATTCTTTATTCTATTGTTATACAGTTCAGTCACCCATTACCGGAATCTGATGAAGATGAGGACTATATAGACACAGGTGCCGCCATACTAAATTTCTACTGTACTCTTGTGGACTTGCTGGGTCGTTGCGCGCCAGATGCATCTGTTATCGCTCTTGTAAGTAGACCGATATACTCTTCTTCACAGATAGTAAGGTTGATTGTATACTGTGTATACTTTACGCGAGTAGTACACATTTAAATAAAACACTATAACGGTTTACAACGCGATATATTAGTTAAACTTATTCAAAGTGTTTTATTTAAAGGTTGATTGTATCTTTGTCGGGTCGGGTACTGGTGTTGGGTCTTGGTGTTGGGTCACTTCGTCGGGTCATTTTTTTTGTCAAAACAAAACAGAAACATCAAAATAATACAAGTTTATTATTAAGTAAGACATGGAAGTATATGCCAAAAAGGTGCATGTTAAAAACCGTTTTATAGATAATAATGTATGTATAAAAATGAGTCAAAACAAACATACAAGGTGTATGTATGTTTTAAAAAGGATTAAAAATTGAACACAAACACAATAACAGCAAGACGATCGAATTCCTCTTAAACGAATTTACCTGTCAAATATACGCACTTTCTACTCGTAAAAGGGGAAAATGTCCAGCCTTCGTAGTGTCCCATATTAAAAATAAACGTCAAAAATACTTTCTTGACTTATTATGTATATGCGCCAAAGTTTCTACTTAAAAGACGGGGGAATGACCTCTCTTAGTAGTTTTGTCGATTAAGAAAGAGCCACGTAGGTTTACTATATAAAAGGCCTTTTTTCTTGAGTAATGATGTTTTTTTCTAAATATTTCAGGGCAAAAACGAGTCGCTTAGAGCTCGTGCTATCCTACGTTCATTGGTACCGCTGGAAGACCTGCAAGGAGTTCTAAGTTTGAGGTTTACTCTGAACAATCCAGCCGCCGGAGAGGAAAGACCAAAGTCGGGTAAGCTAATCTTTAATTAGTAAGTTGGCGCGAATAGTTTAACATTACATTTAAGTAAAATACTTTAACAGTTTAAAACGCGAAAAATATTTTAACTACAGCCCGACGTTTCGGATGCCTTGCAGCAGTTTGTAAACAAGTTAAATATATTTCGCGTTTTAAACCGTTGAAGTTTTTTATTTAAAAAATAATTCTTTATTACGTATAACCTCATAGGTTATTTTTTTATATAATGTAATATAGAATGAGAAAAAATAATATAAACTGCTTTACTTTGCAGATATGCCATCTGGATTAATACCAGGACACAAGCAAAGCGTAGGGCTCTTCTTAGAACGAGTGTACGGCATTGAGACACAAGAACTCTTCTATCGTCTTCTAGAAGAAGCTTTCTTGCCTGATCTTCGAGCGGCGACAATGCTGGACAGAGTAAGAGTTTTTTCTTTTCAGACTTTGAAATTACTCTTTTTTGCATTGTATTTGTATAAGTTTCACATATATTGCACTTTTAAAAAAGGTTTAAACACTTTTAACGGTTTAAAACGCAAATGGATTAATTAAACTTATTTACAAATTATTTTTACTATGCCCATTTTTTTTATTTTGACGTTGGGAACACCGGGGCGTAGTTAAAATAATTTATAACTAAGTTTAACTAACACATGTCGCGTTTTAAACCGTTAGAAGTGTTTTATTTAAACTAAGAACATTCCATCACAATGTTATGCTGTCTATGTTATATAGACACGGTAATTCAGCCCTGGATTCGAACTTCGCACGTGCTAGTGTTCCAAAATTATAATGATTCAACCTTTGTGCCTTATTTATGTATGTTCGTCCTTTCAGAACGATGGTTGCGAGTCTGACATGGCCCTATCAATGAACAGATATATTGGAAACTCAATTTTGCCGCTTCTTATTAAACACGCGAACTTCTACAATGAAGCTGAAAACTACGCTAGTTTGTTGGATGCTACTCTTCATACCGTTTATCGGTAAGACATACACAAGTACAATTATTTACATATTTTAAACATCCACTAAGTATGAAAAACTGAACGACATGGGCGGGACTGGAACCGGGTTTCACAGCGTTGTTGCTGCTCTAACCAATTGAGCTACCATCGACGTCACTGTCGAACTTGTCCATCCCATTGATATATTTTTTTCTAAATAGATTTTAATTAATATATAGTTATCATGTGCAATAGCACGTAAAACATTATAGTTTTCATACATATAATTGTGTGTGTATAATTTATTGTACAGGCGTAATTTTCTATTGGCCAATACATTTGACTTCATTGTGTAAATAACTTTTAACGGTTTTAAAACGCGAATCTCGTTGATCAAGAAAGGTCTTAAGATGGCGGGCGTCTGTCAAAGTCAAATCTACTACGCTAGCGCCACCCGTTTCGTCTTAGTTGAAATTTGGAGTCTTTATAGAACTGCGTCAAATTTCGCGTTTCCATACGTTAAGTGTTTTATTTAAATGTACTACTAGCGTAAACTCACAGACAATACTAAATTTTTAGGTTATCCAAGAACCGTATGTTAACAAAGGGACAGAGAGAAGCGGTGTCAGATTTCCTAGTCGCCCTCACATCGGCCATGCAGCCTTCCATGTTGCTGAAGTTGCTACGAAAATTGACAGTTGACGTGTCACGGCTCTCGGAATATACTACAGTTGCTTTGAGGGTTTGTCTATTACAACATAATATCTGAGACGTTTTTGTTTTCAGAAATTGTGGAAGTTGTAATTTTTTGTTATTTTTTTCTTACAATTGGATTCGATCGCCAGATATATCCCAATACTTTATACATAATGAAATGAACTGCATGCTTACAAACGCATTAGTCGCCCCCTACATTTTATAAGGTCCCCTCGGTTTTTCTTGTCTGCTAAGATCACTCTCACTCTTCACAAGAATATAATTTTTAAAGAAAAATTCACATGATGACGATGTCATTCCACGGCGTTATGTAAAATGCTACCTGTCTCTTTCTATCTAATATGTTCTAGTGTGTATGACAGAGAGAAAATACTTATTGGAAAACTCATGTTATTTTTCTTGCGCAGCTATTGACACTCCACTACGAGCGTTGTGCTAAGTACTACGGCAGCACAAGCGGCCAAGGATCCTATGGCTCGTCTTCGGATGAAGAAAAGAGACTTACCATGATGCTGTTCTCCAATATATTCGACTCGCTCAGCAAAATGGACTACGAGCCAGAATTGTTCGGCAAAGCTCTGCCTTGTTTGATCGCTATCGGTAATTGGGATAAAACATACTACTTTTAAATAATACTACGTTTAAAACGCGATATATATTAATAAGATTTGAAAATTATTTCAACTACAGCTCGATGTTTTCGATGCTTTGCAGCATCTGTGGTCACGGGGCCATTAAAAATGGGGGGTGTCTTTAATGTCAAAGTTAAAACTGCTACGCTAGCGCCATCTGTTGTAGACAGACGGGACCAATTGATCAGCAATGAGCCTGTGTTATGTTTTCTTTTTTAATTGAAAACTTTAAAATGTAGTATGTGTCCAAAGAACATAATTAAGTAAATTAGTTTATTTGAAACGGAGTGTTTTTATGACGTCTCAAATCCTTTTATAACTATATATGAAGTATAGATGTTCCTTTTTGTTTACAGGGTGTGCTCTCCCGCCAGACTATTCACTCTCTAAAAACTATGATGACGAGTTTTATGGAAAAGAAACTCAAGCTACAGGTAATGTATTTTTCATTGGATTAATTGCCAAGTCAAATGTATGTATTTCTTTTAATCATAAAATCAAAACACAAAATAAACCGGCATACAGTTTAATTATTTCCTAGGTCATGTGGAATTTAAAGATATATAAGGGAACAGGGGAAGATTTAAACCCTCAGGCAATTTAAAAAAAAATGAGCGTACTTTTAGAACCTGATTTATTTATTTATTATCAACCAATATTATATATCAAAGTTATTGAAATTAAGTAGTTATCGAGTGGATACTTCATCTTTAAATCTCCCCCCACAATACTCGTCTTTCTAAGTGATTATAATAACCTTAGTAATGAATATGGCTACCTATTTACGCTCACAATTGGGCACTTATTAGCTGTGGTATATTTATTTTTTATTTACTTTCTAAATAAAGAAGGTAATATCCAAATAATAGGGGGACCGGAAAGTAATGTCGTTTCTGCGCATGCCAATACTTGATTGTCATTTGAAGCAAATCCGTGTCAGACGATCGAGGAATGGTCAAACAGTCTCAACAAACCTTGGTCGACCATCCAAGAACATTTGAAGCAGATTGGGAAAGTAAGCAGAGCAGGTGTTTGGGTTCCGCATAATCTGTCCGAACAGAATAAGGCTAACCGATCAATCACATGCAACTTATTGCTTCAACGACACAACACAGAAGCGTTTTTTGATCGCTTGATCACAGGAGATGAGAAATGGGTCCTGTATGATAACCCAAAACGCAAAAGGCAGTGGCTCTCTCCAAATGAAATCCCTCGGAGTACTGCTAAGCCAGGTTTACACCCCAAAAGAGCGCTTTTGTGTGTTTGGTGGAGTATTCGCGGCATTGTTCATTTTGAATTACTGAAACCTGGACAAACTGTTACTGCAGACCTCTACAGCGAACAATTGCAGCGAGTCAATCAATCTTTAATTGAAAAGTGGCCAGCGATTGTCAACCGAAAAGGCGTCATTCTCCAACATGACAATGCAAGACCGCACTGCGCAAGGCGAACTCTAGAAAAAATTAAGGAATTGGGGTGGGAGGTGCTGCCTCATCCACCATATTCGCCCGATGTTGCACCATCGGATTTCCACTTATTCCGAGCGCTGCAACACTTTTTAAGTGGCAAAACATTTGCAAATTTGGATGATATCCAAAATGCCATCTCTAGATATTTTGCCGAAAAACCAATTAATTTTTATCGATCAGGGATTGAAAATTTACTCACTAGATGGCAAAAGGTTATTGACAATGATGGGGAATACATCATTGATTAAAAATAAAGACTCGTTAAAAATGTATGTGTTTTTAATTAAGCGTAAGAAAACGACATTACTTTCCGGTCCCCCTAATATATTGATTATGTTAATCACTTAACAATTACTACCTGCAGATAACCCACAATACGATCCACAACCGATAAACACTTCTTCGGTAGCTCTGAACAACGACCTGAACACTATTGTACAGAAGTTTTCTGAACATTACCACGACGCTTGGGCGTCCAGGTAAGTAAATCTTAGACACTTTTAACGGTTAATACGCGAAATGTTTATTTAACTTATTTTAACTAATCGCCATTATTTTTAAGTGAATTTGTTCTACTCGAATTAACAACAAAAATACTTTGACAATTTTTATATCAACCATTTTTTTCTTTTTCAGAAAAATTGAGAACGGCTGGGTCTACGGTGATTCCTGGTCGGATAGTCAGAAAACACATCCACGTCTGAAACCCTACAATATGCTGAATGATTATGTAAGTATTTACCTATTTTTAATAACGTTTTTACATAGTGGTTACAACACTGAACTAAAGATTTTTATGTAATTTCAAACAGGAAAATAATAAGTAATTGTTCATTTAAAAAGAAGAAATTAATTTGAACCATAACAGTATTATGGTTCAAGTTCATTTCTTGAGAGAGACAACAATAGTGCTATTGTTGTCTCTCTCGTGTATACGAATAAAAAGGGGAGACGGCACTTTTGTTTTATGGTTATTTTATAGAAGGATGTAATAATATAAGAAACCGGTGACACTACATAATACTTCAAAGCCGTTGTTGTCTCTCTCATCTATACGAATAAGAAGGGAAGATGGTACTTACTTCTCTTTACTACATGGTATTTTATAGGAGAAAGAACGTTATAAGGAACCAGTGCGTGAGTCTTTGAAAGCGCTCTTGGCTATCGGCTGGTCAGTAGAACACTCCGAAGTGGACATCCCTACCAATAATAGAAGTTCCATGAGAAGACAGTCTAAGACTGGAATCGTAAGTACTTTTATTCTTATTAATTTAACTGTGTGTATTTTTACCTACATACGTACACTTTTTTATGATAGCGGTGGACAGACCAGCATTGAGTTCACATGATGGTAGGTGACATATCCCAGGCATCTAACATGATGCACTGTTGACTTTTTTGACTGTGGAAACCGGCAGACTAAAACCGAATTAAATTAAATTAAAAAAAAGTTATAAAATTTAGATTGTCTCAAAAGGCGTATTATTGTCTAAACGAATTCTTCAATGACAAGACCGCCTGGCAGTAATATGTATTGCTCCCTAAGTTAATAAATTCACAATGTATTAGTTTATAAGACAAGTTAAAAAAAAGCCGGACTGAGTTTCTTGGGTGTTCTTCTCAGTTATGTTGCTCTTTTGAACACTGTGGAATCACGACAAACAGACAGACAAACAAAAAAAAAATTGACGAATCTAAATAATTTTTATAATTTAAAAGAGAATAAAATAGTATTTTATTTTGAATCGCCATTCCACTTCACGGATTTTACATCTGTGGACGGTGGCTTGTGACCCGGACGGAATTTCGATATTCCTACCACCCATCCAGATGAAGTCCAACATGTTTTAAACAAATTAGAAATTGATTAGGAACATGTTAGACCTGGTGGGGATCGAACTCACGGCTTATTGATTATTAGACATACGTTACTGACAATATACGGTATGTATTTTTGGCGTTTATATAAGTAAAACAATGTGGCATTAACGATATCATTTTCCATGCGTCAAGGATGATGAATTGGTAAATATTTTTAATACAATTTTGTTTTTAATCTAATCGCAATCATATTAAACTATTTTTATGATTTTATGCTATCAGCGCACTCCGGATTCTATAGTAAGTTGAACGTCTGATAACCTAGGTCTTGTAGGGTTTAAAATGATATTACTTTAGTTAACGCTGTAGCTTAGGTATAGAAAATGTGGGGGTACAAATTTTGTATACTTAAGCTTAATAATCTATTTTGATCATCGTGTTTCGAATTTCGTTCCTGATTTTGAAATTATAAAAGTAGAAATTAATAACTAGTGTTCAAGTTTAATTGTTGTATTTTAATATGTGTCATAAATCAATCACATAATTATCAAATTGTGTCAGGCTTTCACGGCCATCGTTCAGCTTATCATTGTTTTTTGGGGATTCTTCGAGCAATCCGAGGTGCTAACATGTCCTGAAGCCGTCCGCTCGCAAAGGCGAAACGTCTTCTCGCTTACGTCGGCCGAACAGCCCAGAAAGCAAATTATCATTTTTCAATTTAATAGCCAATTGAAAGTACACGTACTTACTACCAATATTTTAATAGGATTCAGCAACTCCATTCAATTACAATCCTCACCCAGTGGACATGACTAATCTTACTCTATCGAGGGAGATGCAGAATATGGCTGAAAGATTAGCTGAGAATGCCCACGACATCTGGGCTAAGAAGAAGAAGGAGGAACTGGTAACTAATGGTGGTAAGACTCTCTCTATTTCTCAATATCACCGGGTATTTTAGCTAAGTCATTGTCTTTTCTGCATACTAAAATAGTAATAAGTATATCGCTATAACTCAAAGTTTATTGATCAGTCTATGAAACGAAGTGTTTTTTCAAGAGGCATATTTCTTATGACACTGCCATAAGAAGCTTTTTAAAACTGCCAAGCAATATAAAATTCACTTAACTTGATTAACCAGTACCTAAGCCTGAAGATAAATCAAAGTCATCAATTAAATTTTTGATTTTTGAATTATGTGCTTTTTTTATCACCTGAACGTATCCCTAAAATATAATATAAAAAGTGTATTTGTAATCTTATATCCATTGTCATTTAGTCCCGTTTTCTATAATCGCGGCATATTTCTGAAATGTAGCCCCTTGTAATGAATATAGTTACTATTACTACTATATTATGTTGTAGGAGGAATACACCCTCAGCTTGTCCCATACGACCTACTAACCGACAAAGAAAAGAAGAAGGATCGCGAACGGTCTCAGGAGTTTCTAAAATACCTCCAGTACCAAGGGTACAAATTACACAGACCCAGTAAAGCAACACAAAGTGACACGGAACAAGCCGCTACTGGTGTTTCAATAGAGCTTAGATTCGCGTACTCGTTGCTGGAAAAGTTAATCCAATATATAGATAGAGCTACTATCAACATGAAGCTCTTGAAACCATCGACTACCTTCAGCAGAAGATCCAGTTTTAAGACTAGCACGAGGGATATTAAATTTTTCTCCAAGGTATTGTATTTCGGTACTTACGTATTGACACCACCGCGGCAAAAATTTAATGCTGAACAAGTGTGGACAACTTAAACCTAATTTATTGACGACGACGGCAATTTAAGTGGGGGGCTTCGCCCTACCTTAGCCCCTTTGTCCACATAACTGTTCTAACATAACCTAACCGACGCATTTGGTTATCGATTGCCGTTTTTGCCGTGGTGGCGTTAATACGTAAGTACCTGTATTTCTACACATTGAAGTTTAAGTAAATTTTACAATATATTACAAATTGTATTTAACTTACAAGCAAGACAAAAAGGAACTTAAGTACTACAAGAAGGTACAAAACATGTAGACAATATCGCGTGCAATGCTTTAAACATGGCTATCATAAACCATTCATAACGTCACTTCATACAATTTGGGAAGCATCGTCATGTAAAACATAGGACTTGCCGCTTTAATTGTCTAGATTTTGGCAATCAAAAATGTAGAAGTAATCGTAAACATAATAATGCCTTCATCTTATCACATCAACATAATGTTGCAAATGTCTATATTAAGTTGTTGAACTATCAGGTGCACAAACAGTTTATAAAGTCTGCTTGCTTAAAATACATGAATAATAAAGGAGCTAAATTGTATATTGTGTAACTTGGATTTTCAAGCTGTTGGGATGAACGAAACATCGAGAAATATTCTCACTTAAGACGCTCGAACAATTCGAAAACCCAAGAAGTTTAAGAAAGAACATGATGTTAGATTACTTTTACTTAAACTTCCTGATAAAGAAGAAGCTTTTAATTCTTTTGTTTAGGTGGTTCTCCCGCTGATGGAGAAGTATTTCTCCACACACCGCAACTACTTCATAGCAGTGGCTACAGCTACAAACAACGTCGGTGCTGCTAGTTTAAAAGAGAAAGAAATGGTTGCAGCTTTATTCTGCAAATTGGCTAGTCTATTGAGATCGAGGTAAGAAGAGAATGAAGTTGACTCATGCTTTTTTTACATCTTTTTCTAATTAATATAGGTATAGTAAAAATTATTTGTTATCGTATAAAACCAAAACCATCAGGTTAGCAGCTTTTGGCCCTGATGTACGAATAACAGTTCGCTGCCTTCAAGTGCTGGTGAAAGGTATCGATGCCAAGTCGCTAGTGAAGAACTGCCCAGAGTTCATTAGAACTTCCATGTTGACATTCTTCAATAACTTGGCTGATGATCTGGGACATACGATCTCGAATTTACAAGAGGTAAAACTAGATTTTTTAAATAAGATTAACATTTCGATTGTCGATAATTAAACGCGAGTACCGGCATAGTGGAGTCGGAAATTTTTTCCATTTACTTTCGATTTTTGAATAAAATAATGCCTTCATGTGCAATAACATGTCAAAAATAATAAAGTTATCAAAGACTAACATTTCAATTTCCTTATTTTTAATTTATTTATAATGGAAGAGTAGCATAACAGATTGTCTATAGATTACGCGAGTCTACCTTCGAATAAAGTACATTTTAATTGTTTACAATCAAAATAATATTACTCACTTTTGCAACTAACACAAATCCATGATATAAGTAAAGTTAAATTCGAAACGTCGGATTGTTAAAAGAAGTATTTATATATCGAGTAAAATGAAATAGTATGGTATACTGTATATTAGAGTTTTTGTTTATTAGCTAAGTAATTAAATACATAAACATATCACAATATAATTAATTCAGGGCAAATATGCACACCTGCGTGGAACCCATTTGAAAACATCTACCTCATTGGGCTACATAAACGGAGTGATGCTACCAGTGTTAACGGCAATGTTCGACCATCTTGCAAACTGCGAATATGGAGCTGATTTACTGCGTAAGTTATTCTTTGATTCAGCATCTCTTCCCACCCGCCATTTACCCCCCTAACTAGCTTTTTATTTGTTATTACAATTTTTATATCTACTATCTATATTCGAGTATAGCTATTATACAAAATTCTCGTGTCGCAGTATTGGTTACCATACTCCACGAAAACGGCTCTACCCATTTATATGAAATTTTAAATGCATATTCAGTAGTATAAGTCACTATCTTTTTTTCAATACTAATAAAGGTTAACCAGCCCAAACATTTTTTTTTAAATTTTTGTACGCTTTTTAATGTGGCATTGAAAATACATGCAACTGCTTTAGTAATTTAATCATTTTATCCCGATCGATAACTGATCAATTTTACTTGGTAAGTTATCCCCCCCTAGTGTCTACCGGTGTTATTTTACGGCCAGTATGTTGCCAAATAAATAACTTTAAAGTGTTCAGTTTTAATCTTAATCTGTATCTCTACTGATCACTGCCGCTCTCAGATTCTTCATCATCATCTTCATCGCTGTCACTCGTAGCCTTATAAAGGTTATAAGCTACCCTGCATTCAGATTTGCAACTCTTCTTAAATGCTCTCTTTTTAGAATTCTGACAAGTGTGTGTTGCGCATGCATTATCGGTAGCAAATTTGCAAGCTTTGCGACACTTCTGCGCTGATAGTTTCTTACAAGCCTTTTCGAATCTATCCCTCAGTATATTTAAGGTATTTAATTTTTTCGTTTTATTTTGCAAGCCTTTCTTAATCTGAAATATATTTTCGATTGTGTGAACATACGATATCTCTTTAATTGTGCAATGGGCTTTCTTTGTGAAATGTATATTTTTAGAGGTATCGTCAAATTACTTAAGTATGTCTAAACCATTCTAGTCTTTTATTTGATTGGCTCCGTTTGTGTGAATCAGGTCGTTTCTATGGCGCTGTTCTCGTAATGGTTAAATTTAGCCAATCATTGCATTAAGTTCGAGAGTTTTAGGGTAGGAATCCGGAACTAAAGTTTTATATAACTACGTACACATACAGGACCTTTGCCCCGTATAAGGGAAATGGGATTTCATTCTTTTAGATTAGAATTGTATAATCTTCGTTGACACTTAAAATTGGGTTAAAGTCCATCCCCCTACTTACCTCTTCATCGGATCTGAGATGGGGTAAACATAGGTCGATATATTTTGATACTTCTGTGCCTATAACAATATCATTTGTACAATATTATATTTATACGTTTGTTGTAACATGTTTTGTTTGTGTACAATAATATTTAATATGAAATACAAACGATCTTCGACTTCCTCGTTATTACCAATTGTCCTTTCAAATATTATTTCCTCCGCCTTTTTGTCTTTCTTACTATCTTTTCCATTAACGAATTCACGAATACATCCCTTTTTAGCATTTTCTATGAAACTGCCTTTTAGTGCACTTTTACACTTATATCTTAATCTACAAACTGCTTTAATAACAGCTTTTAAAGCCTGAAATAGTATATTGCGGTTTAAGGTAATTTATTTTTTAATCTACGAAACATAAATATTTATATTTGACCACTGCTGCTATAGCATATATATGCTACAGCGGCAGTGGTCACTGCAGGAACGAGAGTTGGTTGGCGTCTGTTTTTTTATTTAATGTTACTTGCGTAAGGTATAGATAATACTTAAAATAAATAATATTATAAACTTACTTTAAAACACTTTCTAACGGCAACTTGTAAGCAGGCATCACCGTATGCATTCCGTAGTATCAAACTTTTATACTTCTCTTTCTCAATTACCTCATCGTCGGGTCCAGAATCCGCTAACACACTCAAATTTTCATCATTTACGTTAC
Organism: Leptosia nina; assembly: GCA_963661955.1. NCBI lineage: Eukaryota > Metazoa > Arthropoda > Insecta > Lepidoptera > Pieridae > Leptosia > Leptosia nina. The sequence goes on from CAVLEF010000011.1 coordinate 6,271,803, forward strand.
TTGAGGGTTTTCTATTAGGGATTCTAAACGTTGGACGATCATCGTGCAATTTTAGCTTTATTGGCTTATGTATTACTTCATGCCATATTTTGTCTGGAGAAAATACTTCGGCATAAACGACTCGCTTTATTACTTTATCCTTTGCTTGTCTCAAACTTGGTCGTACTTTGTTGAAATTTCTTTTCGCAGTTTCTTTTTGTATACTAAAGCGAGTTTTGACATTTTTCTTTGTGTCGTGTTTTTCATTAGATTGTTGTGTCACTATCTCTTCGTAGTTATCACTAAAGTGCTCTGTTCTATTTCCACTCACAGTAGGATCTATTTCTTTGAATTCAGAACTTTCTACTACTATTATTTTTGAGTTATTTTTCTGGTCTTCGATTGATTGTTCCTCGATAGATTCTTCCGTTTCGCCAGTATATATAATTTGAGTGACACCATATACCTTATTCTTTGAAGTTATAGTGGTGTACTCAGAAGAGGATAATGCTTTAAATTGATTGTTCTTTTCACTGTCACTTGCATCGCTGTTAGATTTTTCTTCGTCGGATTTGTAAATATTTTGCAATTGTTCATAATTTTTTATGAGATCTTGTAATATCTGATTAGCGGACGTTATATTCTTCAACACATCTACAAAGGCATTCTCCTTTACTTCTTCGCTTGTTCGTATGATTATTGTTTCTTTATTTTGTATCTGAATGGGTAATTTAATTAATTTAAAATATATGCCTATGAAACATATGGAAATAATTCGTTATAATAATTTACCAGAGCTACATTTAAAAGTAGTAACAACAATACTCTTGTATCGTAAAGGCACATTTGAGTTTCCAAATACATTAAAATCGTAAATTAAATTGCGTAATGCCCCATTGAATTTAATGGCTTTGATTTGGTTTCATTTCATCATAAAACCTTGTTTTTTATGTTTACTGGAAAATAATTGCTTTCTTTGAGATACAATCAAATTTGCTTTTATTGTAATAAAATGTTATCTTTTTTACAGTCGATGAAATTCAAGTAGCTTCATATAAGATGCTGGGGTCTCTTTACACTTTGGGAACAGATGTATCTCTTACACACGACAGAAAGTATCTTAAAACTGAAATTGAAAGGCACAAGCCCGCTTTGGTAAGAGTTCAAACACTACTTTACAACTTTTGGTAGTAATATATGAGTAATCAGCTTTTACCTTAATTCTAGGGTTCATGTCTTGGCGCATTTAGTTCAACATTCCCTGTGGCATTTTTGGAGCCACATCTCAACAAACACAATCAGTTTTCGCTGCTGAACCGTATAGCAGATCATTCGTTGGAGGCGCAAGGTATTTATTGACTAAATAGATTAACTAAGAGACTAATTTTGTTTTAGGAAAGGTTTTACATATTTTAATTAGGATTTTAAATATTTATTTGTCTATTGAATTACTTTTCTACTTTAGATATAATGGCGAAGATGGAGCAATCGATGCCAACCCTGGAAACAATATTGAACGAGGTAGACCACTTTGTGGAGTCAGATAAGACGTACAGCGAAGCTCCACATATCATTGATGTAGTTTTGCCATTGTTATGTTCCTACTTACCATTTTGGTGGGCTCAAGGACCTGATAATGTTACACCTACTGGCGGGTAAGTTAAGGTTTAAGTAACATAAGAAAATAATAGTGATGAACTAAATTAATCAAATACCAGGACATAGATACAAGATAAACAGAAGGCAAGTAGTTTTCTCGGGCTCCTTGGTTTTAATAGTAGAAATATATGACTAAAAGTTGACAGGTCGTAGGTTCGATCCCCACCGGGTCCAACATGTGTCTAATCAATTTATAATTTTTCTGAAACATATTGGACGTCTTCTGGAAATATATTAAATGGGGAATATCGAAAACCGTCCGGGTCATATCCAAAGCCAAAAAAGCTCGTCAGCGCATTTTGCTTGAGATAGGGTAGGCATGTTATCTTCCACCAAGTGTACCCATGCTAGTTGCATTTTATATGATTACTCATACCAAATGTAAAAATTACAAAATTTGTTTGATGCCAATAAAGACCAGGATGTAACTTGTATATGAACTTGTTACAGAAACCACGTAACCATGGTGACAGCGGAACACATGAACCAGCTCCTCAAGAATGTGCTTAAACTCATTAAGAAGAACATAGGAAACGAAAGCGCTCCCTGGATGACCCGTATCGCGACGTACACACAACAGATTATAATTAATTCATCGGAGGAGCTGTTACGGGAATCGTTCCTTCCTTTAGCGGAGCGGGTTAGGAAGAGGACTGACAATATGTTCCATAAGGAAGAGAGCTTGAGAGGATTTATAAAAGTGAGTCAAGGAGATCTACATATTCCATGCTATTAATATATATAATAGTTAGATATAAGACGGCGCATAGTTGGATTATCCGATATACTCAAAATAGTCCAAAACGATAAAATCAATCCAAATTAATTAGTTTTGGATACGCAGTAACTTAGATATAGAGGTAATAACCTATAACCAACCGGTTGTAAATACTATTGACTCTAAACAGGACTCAATTGCTTCTTTATAAGAACAACCGGCATGATACTGTCAGAAGTCAGATGTGATACTTGCGATAAATATATTTTTTATTTCCATATTAAAAGAAAATTATTATCTTAACTTGCGACAGGTGTTCTTCACGTATTTAAATGAGAAATAAAATTATTTAAACCAGACAACAAGATCTTAAAAGATTATATGTATTTTTTAAATACTATTTATCAAGAAGTCCAAATCCAAGTATCTATTTTTTGTAACTATGTATTTAATCACTTACATATTTAACTTTCAGTCGTCAACAGACGATACATCGCAAGTAGAGTCACAGATACAGGAAGACTGGCAGCTGTTGGTTCGTGACATTTACTCGTTCTACCCACTTCTTATCAAATACGTCGATTTGCAGAGGAACCATTGGCTGAGAAATAATGTGTCAGGTAAGTCTTATTGCACAATAATTTACTTCTTATAATATTTACCTCAGCAAATGGCACCTCTCCGTTACCATGGCAACTGTGTCTTTCGCTGCGCCTGCGGCAAAGATAACGATAACTTTACATTTACCCCAAATAATGATATTAACAATGCCCAATGTAATTGTATTGTTACTGTTATTTAACTAGCAACCTCTATACAATTCAATTTTAAGAAAAAAAAAAAAAATTAAACCAAACTTTCATGTTTATTTCTTAGTTTTCAAGACGTTAAAAGAACTGGTTTGGTTCTGTTTAAATTTTTTCTCAATATTAGTATAGTCTAGTATTATGTCAAGTCAATACATCTCGCTTTATAAACATTTAAAACTATTTCATTTAAACGATCAGTTGAGACTATAAGAACAAGTATCAAAAACTTTATTTTTTTTACATGTTATTGCACATGAAGGCACTATATAATTTAAAAATCGAAAATAAATAGCTCAACTGGTAGAGCAAGAGCACGGAACGCTGACGATGCTGGTTCAAGTCCTGCCCGAGTCGAAAATTTTTTCAATTTATTTTCGATTTTTAAAATAACAAGTATCAACTTAAAAAAACTTTTAAGTTAAACGGTTTTAACTTAAAATTGACATAATCGTGTATCGTTTTAATAGTGTAGCCCTTTTATTTGATATGTAACATGTAATCCGCCATTTTGTATCGGCGGCCATCTTGGATATATAGTGTTATTGATTTTATTATATTATATTGTCATCTAAATTGAATGTGTGTACCGAATTTCAGGCCAATCTGACAACGGTCTTACATTTTGACCCAAATACATAAATTTCGTACGGGTCAAGCTAAATAAAACCTTTTAAGTATAAGGAATGTTACAGAGGCGGAAGAACTCTACAATCACGTTGCTGAAATATTCAATATATGGTCGAAGAGTCAGTACTTCTTGAAGGAGGAGCAAAACTTCATTTCCGCCAATGAAATCGACAACATGGTAAGATATAGTATCTCTAAATAAGGCACAAGTATCATTTCCACTTGCGATCACATTCATACAATTATGTTCTCTATTTTCTTTTCTTTGAAGGCGCAAATAGCTTAAACGTAGCCTTACTTTATGTAATTTTAAGCACTTTCTACTACATAGGTATTGATAATGCCTACAGCGACTAGAAGAGTGACCACCGTTGCGGACGGAGCCCCGCAAGGTGGTGGAAAGGTATAGATTTTGGTGTTTCTTTTTGTTTTTTGTCCTTTCCTCTTTTCCTTTTTCACTTCTCTCAACTACAGATAAGCAAGGTATGGTATTCTGCTTATGATACATTTAAAACTATAAAAGGAAACACTTTAACAGTTTAAAACGCGATATATATTTATTTTAACTACGGCCCGACGTTGCGTGTGTCTTTGACGAGTCTCCCCGTGACCACGGCTGCTGCAAAGCATCCAAACGTCGGGCCGTAGTTGAAATAAAATTAAAAAAAGTTCAACTAATATATTTCGCGTTTTAAATCGTTGGTGTTTTATTTAAATGTGTTCTAATCGCATAAACTACATACAGTATATAGAACATTTTATCGATGTCCAATAAAGTTTTGTTTAAACAATAAATATAAGTAACCCTTAAATTTTTTTTTATTAGCCATCGATAAAAACTGTATATGAATACAGTTGTACGATTTAAATATGGCAGATTTGGCTTTTTAAATAAAGATACATAACGAATCAATAACTATGTAGACGAATCTAGTTTTGTAGTTTAGTATTAATGTCTTGTAGATATACTAATCATTGGAATACCCTTTTTTGTAGATTGTTAAACTACCTTCAGTAGAGTATTAGTTTTCTTCTGCTTTTATAAATAGATTTCATTAATGCCCCTTGCATATGTAAATTAGTTTTTCTACCTATAATTAATTACAATTTTGTAAGTCTTCAAGGAATAAAATAGCAAAATTAATTAAACATAAAATTTGCTAAGTATCTAGTGAAATTCAATAACTCCTTCTTAAACAGAAAAAGAAGAAGCACCGTGACAAGAAAAGAGATAAGGACAAAGAAGTACAGGCTTCGTTAATGGTTGCTTGTCTGAAGAGGCTTCTGCCAGTTGGTTTGAATCTCTTCGCTGGTAGAGAACAAGAACTGGTTCAGCATTGTAAGGATCGTTTTTTGAAGGTAAGAAAGATTTGCTTTGATGGTGTTACACAAACTATGTTAATTCCAGAAATTGATGATTACTATTACTTACTATTTACGATGATATTTATAAGTTACATACTGAAATAAAAAAAGCTGCAATAAATATTGTAAAAGAGTTTTAGCTTCACGTTACCGTTACTGGTTGTTTTAATTATATTAACGATTTTTTGCAGAAAATTTCAGAACAAGATGTAGCAGAGTTCGCCAAAACTCAACTTACACTGCCAGATAAAATCGATCCAGCAGACGAGATGTCGTGGCAGCACTATCTTTACAGCAAACTAGGTTCGAAAAGTAAGACCACGGTCACTGTGGACACTGCTGAAAACAAAGCCAAGATCATCGACGACACAGTGGAGAGGATTGTCGCTATGAGCAAAGTTTTATTCGGATTGCATATGGTGAGTTGAATTTGGATTTCAGCCCAACAGATAAACAAAACCTAATAGACGAAGATAATAAGATTTAAATAAAATACTTTAACTTACTATAATAGTTAAACTACGGCCCGACTTTTCGAATGCTTTGCAGCAACCGTGGTCGGGCCGTAATTAAAATAATTTTCAAATAAGTTCAAATAACTAGTATATATAGCGTTTTGAACGGTATTTTTTATTTAAATGAGTACTACACGCGTAAACTACAGACAGTATCTGGAGATAGTTAGAATTTCTAAAAGTTTCTGGAGCTCGGGTCGGGTATCCTATAAAGATCTTAAGAAGTGGCTTTATGTTTTATCTGTAACTTACGTCTTATAAAACGAATAAAACACTTATTAACAGGTTTAAATGCAAATCTGTACGATACGAAACGCAAAATATTACGATAATTTACCAACATTTAAATCGCGTCTGTGTCTGCTTTAATATGTTTTATTTAACAACATTTAATTAAAATTCTACAATTTTTTGGACCAGAGCGAATAATTGATTTTTTTATTTGACTAAGTCTAGCTCAGTCTGAACTCCAAGAACTTTTGTTTTTTTATGGAATAATAATAATATCTGCTTTAATATGACAGTTACTCCTTTTTTATTTCTTGATATGTAACTTATACTGATATATGGTTCGTATCCATGTTTGTCCCGGAAATAGATCGACCACCCCCAACAAATGAGCAAGAACGTATACCGTTCTGTTGTGTCCATACAACGAAAGCGCGCTGTCATCGCCTGTTTCCGTCAGACTTCTTTGCATTCTCTACCAAGGTTCTTAGTTTGTTGAATGTGTGTTATAGTGTCCATTTCTATCAATTTTTTTAAGCATAACAAACATTTTCATTTATAAATATTGTGTAACTAACAAACACCTTTTTTATTTTTGAAAAAACTCGGGGCTCATACAATTGAACTACTTTTCAATTGTTGTGGCAACATCGTTACGATCGTAGGTTCAAGGTCTGTCAGTTCATTTCAGGACTATTTACTCCCATGCCTTAAGAAATGGCTTTTGTCGTATTCCAGTCAAAATACAAATTCCAATATTGATCAAATTTATTACTCTTATTACTTGTATATTGTTTACTACTAACACTAAACACGTCTTCAAAGCAATTTAATTTTAGCATAAGTAATAACGTTTTACTTGGATGATACAATTAATTCCATAGCACTAACCCGCATGAGTGTATTGCACGCTGCGTGGACAGGCAACGAAGCCAAAACAGACTACAAACAACTGGAAAAGAGTTCTTTGTGCTGCAAGAAAAAGAGCTGCTGTAGCTTGTTTGAGATCTACGCATCTCTACAAACTTGGCCGGTACTCTTATGTTTTCTGTCGATTAAAATCTATCAGTGTCCAAGTGCTACGCCTCTCTCATAGTAGAGAGGGCGAGTCGCATCTATACTGGTTCAGTGTGGGTTAACAGACTTTAACCACCACCGATTAGCAAAACCGGGACCAGGCCGCTTAACGTAGTCCAGGATACGAGGTCGGTGACACGTCCTACTTCCAAACTCTGGGGCAGTATTTGATTTAATTTTCATGTCCAAACTAACGTTTTGCAAGATCCAGGATTTGATCCCAATTTATCAGAGTATATAGAGTTGTTTTTTTATACAGGCATAGAGCATGTAACATCTTCGCCAGAACATATTATGAACTATGGCTAGAAGAAGAGAATATTGGACAAGAAGTAATGATAGAGGACTTAACGGTAAGGTCTTAATAAAAATATTACGATAAAAATTAACATTATGTTACATTAGTGTTTTACATATTTCGCAACACAGTACTATGCTCTAATTATCTCTGTTATCTCCTATAGCAATCATTTGAAGACGCAGAGTTGAAAAAGAGTGACGTGGTAGAAGAAGAAGGAAAACCAGATCCTTTGACGCAGCTGGTCACCACATTCTGTCGAGGTGCTATGACGGAACGATCTGGCGCGTTACAGGTAATGCGACAAGATTTGTTTATTTATATGTTAATACATTACTTTAACTCAAACTGATCCAAATTTTATTTGTAGGAAGATCCATTGTACATGTCGTATGCACATATTATCGCAAAATCATGTGGAGAGGAAGAGGAAGAAGGTGGTGAAGAGGAGGAGGGAGGTGGTGAACCAGAAGGTGAAGATGAAGGAAAATCTAGCATACACGTAAGTAACTTTAATAAGTCATAATAATAAATACATAGTTACAGATAAATGATAAAGTGTTTCTAAAGAGAAGAAAACTATTATTTTAGTATAACGATTTACAAGATTACTCAAGTAGTAGTCCGTAAGTAAGCGAATAAAAAAAGGATAAGTATATTAGATGTCAAATATTAAATTACGTTATTCGTTTACATGCAGAAAACTATGGATACTTATATGGTATGTTATTTATAGCCTTTTAACCTTAGTTGTTCAGTGATTCATAGTATAGTGACCTTATCTCCTGCCTCGTGACTCTTGTCTTATATGGTAAAAATCTTTCCTAACTCCTGTTCTTTTCTCTCCCCTCTTTTTCCCGAAGTGCTGCCGCCCGTCTTCCCATCTCTTACATTCCCGTCATTTTCATGTATTTTGTAAAGACATAAAATATAATATAATCAAAATATAAGATTAAATCGCGAGCGAGCCTCTTGGACTGAGAAATATATCGATGTGAACGGGGATCACTTTAAATTAATGTATAAAGATGATAAACTAAATAAACATGTGAAATTGTACAATCCAAAAAACTAGTCTTAAATTATATTAATGATATCATTTTGTATTGGGCTTTAGGAGCAAGAAATGGAAAAGCAGAAGCTATTATTTCACCAAGCACGCCTTGCTAACCGCGGTGTAGCTGAAATGGTGTTGCTACATATTTCCGCTTCGAAGGGCGTTCCCAGCGACATGGTCATGAAAACTTTGCAGTTGGGGATCTCTATTTTGAGAGGTGGCAACATCGATATCCAAATGGTAGGATATTTCGAAACTTTTTTTTATGTGCATACCTTGCCTTTACCCATATAACTTCTATTTTCAATGATCTAGATAATTTGATCATTACAATTTTAGGGTATGCTCAACCATCTCAAAGATAAAAAAGACGTGGGCTTCTTTACATCAATAGCTGGATTAATGAACTCCTGTTCTGTTCTCGACCTGGATGCATTTGAACGAAACACGAAGGCCGAAGGTAACATTTTATGGAACCTTTATTTTAGTGGCTCTCTCACGTAGAATTGTTTCTTTTATTTATATATTTTGTTTTCTAATGCCGCGTTTTATATACTATTATTATAGATGGCGCAATAGCATAAAAGCAAATTAAATTATTCAATAGATTCTTATTTACACATTTCAATTTGTGAACCAGAAAGCATGAATTATAATACTACCTAATTAGTTGATATAATAAGAGTTTTTATGGCAATGGTATGAGTAGATATAAATATTTTAAAAACTATTTATAGGTCTCGGTGTTGGACTAGAGGGCGCTGCTGGTGAGAAAAACATGCATGACGCAGAATTTACCTGCGCGCTATTTAGATTCATACAGCTTACTTGCGAAGGACACAATCTTGGTATGTGTTATTCCTTAAAGTCCTATAATAGATGCATGAAATCATTACTTTTAATTTCAAGGTTAACCATAGCTATAGCTTGAATTTCAGCTTATTACAATAAGTTTTTTTTTTATATTGCCTTAGGGGTTGCCATTAATCACGTGAGGCTTGAAGGGGTGGGGGGGAGGGTGATAAAAATCACGAAAATAACACAAGGTGGAGGGGGGGTGTAGTAAGATATCTCGTGTATTTATTTTTTCGTCAATCGCGCGATTGTAGACATTTTTTTTATGGTTCTTAATTTCAGAATAATATAAGATTATAGTTTATACCTGTACTTAAATTAAGATAATATTCAGAAAATTTTAAGCTTCTCTGTAGGTACTAAAAATACACGCGATGTTAAGAAGGGGGACAGGGGGTGGTCTTAAATCTCACTAAGTATCGCCAATGGGGAAGGGGGGGTTAAAAAATGCTAAAAAAGATCACGTGATTAATGGACAACCCCTTATCAACTTTGAGACAATTAGGTTTAATAAGAATTGTATGATGTCTTTGTAGTATACGATGCTTAATACTTTTATATTTGTACGCAGAATGGCAAAACTACCTTCGTACGCAAGCTGGTAACACTACAACCGTTAACGTGGTCATTTGCACAGTAGATTATTTGCTACGGTTGCAAGAATCGATCATGGACTTCTATTGGCATTATTCAAGCAAGGTACAAAAAAGTGTGTTTCATTAGGAAAATAATCCGGATCCGAATATATATATATATATATCTATATATTCTTTATATAATATATTTATATATATATATATATATAAAGAAACAAATTATTTCGACAGTGCAACTTATTTAGATAAAAATTCTATTGCAAACATAACATCGCGTGACTCGGAACGCTCAAAAATAGATCTGTATACGTTTTCATAGGAAAAGAAATGAATTTTTACCTACAATATAGTCGTTCTTGTCGGAATAACTGTTTGAAATTAATACAGTCCTTTGATTAAAATGATAGGGAGCCTTGTCGGAATCACGATTACATAATACTATAATATTGATAAATTACAGGAATTAATAGATCCCGCGGGTAAAGCAAACTTCTTCAAAGCGATTGGAGTAGCATCCCAGGTGTTCAACACTCTCACTGAAGTCATACAAGGTCCTTGTACTCAGAATCAACAGGCTTTAGCGCATTCCAGGTGTGAGATTAAAGATTCCCTTTAAAAATGTATCTTATTCTCTTGGTTAAATATAAAATAGCTAAATTAATAAGATTTATCAACGAGAATATTAAGCAGTTCGAAGAGATGTCAAAATAAAATTTGAGAAAGTCTAAAAACGATCCCAAACGGTCCATGCTGTTGATCCATGCCTCTAGTGAATTGAGCCAGCATGCTGCTGTTCTAGTAAATTGAGCTATGCCTCTTCCATAATCATCAGTTTTTTGCAAACGATTGGTCTTAACAGTTAAGTAGTTAAGTTTTACAAATTATAACGGTTTGGTTTAACGGTTAATGCGATGTCATTTTTAATAAGGGAAATTAGGAAATTTGCGTTCCTCTTTAAATTACTAAAATTCCGTAACATTTTGGCCGACATCATAATGAACGTTAATTTCAGATTATGGGATGCTGTTGGCGGTTTCCTTTTCCTATTCTCGCATATGCAAGACAAGTTGTCAAAGCACTCCTCACAAGTCGATCTTCTAAAGGAGCTCCTCAATTTACAGAAGGACATGATCACAATGATGCTTTCCATGCTTGAAGGAAACGTTGTCAATGGTGAGATATAAAACATTTTCCAAAAAGAAATGAAAGCAATATGTTGGATTTTATTTCAACGTAACTGTTGAAATAAAACATTTTAACCGTTTAAAACGCGTTAGTAAAACTTATTTCACAATTATTTTACGATCTACGTTTCGGATGGGAGACTGAACTTTGGGTCGTAATTAGAATATATTTCAAATAAATTTAACTAATATATATCGCGTTTAAAACCGTTAAAGTGATTTATTTAAATCTGTACTACTCGCGTAAACTACAGACAGTACTAAATTACTATTTTGAAATTCAGGAACAATTGGAAAGCAAATGGTGGACACACTCGTAGAGTCGGCATCAAATGTAGAACTGATTCTGAAATACTTCGACATGTTCCTGAAATTGAAGGATCTCACCTCGAGCGCTAGTTTCAAGGAAATCGACGCGAATAATGACGGTTGGGTGACGCCGAAGGACTTTAAGGAGAAGATGGAACAACAGAAGAGTTATACGCCGTATGTATCTGTTTTATGAAATATCTTTGCGTAACTAAACGTACGTACGTAGAACAAAAAATATACATATTTCAGAATCTAAAAAATATTAATAATATAGAAAGGCCTTTAGATTTCCATCGTCACGAAAAGGGGTAATAGGTTTCACTTATTTTTTTTTATATAGAAGAGGAGTCTAACTTAGATTAAAGATAATTTCGGATAGACTCTTAACAACCATTTCTGAAAGTATCCCCTCTCTATGTCACTTTCAATTCTCTTTCCAGAGAAGAGATTGAGTTCCTTCTGGCCTGCTGTGAAACGAACCATGACGGCAAGCTGGACTATGTTGGCTTCTGTGACCGGTTCCATGAACCGGCGAAGGAAATCGGTTTTAACTTAGCTGTACTGCTGACCAACCTATCCGAACATATGCCAAATGAACCCAGGTATTTTTGTGTTAAAAATGTCATAAGATTGTTTATAGATAGGATGTTGGTGTTTTTATTTGTGTTATTAATAATAATAATGCACTATTCTCAGTGATTATAATACTTTTAACGGCTTCAAACGTGATTCATAAGTATGATATGACTTATGTCTTTGGTGTTTTTCAGCAGCCGTGGTCAAGGGAAGGTCAACATTGTAGGCATCATCCTTGAAAGTCAAATATTGCCATACTTAAGACAAACTAGTCGTGACCACAGCTGCTGTTAAATTCTTGACGTCTTTTAAGTACAATTACCTAATATATTTGCGTTTTAAACCGTTAAAAGTGGTTTATTAAAATACTACTGGCGTAAACTACAGACGAACATATTATGAATTTTAGATTAGCTCGATTCCTGGAGACAGCTGGTTCGGTTCTCAATTACTTCGAACCATTCTTGGGCAGGATCGAAATTATGGGCGGATCCAAACGTATAGAGCGAGTCTACTTTGAGATCAAAGAGTCTAATATCGAGCAATGGGAGAAACCGCAGATTAAGGTATAATTTTATTTATCTGTTTCGTCGTAAGCAGCAGAGGTGTAATTTTAATTTCGTTTTCGAGATATGCTTAGCGATTCATTCGTATATTAGACTTGTGAATAGCTTTCTTCGTTAAACGGTCCAACCAAAAATTTTTTTTTAATTTGAAACAGACTGAGAAACAAACAAACAACTTCTTCAGATTTACAATATTAGTGTAGATAAGGAACCTTTTCTGTTATACTATAATTTAAATATTGAATCATTACAGGAATCAAAACGCGCGTTCTTCTACAGCATAGTAACTGAAGGAGGTGATAAGGAAAAATTAGAAGCGTTCGTTAATTTCTGTGAGGACGCCATCTTTGAAATGACGCATGCGTCTGGATTAATGGCGGCTTCCGAAGAATCTGCGAGTGGACCAAAGAATAGGGAGGCTGCATATACCTATTTGGGTGATGATGATGAAGAGAGGTAAGAACCAAATTTCCATATACGTCTCTACCACAAACATTTCAAAATGTAGAAAAGCAAATATTTGCATAGCGTAGTTTTTAAACAATATAATTGAACAAAGGTTTTAACATCTTTATATTGATGTCTGTTACTATAAAATCTATACCACATGATGTTTTGTGTTGTATGTTTTAACTTATTTTTATTTCATTTTGCTTAGACGTTACTTAAAGAGATCGCCTTTTAGCGAAAAGCCAGCCATTAAAGCCGTTTTTGGTGTTTTTCCATTGTTTTATATTTATGTATTTTCTACAATAACGGTTTTTTTAATGGCTTTAATAAATATAAACTTTATACCATTTAAATTAAATATTGCCTCCACAGAGCGGGAAAAGATCCATTCCGCCGCGGCTTCCAATCAGTGAAGGATGGAATATCAACAGCGTTCTCGTCCCTATCTCCGTCGAACATTAAGACTAAAATTGCAGACATGCAACAGATGCCACCCGGGCAACTCTTGCTGGGCTTCTTCAAATTGTTCTTCTACTTATTCTACTATATTGGCTATGGATTTGTCATCGTTTTAAGGTAACTACCCTCCACCACCAAAAAAATTAACCTAAATATCAGACTTCTGTGTGACAACAACGCGTTTTGTTTCCAGGAATCAATCCCAGGCCCTCTTATGCTTAACCGCATACATCATGCATAACACGTAGATAAATAATGCGAAACACATATGTAATAGGCAATAATTAAAACATCAATCGACTTTGTACGCTGAAACTATGGATGTCAAATATTTACACTTAATTTAACGTTTCATTTCATGCTTCACCCGATGCACAGTCATTGGTAAATGATCACATAATATGTAATGTGTAAATGTGTAGTTAGTTACTTTTCTTATTTTGGAAACCTAGGATTGATTTATGAATGGATTTTGATAGTCTTTTATTGTCAGCATATCATTCTTATTCGGGCTATTCAGCCGACGTGAGCGAAGAGGTTCTGCGAGCAATCGAGAAGCTAACATCTCCTGATGATGCCATCCGCTCGTAATGGCGAAACGTCGTGAACCTTTCCTCGCTCACATCGGCCTAACAGCCCGAAAAACAATGATATCCTGAACGGTGGCCGTGAAAGCCTTACACAATTTATTAGTCTTTTATTATATTTGTTACTTTGACACTTATTTGTAATTTGGTAACTACTTGCTTGTATTGATTTACATGTTTAATTAAAGAAATTTGTCTTACAATTTTTATATATCTACTTTTTAATCAACACTTTTCTTCTTTTTCAATGATGAACGATTCTTACCACTGTAATCACCTCTCCAATTTGCATCACAAAATGTTACATCACTCTTTTTTACTTGGTATTAAGAGTATGATAAATAATAAGCTGTTCTATGTATTTGTAATTTTTGTTCTCTAGGTACATTTTTGGTGTATTACTCGGTTTGATGCGAGGGCCTCATGTGGAGGAGCCACCTCCTCCAGAACCAACAGAGGAGGAGAAAATCGGTCAGTTCAAACACAGATTGCTAACACAAAGTAAGAGGGGACACAGGTATTAGCGTGCGAGCTTCGCTATGTTCGGTCACCGGTGATGGTAGTTCGTGGAGAGTGAGGGTAGTTTAAAAAAATATATATTTTGTTTTATATGAATTCTAGCATCTCATAGATGTTTTAATGGTGAGACATTGTATATACAAGATTTACTGTTCATTATTTTATTTTTCTATTAAAAAATGGGATTATTTCTTCAAATGGTGACCGAACGCTTGTCAAATCATACTTAACGCCAAGGCCGATGCTAATGTTTTCAAAATTTTGACTAATCTGTTTTCTAAATTTACGTCGTTTGCTTTCGTTTTACGCTAATACAGACGATTCTAAAAACTAAAATGCATTCATTATGAATTTGGTTAATAAACTAAAGTTTGGCGTTATAAGTTTTGCTTGGGATAAAATTTGTATTTGTGTGCCAAAATGGGAGACAGGATAGTGGTATAAGCGTCTGATTTAAATAAAGTATTTTACAAGATTAAACCTATATAATTAAAAAATCGAAAATAAATTGAAAAAAATTTCGACTCGGCAGGTCTTGAACCGGCATCGTCAGCTTTCCGTGCTGTTGCTCTACCAATTGAGCTACCGAGTCACAGTTGGTAGAGCAACAACAGCACGGAAAGCTGACGATGCCGGTTCAAGTCCTGCCCGAGTCGAAATTTTTTTCAATTTATTTTCGATTTTTAAATTATATAGTGCCTTCATGTGCAATAACACGTGAAAAATATTAATGTTTTCAAAAATTAAACCTATATTTGTACCTTGCCTGATTTAGTATGGTAAGTTTGAAGATTGTTTGGTTAAGTATGAAAATATATATATCCTTAAGAACAAATAATGTTTGAATTACAAAATATAAAAATAGGATTAGAGGGTAGTAATAGTGGAATTAAGTTTTATTGTTATTTATTATTGAATAATATAATATTTATCGGATTGTTTCAGGTCCATCGCGTCACTTACCCGCGTTACCAGCTGCTGATGATACAGGACAAATGCAAGTCTCCGCATTCGGTTTGGATATTACTAAAGAAGACAATGGCCAGTAAGTTAAATAAAACCTTTGTGTTATACTTTATAGTAGTGGATTTGATTACTTTAGAATCTCTTTTCAAGGCTACAAGTTAAACCTCATGAGTCTCCTACTGCATCGACGCCATCTTCCGGTGAGGAAGCGGAAGTTTCGTTAGACGAAAGCGTAGAGCATTCAGAAGAACAGCAACCTCCCTCACTTATCGATCTACTTGGGTATGTCATGATATTTATTTAATATATAGAAAAGTTCCTCATGTATTAGTATGAAGTTTGACTTGATGACAGGTGGAATACCCCAGAACTACGTGTAATATTTATATGTAACTCCAATTAATATTTTATAGCTTTTCAACCATGGATAGCCCTGACTTGGGTGGAATTTCTAGCATTACCCATGTAATGTCTTACTTCTCCATAAATATATTTCGAATTTTACACCGTTGAAAATTGTATTTACTAGGTTTTTTTTTTCTATAATAAGTCTGCAACAAATATATAAAAGAGTAATATTTTAGCGGGGAACAAGCGAAGAAACAAGCCCAGGAACGAATGGAGGCGCAGGCAGCACAGCAAGCAGCAATGTCCGCCATCGAGGCAGAGAGCAAGAAGGTAGGATATAGTTTATTTCATCTTTATTAGTAAGCGAGCAAACTTTAGAATTACACTGATAAATGGCCGGGTGATCAGTCCACGTTATCTGCTAACTATATTACCTGTTTCCTCATTCACCCCTTTGTGGTAAAAATTTGGAAAGATCTCTCTCCCCCCCCCCCTTGAACTGCTTGCATGCAAAATGTTTCTTTCATTACATTACTTTCATATGTATTTGAATTCGTTTATGCAGCGTGGATTAGAAACTTATCAATTTAAAAAGGTAGGAATGTCACTTTTAATTTTTAATGGATACATTGTTTTATGATATAAAAGGACAGACAATCATGGAATTACTCTATGCAAGGTGAAATAACCATAACATTTAACAAGACGTGCTGTCAACTTTAGCTTTAGACGTTTGAAAATCTTTTAAATAACACACTTTAACGGTTGAAAACGCGATATATTAGTTAAACTTATTTAAAAATGATTTTTAACTTCAGCACGACGCTTCGGATGCTTTGCAGCAGCCGTGGTCACGGGGAGACCGTAAAACGGTTTAAATCTTTAAAGTGTTTTATTTAAATGTGTACTACTCACGTAAACTATAGACAGTATTCGAAAATCTTAACTGAAACCGAAATGCGATTTTTCACGGCTTTTCCTCTTGTCGTGAATTAGATGCCTATTTTATCTATTTTGTTTTAAAACGTGGCCGTGACCACGGCTTCTACAAAGCAACCGAAACGTACGTAAAATAAATATACAAATATTTCACTAATAATTTCGCGTTTTAAACCGTTCATTTTTTTGTCATAATATTATTTTCGGTATAATTTCTAGGCAGTACAAGTTCCCGCCCCATCTGCGCTCTCTCAAGTGGACTTGTCGAAATACACGAAACGGGCAGTTTCCTTCCTCGCGAGAAACTTCTACAACCTGAAGTACGTGGCGTTAGTTCTTGCGTTCTGTATCAACTTCGTGTTGCTCTTCTATAAGGTGAGTGTTTTTAATCTTATGATCACCTCTTTAGTGCAGTAATGTTTTGCTTTTAATGTAAGTGACTCTACGTTCAGGGAGACAGAGGAACGAAAGTTTGATCTACTTGTTTTCTAAAAGTAAAAGTTATCGGTGAAAATAACACAGGCGTGTGTCAACGTTACATAGAAGAAATACTTTAAAAATTCACTTAACTATATATGTATAAAAACTCTATTGCTTCTTTGTCGCGACAATTTTCAGTTGTATTATCCGAAAATAATGATAAGCCTCATTTAAAATCGACAGGGCATTAAAACTAATAACCAATAAGCAATCACATATTTAAAACTTTTACATTACTATATTAAATATTAAAATATATTTTATTATTCTAAATGTATATTATGAAGAATTTTACATTTAAAACATTAATAAATTACATATCAAATGTTTTTTAAAATAGTCACTATAAGGTCTTGTAGAGATTTAATTTATATAAATAACAATTGATAACAATATAATTATTATATACAATCAATATTGTTGTGCAATTTGGATTGCAAAATACTTTAACGGCCACCCGGGTTCTACAACCCGGGATATTGCACAATAATATTGATTGTCTATGGGCCGCCTTAGATACTGATTGGCACCCATCCATATACGTATTTTTTGCCATTATAAATTTATAAAACTTTTATGAACATGGCAGAATCAGTTCGTTTATTATAGCGATGTATTTCCCCTCGTTTTTAAGGTATCTACTCTGGATGGTGATAAGGGTGAAGGTTCCGGCATTGGCGACATAATCAGTGGTTCCGGATCAGGTCAAGGATCCGGCAGTGGTGATGGTAAGAGCAAATATACTTGTTTAGCGATTTCTGTACAGTATAATAGAAATTGTGATCTTATTTTTGCATTGTGCTTGTTCGTAATACTTTAATCTTACATTGCTTTGTAGGCAGCGGTGAAGGAGGAGACGACGATGATAGCTTAGAGGTTGTCCAGATAGATGAGGACTTTTTCTACATGGAACACGTTATAAACATGGCTGCAGCCCTACATTCGATCGTTTCGCTTGCGATCCTTATTGGATATTATCATCTCAAGGTCGGGAAATATAACCAATATTAAAAAGTACTTGCGCTTAGAATATTTCCTTTCAGAACGCTGCTATGCGGTCCATAGACTATTGAGAATTCAGGATGATGACCATCTATTTATATATTACTAACTGAAAGACTTCGTCCGCGTAGAATAGCACACTTTGTTTTTGCAAACCACCTCCTGAGCTTTATAAGTTATGAGTTCTTTCCCACGATGTCGTCCGCGTGCCGTCGTTCTTGCGAGTTAATCTTACAAGATAGACATATATTGTGTCGGTTTTTTTTTTTGGATCATGTAAAGAGGAATCATTCTTTCATAGATATTTTTTTGGTATCTTGAACCGTCTTCGCAACGCACACAACGAAATAACTCAAAGATACTTGTCCCTATTTTCTCCACATTTTCCCCCGATCTTCGCTCTTAGTGGTCGCATCCTGATATTATAGACTAAAGTCTTCATCAATAAATGCTCTAACCAACACAAGAAGAATTATTAATTCGAACCCGTAGTTCCTGAGGTTATCCCGTACAAACAAACAAACTCTACAACTTTATTATATTAATATAGATGACCATCTAAGTATTTATATATTACCTACTACTTTAGGTACCGCTAGCCATATTTAAACGAGAGAAAGACATAGCTCGCCGCCTGGAATTCGATGGTTTGTACATAGCAGAACAGCCTGAAGACGACGACCTCAAGAGTCACTGGGATAAACTCGTTATATCTGCCAAGTTAGTTTTTACATGTTAATTTATTTATTTCATGATTGTATAAATAATGAGTCCCATTAAGCGGCTTCGGTATGGGTTGGTGGATTTTTACGACTTCTAACACCAAGTTAATGATGATAGCATTATACGCATCATATGAAATTATTTCAACTAATATGTATATCGCGCACCGTGGTCTCGGGGAGACAGTCTCCCCGTAACCACAACAAACGTCGGGCCGGTATAAATATACATAATAAATATTTCGTATCGTTATATATATCTTGTATTAAACCCTTAAAGTACTTTATTCAAATCATATTAGGTTTAGTCGAAGGTAAAGTTTTCAATGTTTAGAATTTCCTGTTTACGTCTTCTTCTTTTTTTTAGATCTTTCCCAGTGAACTACTGGGATAAGTTTATCAAAAAGAAAGTGCGTGCAAAATATTCCGAGACCTATGATTTCGACTCGATATCAAACATGCTGGGAATGGAGAAGACATCTTTTACTGCTCAAGAAGAGGAAGGCAACCGGGGTCTGTGGAATTAGTAAGTACACGAGTATAAGTTGGATTTATAAGATCTTATCTTTTTTGACTGGTTCGTTAGTCTAACAAAGAATGCCTTATAATGAACTGGTAGGACAGATTTTCACCGGTTCCAGCTTGTTGAATCAATTTAAAAAAAAACACGGTAGCTCTATTGGTTAGACCTGCAGCATGGATCGCTGTGAAACTCGTGTCGTATTTTTTCCAATCTGAATAGATGTTCATGTAATGAAATGTGCAACAACGGGAATAATATTGTTTTTCAAAAGTATAACTAATTTATAATAATTCTGAAACATGTTGAACTTCGTCTGAAAATCTGAAAGTTAAAAGGGAGGTAGACATATCCAAATTCCGTCTGGGTACAAATTACCGTCCACAGATTAAGTCGTGAAGCTTAATCGCAATCAGTCTCAATTTTCGTATGTCCAAAGTTAAAATAGGTTGACCGCGTATCTTGTTGAGATGTTATATGAACCAATGCCCTATCTCTATTCTATAAAAATCTTATTAATCATAATCTTCTTTTAGCATTGTAAACATAGACTGGCGTTACCAAGTGTGGAAAGCTGGTGTAACGATAACTGACAACTCGTTCCTCTACTCTCTATGGTACTTCAGTTTCTCCGTGATGGGGAACTTTAACAACTTTTTCTTCGCCGCGCATTTGCTAGATGTCGCTGTTGGTTTCAAGACGCTGAGAACTATCTTGCAGTCTGTCACGCATAACGGAAAACAGGTATATATATATTTAATTAAATGCTAAAAACAAAAAAGTTTTTTTTTTTTAATTTTTGTTTGCCTTATTTTTTTTTATCTTGAATCGATTTTTAAATTGACTGTGACTTGTTCCTTCACTTCTATCCCCATAGAGGAAAATTGCGTTTCATCCCACATTAATTCATGCTTTTTTTTTACTTGCAGCTGGTGTTAACAGTGATGCTGTTAACAATAATAGTGTACATATACACGGTTATTGCGTTCAACTTCTTCCGCAAGTTCTACGTGCAAGAGGAAGATGACGAGGTCAACAAGAACTGTCATGATATGCTGTCGGTAAGTTTTATAAGCCGACAACGCAATTTTTAACGTAGTTTGGGGTCAACGACAATATAGAATACTAGCTGTGCCCGCGATTTCATCCGCGTGGAATAGTGACTTACGGTGGAATTTTTAATTATTGTGTCTGTTTATTAATTTATGTAAGGGCGCATTTAAGGCAGCCAATCTATGGTAAGTGCTACTTTGCCGCAACACTCTCACCTTACACAACTCCTACTCTAACTCCCACTATCACTCCCACACCCACGCCTTCTCCCACTCCTATTCCCAAAAAGCCAAAAAAGACAGTTTCATTGTTCCATCTTCAAAAACCTTGAATTTTCATACAACTTTTTAAGCATATTATCAGTTTAGCAATATTAGCAGTTTTAAGGTTTCATACAAAGGATCTTAATTTTGTTAATTTAAACATTATTGATACTATTGTCACAGACTACATCTACCTCTTATGGTCATTAATAATCTAGTTGTTAAAAGTTGACCTTAAATATGATATCAATGAATTTGTTTTACAGTGCTTCGTGTTTAACCTGTACAAAGGCGTACGCGCAGGAGGTGGTATTGGCGACGAACTGGAGCCACCAGATGGAGACGATTCTGAAGTGTACCGCATCATTTTCGATATATCTTTCTTCTTCTTCGTGATCATTATCTTGCTCGCTATCTTGCAGGGTAAGTAGTCTACTGTCTGTAGTTTACGCGAGTACACATTTAAATAAAACACTTTAACTGTTTTAGACGCGATATATATTAGTTAAAGTATTTTATTTAAGGGTAAGTATACTTAAAGCAAATATTTAAACGACAAAAGAGGACAGACAAGCTGACAATTTACTTGATAACAGATGAAACATCGAATTGATTGATGCGATGTGGACCTGTGTGTGATTCTGGAGATAATCTTTCGAATAAAGCGAAAGCATAGTGAACTAAAATTCGAAATTTTGATCGGACAACATTTTGAGAAGATTTTAGATAATCAAATATCGTTATCTGATAAGGGACAGACTAAAAATCAGCGCTTAGCAAGCCTTGCTGAGCAACCTTAAAATTGTACTTTTTTCAATCTTTGTGTCCTTATATTACTCATTTTTGTTGTAAGTTGTGTACTTCGTAAACAGATTATTTATTTATTTTAAACCCACCAGGTTTGATCATCGACGCCTTCGGAGAACTCCGTGACCAACTGGAGTCCGTGAAGGAAGACATGGAGTCCAATTGCTTCATTTGTGGCATCAATAAGGACTACTTTGATAAAGTAACTCTATCCTCCTATTTCCATGATAACCAATTATACTATTAAATGACGGTAGTTTGAAATTCCTTATACGAATAGCAACTAGCTTTAGCTTTATCTAGCTTACTTGGTAGAGGTCTTCCACAAACTTTTCACAACAATTTAAAACTTTACAGACGAAATCCTTATTTAAATATTTACAAACACACTATGAAAAATCCATTGATATTTTTTTATATTAAGCAAGAGTAACTATCAAGAATGCTGTCGCGTTTTTACATGTATATTCGAAGAGTATTTTAAATTATAAAATGTCACTGGCAGAACTCGAATCTACAAACCTACTGATCCACACCACCATTCTACTAATTGAGCTACTTTGTGTCATCGACAATTTTCAATGTAAAATAGATTTTTAATTGATATATATTTGCAGTAAAATGTTACATAATAATGTCGTATATCAGCTGAAACAAAATATTAGTTAGATTTCTACCTGAAGTCTGCGTTGTTCCGTGATATTATATTATGCCAGCACAATGACATGGACTTTTCTTGCAGGTTCCGCATGGTTTTGATACGCACGTGCAAAGAGAGCATAATTTAGCAAATTACATGTTCTTCTTGATGCATCTTATTAACAAACCAGATACTGAATATACAGGTGCGTTACGATTTAATAACGCGTTACTTTCAGTTATATATTGTATTTTATACATAAATATTAGAGGAGGGCAGACAAGCGTGAGTTTCACTTAATGAAAGGTGAAATACGCCATATAACATACTAAACAAGATGCGTTATCGCCCTATTTCGCTTTTGGATATTTGGAAATCGTCAGATACTGAAATCAGATTAAACTTCACGACTTTTCCATCTGTAAATGGTGGTTTGTGGTCTTATTTTTAATTTGATATTTAATCATACTTGTTTCTAGGTCAAGAAACTTTTGTTTGGAACATGTACACGCAGAGATGCTGGGACTTCTTCCCTGTGGGAGATTGTTTCAGGAAACAATATGAAGACGCCATGGGAGAGTAGTGTCATCTCTCTCGCACGTACATCACAACTATCTGCCATTCTTATCTAGAGTAAGCGGGACGGATATAGGACTTAAATAATCGTTCTTGCTCAAATTTTAACACCAATTTTTACTGTATGACAAAATAAATAGTATTTGTAGGGAAAGTTGTAAAAACTATGTATAATGTAAGTTCTATGAAAATGTTCGAAGTTCTTAAATTCATATGAGCAAAATGTTTGTACAAAAATGAAGATGTCTTATTTTTATTTATAATTTTTCTCCTAACATAAATGAAATTTGCACAAATTTAACTAAAGTCGTTCTCAGGCTATGTTGTGGTAAGTTTAAATTTTAAGCTTCCGAAGTTTTAAACAATGTTTTAAATAAGGTGGCCTTTCCAAATAAAGTTTTCTATTTAAACTTTTTCGATATAGTCTATGTAAGAATATAATGTTCGTTAAATAAAATCTTTAAATAATGCATGATTTTTTTCTTTATAAAATCCCAAGATAAGAATAAAAAAACGAGTTATAATATTTGTTATTTATTACACTTAAGTTAATAATACACCGATTTCATCAGTCTTTTCATGTATGTACAGTGCAAGTAATCTAGTCATACTACTAAAATATCTGAACGGAGCGTTGTGAAAGAAACAAGAAAAATATATACATTCCAGAATACATCAATAAAGGACTCGAATTTAATTCGAACTCTCGAGACGAATCTAGCAATTAAATGTTAGAAGAATCTTCAAAGAACTGCTTTAAATCTCATAATAAACGCATTTATTACTATTTAGTGACTATAACTGGGCAAAGAAACAATCTAAGTATTGTCTGTAGTTTATGCGAGTAGTACAGGGGCGCCTCCCCGTCAGCACGGCTGCTGCAAAGCATCCGAAACGTCGGGCCGTAGTTAAAATATTTTTCAAATAAATTCAACCAACATATATCGCGTTTTAAACCGTTAAAGTGTTTTATATAAATGTTTACGCGAGTTGTCAACATTTTAATACAACACTTTACTGGTTTAAAACCCGTATAAGCGTCAAATGATTTTGTAAAATCTATAAACCGATGTTTGATTAAAGCCAGTAAAGAAAAAACCTTGATTATTTATATACGGCGCGTGACCTCCCATGACCACCCACGGCTACTGCAAAGCATCCGATACGTCATTTAAGTAATATACTTATTTCGCGTTTTAAGCCGTTAATTTTTTTGTTTAAATGTGTACTAGTTTAAACTACAGACAATACTTATCATTATTTTGGTCTTTCTATTATCACAATTTTAAATTTTTACAGTTGAGTTTTTTTTAATTAACTGAAGGTTGTTTGTGAGCTAGGTACAACGTGAAAATACTTGTCAAGGCGCTAACTAAGAAAATAACATCGAACCATCTATGGTAAAAGTTGAACTGCAAATCGCCCAGCACTTGAGTAATGATAATTCTGTACTCGGGGGGCATGTTCATGCGCATGAGAAGGACGGAAGAACAAAAATACATACCC
The DNA here is from genome assembly GCA_963661955.1 of Leptosia nina. NCBI lineage: Eukaryota > Metazoa > Arthropoda > Insecta > Lepidoptera > Pieridae > Leptosia > Leptosia nina. The sequence goes on from CAVLEF010000011.1 coordinate 6,296,061, forward strand.
ATTATCTGGGCGAGGATTAGCACTATAATGTTCGAGGACTTCGAGGATGAAATCTTGTAGAAGAACTGGAAAAAACGTTTTAATTTTTAACATCAAAATAATCTATGTTTAAATAAAACACTTTAACGGTTTAAAACGTGATATATTAGTTAAACTTATTTGAAAATGTTTTTTAACTTTGCCCCGACGTTTCGGATGCTTTGCAGCAGCCGTGGTCACGGGGAGATTCAAAGAAACGTCGGGCCGAAGTATATAACATATCGCGTTTTAAACCGTTAGTGTTTTATTTAAATGTGTACCACTCGCGTAAACTATAGACAGTATTTGTACAAAATATGTTCTACGTTTCAAACCGTTTAAACGTTTTATTCAAATCACTAAAATAGGTTATTATTACTATCAATACATTAAATTGTATTTAAAGAGCAGAAATTAAAAGGAAATGGGCAAATAAAATAGTATTGACACACAACGCTTTGACAAACGACAACAAAAAACTTTAAAAAGCTAGTATTTTTTAGTATAAAAGTTGTTTTCTCATTTCTATGCTATATTATAAAAAAGATTTTATCGAAATTGGATAAGCCGTTTGGGCTGGCAAGTACTGAACTACTAAATATGTCACATTTATGTCAGTAAAACCACGCTTTATACGATCTATGACGTCATCTGATCCACAATTAAAGGCGTTGCGTTAAGCGCGTGAGGTACCCATGGTAAATAGATTAAATAGTTACGGATGTTCTTTTAGCAATTCGATCAGTTAAACAAGCACAGAAATATGTCTAAAATAATAATTATTACACTTACCTTCGTTAACGTGAGCAATAAACCACGTATACTCGTTAGTACTATACAGCCCACCAATATGAAGGAAACATGCTGTGACCAAAAAGCAAGGTCGATGTTCCAGCCCAGCCAGTGGACTACGAGCTCTAAGCCTCTGGTAACTGGATCTTTTTTTACCAACTCTATCAAATACTATGTTTATTGTTGACTGAAATAGAAAAATGCATTGTAAGTCATTTATAAACGTCTGAAATGAAATAAAACATTTTTAACGGTTTAAAACGTGAAATATATTAGTTAACTTATTATTTACTACGACCCGTTATTCCGGATGCTTTGTACTCGTAATTAGAGCAAGAAATAAGATATTTCGTACTACAATATACTTACAATAAAAATCTTCCACACACAATACAAAGAGAAGAAGTAGCCGAGAAAGTTGAAGTATTTTCCTTGAAATGTATTAGACCATTCTATTTTTTCTCTCATAGTTCTTGCATCATGAGCTTCTAGGAATAATTGTCTGCTTAACTCCTCCAGAGCTGCTATTTCTTGTCGAAGCTGAGATATATCTAAAATATGGTAAATATTTCAATATTATTATTACTTTGCTAGTTAGAAATAAAGAGAAGAGTTTAGAAGAAAAATGTGATCACAAATAAACAGTGATGCAAGAATTTATTAATTCGAAAATTAAAATTTACTGATTTATATTTCATACCTTACATTTGCTCAAAGATATTATTTTGCATCGCGTTAAAAGCTATGGGTTTAGGAAATTGCGCGCCTATCCTTACTAATATAAATGCGAAAGTAACTCTGTCTGTCTGTCTCTCTGTCTGTTACTCTTTCACGCAAAAACTACTGAACGGATTTGAATGAAATTTGGTACACATTACTACTTTTTATTGCGAAAAGAGGGTTGTAAGGGGTTAAAAGGGAGAGGGAAAATTTGTATGGAAATTCGTGGTTCTGGAAGCTAGAACATTGACACTTTCTTCTTTGGCTTTTTGAGAATAGGAGTGGGAGTGGGAATGGGAGTGGGAGTGGGAGTTAGAGTAGGAGTGATATGAGGTGAGAGTGTTGCGGCAAAGTAGCACTAACAACATAGATTGGCTGCGATAAATACGCAATTACATAAATTAATAAACAGCCTAAATAATTCAAAATGCTACCCCAAGTCACTATTCCACGCGAACGAATTCGCGGGCGCAGCTAGTATTCTGTAAAATACCGCTGCAGGGTTGGTGACGTCACGTACCTATACTGGCGAATGTCGATTATATTATGGTCTATATGCATTTAGAGCGGAAGTACCTTATAATGCGACGGTTCCCGAGTATTATTGACTATGAACAAAATGACGAGACTGTCTCACCACCGGAATCCCTACTCCCGCGGTATTTAAAAACAACAAGTTGTCATTAGCCGTCTGTCATCTCTTAGTTGAAGTTTTCGCATGGGATATGTGGTTACTACTTAGTGTTAAACAAACTATCGTCGATTTGGTAAATGCAATAGATGGCAGCACTGAAATACGGCCCTCATAGTATCTCACACGTGCTCGTGTAGGGCTGTTGGTTCACCCGGTTCATGATTTCCGCCTCGGACACGTTAAGCGTCAATATTCATGATGGTCTCCAACACATCTTATTTAATGCAAAAAGTTAATATTTTGTTCATGATAGAGAAAATCTTTTAGTCTTATGATTTAAATAAATATTACACTTAAAGATCCAGGCAGAATTCTTTAGATTCAAATATTCAATGATTCAAGTAATTTTTTACTGTCTTACAGCATATCATGTGTATTATATGGTTGATATGGGTATAAACTCACTTTCAGTACCCTGACTCAAGGGATTCGCAATACTTCCAACACTGGACAGTATGTTTGTCCAGAAACCCCTACTTTTAACATTCGATTGGTCCATCATACTGTAGTTCTGTCTCGCTCCAACACTATTGGCCTCAGCTAATGCTATCCTTTTCTTTTTCACTAGAATCATATCCATTGTTTGTAATAACTTCTTTTCTATGGATAGCACATCTGCTTGTGTCACTGGTCTATAATCAACAAACATTGAATTCGTAACTAAGAAATAAATAAAGTGAAGATATAATTTAAAACATACAAATAAAAAACACAATTAGAACAATAATATACCACAAATTTAAATTAGGTAAATGGCATCGGATTTAGCTTTTCACTTGGTGTGAAAATTAAAATACTCCAGCCGTATAGCATTTAAAGTTGAGTCGACCATTTATATATGTGCTTTGTATGGCAAACTAAAACCGAAACACTATTTAACTTCACGGCTTTTTCTGTGGATGGCGGTTTGTCACCAACAACACACACTTAAAATCCAGAACTTCAGGGAAAGTCCAGCATGTTTCAGAAACATATGCAGTGGAGATTACTACTAGTAGTGATTAGACCAACAAGCCCATCTAAATACAGATGAAATATATAAATACAGAGATGATGTGATGTTACAGAGCTCACCTTATAAAGATAGCCATAGAAGTATATGGATAATTGACTGCACCAAATCCAGATAGAAGTGCCATAACCGTCACACCAATAACACCAATACGGGACACCCCTTGCTCAATTGAAAATATACCCTGAAAATACATACAGAAAAAATTTCTATCTTATTCTTCTACATTATGAATAATATTAGTATGACAAGGACAAAAAAGTAAACCTTACCTGCTTGGGGCTAAGTATAGGAAAGGGATCGCCAATCTTCCAAAAGAAATACAAATATATAAGCCACACAAATATTGTTAACGGTCTTATGTGTGTTCTAGACACTGAAAAATGAAGTTTAATATTTCTTTAGAATGCCTTGCACTTAGTCTATATTACTCATTACTTTTCCATGTTATGTAATGTATGAAATCATTCTTTCATACATTTTTTTCAGGTATCTTTAACCGTTTTCACAGAGTATGCAAGGAAAACCCACAAGGATGAAAAATGATCCCTAATTTTTCTACATTTCCCGCTGTATCTTCGCTCCTATTAGTCACAGGATATGTTTCATAGCCTATAGCGTAAATTAATTCAATCTACCGATGATGTTGTTTGCAAACCTACGCAGATTTCTTTGCAGAAGTCATTACTTCTTGTGTCACTCACTGTTGTGAAGCGACTATATATTATCTAATAAGCTGAATACTCACAAAACTGAATATTGCTGATACAGTAGTAAGCAATATAGAATGGTATCAAAGCAATAACCATAAACAGCAATGAGTATAGTCCTAAATTCCAATGGAAATACCTTGAGCTGAAATAGATTTTTTGGCCTATTAGATAGAAACAAGTATTTTTGGTATGTATGTATTTTTATAAGGATATTATAATAATCTATTGGGGACACCGATAGAAGGCTTGGTCAATCTACACTAGCTGCTAACCACCTCACAAAATGTAATAGTATGATGATGTCAGTATGATAGGGGTATGCAGTAGACACAATATAAAAGAAGGGTATTCTCTTAAGATCTCTGTTGAAACCCCTCTAACTTAGACTAGACTGTATTATCTTAAATAACTTGCCTTGAATCTAAGTATCCAATAATCTCAAAAATAATTAGCTCAAACATAGTGCAACTTAAAGCGAATGTTACTGAGAATATAAGTTGCACAAGGCTGTGGTGTACTTCATAGTCACGGAACAATTGCTTTACGAAGAATATCCAGCCACCTATAAAGAAAATAGCCTGGAAAAAAGATAGAAAATTTGTGTCTTTTAATTTAGCTTTATTTAGATAGGAGCGACTCACTCAGATATTTTACCTCAATTAAATGAACTGTTCCATTACCTTAAACGATATTCTATAATTTATTTTTATATAATAGTTGACTACCCGGTACACGAAAAATTATCATGTTAACCAAAAACTTACTTGTGATATAAAAACAATTAATGAATCTTCTAAGAACGTCATTTCTTATTATTGTATATTACGAAGTTTCTCTTAAAATTACTTTAGAATTGGATTATACTAAACACTCTTATTAGGTACTTCTTAAGTTCTTATTTCTGTGTTTTGTTTTTCAATTCCCATATTGTTGACTTAATTTTAACATCTGACACTTGCTTGACGTCTTCCTTTTGTATAGATATATGATTAAAATTTCAAAGCCCATAGACTGCCACTTTTTGTCAAAAATACAGTATTTGAATATTTTTTAGCGATATTAAACATATTTTATAGAGCTAAACGCTGTTTCGGAATAAGATTAATTTTACTAGAAGAATATTCTATATTTTCAAATAATTATCACTTATAAATAATATGTAAAACTTAATTTCTTAAAAAGTAAGCGATAAATTAACACAATCCAAATAAATAAAAATCTATTTTCTTTTAACGTTCTAGATATCTACTTTGTACTTACTTTTTTAAATGAACAAAAATATTAAAAATCAATTGGATTTTTTTTAATAATTTATTTCCCAATAACTATATGTTTCATGCTTTAATACAATTATTTTATCTTTGAAGATCTAAAGCAGCTTCTAATAAGTATGGCTCATCAGGCATAAAGTACAGACTATTCCCAACAGATACCTTGGACTGAGTATCAGGGGTACCTTCCACAAGCTTATTTTCATTATTACGATGTGTTTTTATATGGTTCTCTAAACATACTTTTGTGGTGTACTTTATTTTGCACATGCTGCATTGAAAAATCAGATTAGTATGATGTCTTTTCAAATGATCTGCTTTTCGTGCAGCTGAGACAAATGTTTGGTCACAATAGGTACATTTATATGGTTTCTCTCCAGTATGTGACCTAGTATGATATAATAATGTCTCTCTCGTTACAAATTTACTACCACAGATTGTACATGGAAACTTCTTTTCTTGAGTGTGCTTCACTATATGGGCTTTTAATCTGCTCTTGGCCCAAAATCTTTTATTACACCATTTACATTCATGTGATTTATAATTTCCATGTTCATGTTGAATATGAACTCTCAGTGAAACTTTCTGGGTATATTTCTTACCGCAGTGATCGCAAGTATACTTTGCATTCGCTGGAGACGCTCGGGTCATCTGTCCGCATATATTTAAATCTAGATGTTTTTTATAAGTTGATTGGCTTCTGTAAACTCTCCCACAGTCTTTACAAATTATTTTCAAGTAATGACTAATTTCGTGCATTTTTAAAGTGTGACGATTGTTAAATGTTTTACCACAGTCTGAGCAAATTAGTGAGACATGACTGTCATTTTGGTGAGTTTCTAATAACGCTGGGGATCCAAAACACCGCTTACATGATGGACATTCAAAATTCTTTGGTGCATGAACACGAATAAAATGATTTCTTAAGTTAGACAATGTGGGGTATACTTTCATACAATCTTTGCATTTTATATTTGTTCTATCATGCTTGTTATAAAGCATGTCTTTAGTTTTCATTTTAAATGAATGGTGGTTTCTTCTTTCTCCTATGATTTCTGTTTTAGGAAATTCTGATTTTATATAGGGGCTTCTAACTATTGATTTCAATCTTTCAAGGGCAATAGAGACATTTTTTACTTTTTTTTCATCATAAAACGCTTCTATGCAGTAATTTGTATCTAATTGTAGAAATAATGTCTTATGATATTCATGTTGCTGTATATACTTTAAATTGTGAGTAAGATTATCTATAATATTAATAAAAGACAATGTATTTCGCTTTGCCATTCTAATGAACTTGTAACTCTCAATAGTTGATTTCATGCAAGTCTTACATATAGCTTCACTTGATGACAATCTTTGACAAGTCTAAAATTACAGAAAAACATTTTTTTACAACAATTATTGAGCCAAAACACTAATTAATAGTTTTGAATCGTAAATATTTAGTTTTATAATAAAAAACCAAACATACCTCGTTACCTAAAACTGTAACTAAAATCTCCGATAGTTTTACAGTGAGCATATTTTCGTTATTAACTATTACTTCATCCTGTATTCGTACTTTTTTCTCTTTTATTTTATTGAAACACAATGCACAATAATCTTCATTACCCTTAAGTATTATATTGAGTATATTGCCCAAGTTAAACATATTGTGAAGGTTATTTAAATCGTTTATTATTTATATTATGCTGTATAAGCTTTGTGAAATACTCTAGAAAACGAATTGATTAGAATTAGAACTGTGTAAGTTAATTACACTTTTAGGATACAAATATATATGATACAGTGATGGAGCTTGTATCTTGTTTATTTTGGCTGTAAAGTTATTTTAAAGTTTTCATTATTAATGACACACGTCAAGTGACATTTCCACAGAATGCTATTACAGATATTGGCAACGTTTAATCTACTTTACTACATCTGTGGTATGATTCAGTGTGAAGTACGTGTATGTAGATCGGAATGTATTATAATTTATTGTTTTTTATATTATTGTGCTTAACATTTAATAGAAATAATGAATTAAGTTAATAACGTAAAATGCAGTTATAAAACAAAAATTAAAGGGAAATTTTAACTACAGCACAACATTGAAGAATACGTGAGTTTCTATAACTATTCAGATTTATACTATACCGGAAAATTATTTATCCATTTCTGGATTTTAAATTGTCTGAATTTGTTTTTCTTTATTAAAAAAAAATAGATTATTTTTTACTTATGGACAAGATTTCACCGGTTGTTTAACTGAATACGTATTACACAATAGTCTAGACTAGGTTATAAGATATAGTTGTCTTACAATGACATTACGTTTTGATACGGAAAAAACCTATATTCCTGTTTTCTCTAGATCTAGAATTAAAATTCCTGTGAATATAACATTAATTTCACAAAACATTTGCTCTGCAAATCAAATATTATGATTTTGCTGTTTGATGAATCAATACATTCTTTGCTTAATAGGCTGACATAAGGACTGCTAAAAACAGTCTTTATATAATCATCCCCTTAAAAAACAACCGAATATTATATATATGTTTCACAAAATGTAAAAAAGGAAAATAATGTATAAATTATTTATATTACATTAGTAAACAATACATACAGAATGTTTTACAACATCAAATTTTTAAAACTTGTTAGAATTATAGGATATTTAACAATTTCCATATACCTACACATATAACGATTATCTAACTTAATGTAATAATGGCAAAAATTATATCTTGGATAATACAGTCTCTTATATTTTTGTTATGTCTAACTTTTATATTGTGACATCATTATCTGTTAGACTTTGATCATAGCTTAACCTCTGTACTGTTGATTAAACGCTTTGGGTCATTCACATTGAATTCCGTTGAGTAATATTTTGATAAGGTTAACTGTTATTTTATACATTCTGTTCCATATTTTAGATAGATTATCAAATTAAAATTATGAATACAATTTACTTACCTTTTAAAATAGTTCATTGGTATGTAAAAAATATTATATGCAACAACCACTCTTATTTGAAAGTCCATTAATTGAATATTGTCTTTAGTTTACGCGTGTAGTATACATTTAAATAAAACGCGACGTCACCCGTGACCACGGCTGCTGTAAAGCATCTGAAACGTCGGCCGTTAAAATAATATATATCGCGTTTTAACCCGTTGAAGTGTTTTATTTAAAGTCCATTAGTCAAATTTGCTAATAAAATGGGAAATTTTCTAATAAAGCTCAAAAGTATTGATTTCAACTTTATCCTCCTCGAGAGTAATAGCTAATGGACTGTGTAAAATCTAATTTTATAGCGAGTAGGGTCCACGGAGACAGGATATTGGAACGGCTTTTCCGATGAGCGATATTATTTTGCATAATCAATCCGTTTGTCCCTTAAAAAGTGCTGAGATTATTCCATAGGACTACTTCTATATGTATCAATTGAGGCTGTTAGAGGCAGAGGGGCCTAATAACAAAAAACATGATATACGATAAGGAGATAAATAAAATGCGCAATCACTCGGGCGAAAATTAAGTTTTCTATTATTTGGTAAAAAAATACGCAAATAATTAGAGATGGTCCGAGTACTCAATTGATACTCGGTACTCGGCGTACTCGGCGGGATTTTTGATACACGTACGTCGGAATACTTCGGTTATACTTTGTTATTCGATAACGAGTAAACTTTGTTTAACAAAAGAAATATATTTAGGTAGATATCATTAAAACAACAGTGTTAATCTAAGTATTTATTAGTAATTTAGGAAACCTTTAAAAATTTAAATAAAAAAAATCAAAACTTTGCTATTCAATCAAGTAGTAAAGAGACAAAACTACGAGAAGATGAGAGCAAGCCGACGTCGCGCGTAAGCGCGAACCTAGGGAGCGATTACTGTGTTGAAAAAAACTTGAAGTACTTGAATAAACTCGGTACTCGTTATTCGGCAAAAGTCTCGACTAACATTTTCGGTCACTGTACTCTTGTAGATTAATATTTTAGACTATAGAAATATAAATAACTCAAGTAATAGAAATTATTGTTATTAATAGTCAATAAAAATTGCAGTTAAGCTACTGTGCCTCTGACGGCCTTAACTATGTTTATGTGAAAAATGTACAGTTCTTCACGGACCAATTCATTAATTTAAACTTTAAAATTAACTAGTGAACTTAACTCGCAATTATGCGAAAGACATGTACCTATTCCCTTTCAAGCTATTTCATGTCTCCTATAGGAGCCCTGTGCCCAGCGGTGGAACTTAGTAGAAACAAAACAGTCGATATGTACGTCGTCGCATCGTCAATCATGCAAAAACATCAATTTTCGTGATTGGAAATGAATGCGTGTCGCGTTCGATGCCGAAAATTGATTTTCGTGTTGACTTTAGTCGCACACAGCTTGTTCATTATATTAAGTAACTTAACTAAATAATATTTAATAGAGTAATATTTTTGTGATCCTTATTCGTGGTGCCCATTCTTTCCTAATCTTATACAACAGTATAATTAAATAGATTGCCCATAATTGAATATTTCTATTAAATAAAAGTCTAGACTTCTGTTTAGATTACTAGTAATCAAGTTCTATTGGTTGATAAAGTCGGGAGTTCGATCCTCGCTCGTAAACGGCTTCATATATTTGATGATTCGTGAACCACGTATGTCTGCCGTGGTAGATTCGGAGATACCTTTAACAGTTCTCTTTGTGGCCCAGCTGAAATATGTTTAAAGGTCGATGATAACTAAAAAATAGTTTTGTTTATAATTTTTAATAAGACATAAATGTTTGTCTCTGATATAACTTTCGTCGTCATTGTCCGAAGCTTCCTCGAATTCCAAACCTTCAAAATCGATACGCGATACTGATTTAGTGGTCTGAACTCGAGAAATTTTGGATCTTTTCCAAAAATCAGTTTTTGCTCTTATTTTTAAATTACACTTAGCATTTAGGTTATAGATTACTGATGAAGGAAAACTGCCCAAAACTGCGATAGTGTACAGGACAGTCAAATTTTTTTTAAAAAAGGAAAACAGTAATTTGTTAAATTTTCGATGAGCTGTTATCTATTTATTAAACTTAGCATAGCATATCACCATTCATTAGATAGATACGTCTCGCTACTATTTTTACCTGCCATTGTGACGCCAAATTGCACTCCGGCGCACACTATGAGATTAACTAGTTTTACTACAGTGATTAGTGAATAAAGTCACAAATCATTTATGCAAAAATGAAGAAGGTCTTAAAGCGACAACAGAGAATATACGGTACAAAATATTGTCTTGTATTTGTATGTGTTGAAATGTTTCGTGGCTCGTTAATGACAGGTGCAAGAACAGGTTTTATTGTTTTTGAACGTGCCAAATTTGGTGAGCAGTATACTGTAAGTTTTAATACAGTATCTAAGAATTTTTATTATTGGACGAAATACGAATAATCTTAGTGTTTACATTATGGAAGGTTAACTGTTATACAGGTGTATAACATCTATGGGATGTGTTGTCGACTTATATTGGCTTTAGTGGTGTTATAATATTTTTAATTGTTACCAGTTTTTCAAGACAATGTGTCGTTTAAGTCTATTTAAAAATTTCGTGGCAAAAACGGCGAAGTTGCTTACGCAGCTGCCGTTTGTACGATGTGACGTCACAGTGACGTCACGCAAGGTTGAATGATATATGCCACGGGTGTGACGGCCGCGCCTCCTCGCGTCTCGAGTAGACGAGTCAGTGTGGCGGGGGAAATGAGCGGAAAAGCGCGTGTTTTCCTAATTTGAAAATTGCGAATCGGTGATTGATTTTCTTGTGATCGCCATACGTGAATATGGATGACGGTATGTAGCGTTATATTTATATGTATAGGATTTTAAGCAAGAGTTCTGCAGTTGAAAAAACCCTTATAACTATAAAAAATGTTTACGCGAAAAACGCAAAGTCGTTTCTATAAAAAATGGTTATATATATTCTTTACTTGATTTAATATAAAAATGAATATATGTAGATTTTTAAATAAGGTTTTTATACTTGCCTTATTTAAATCACATTACAATTAAATTTTGATATGAAAAACAAAAACATTTTAATACGAATTTATAATTTACCTATGCATGCATGCAATACATAGAAACAAAACCTAAAAGTTATTATAATTATTATGTTATAATGAATTTAATAATCGTAGAAAACTCAATAGTTTTACCAATTATTAGTAAACATAATCCTTCTTCTACACTTGTGTAAAATCCAATATCACTTAAAACTTGCATGCATTCATATAGAGTCCAATTAGTGATAAACTAATTGTTTCTGAAAACGAGAGACGCGGTTCAACACTTAATTACTCTGTGCTTTAAATTCGTTTTGTCTCACATTTCATTATAACCAACTTGCTAATGGTTCTATCCTACTCAAGTGACTCAGAAACTCAGTGGGATACCATCCAGTACCACAGTACAGTTTTTACCAAAAATCATCCATAGCAGTATCGTTAAATTGAAAGACATATTAGAACAACTTTATTGTAATTAGTTATGGTTATAAACCTAACTAATCTACCATCTAAAAGAAATTTTGTAATTTTTATTTTTCGGGCTGTACGGCCGACGTAAGCGAGAAAGGATCACGACGTTTCGCCATCTTATCTAGCAAAGGGTTCACTTCATGGAAGGTAAAATAATCAGCACTCAAAAAAACACTCACTAAACAAGACGCACTGTCGACCTATGTTTGCTTCGGACGTTTAGAAATCTGAGGACTAATTTCCGTCCAGCTCTTCAAGCTCCCACCCTCATTGCGGCGGTCCAAGCCGAGGCCGATGCCCCCCTCGGGGCACCCTTGGTCTAGTCGCAAACACGGCGAGCGCTAACGCGCTCGCCCAAAACGTCCGGTTAGTATTCGTGGCTCCATAGGAACACAATACGTAATAATCAATTCAAAAAAAAAAAAAAAAAAAAATGAGGACTAATTTTATCTTAGTTATTGCCATGGTTCCATTAATGAAATTTTGTAAAAATATTTGCAATGTATTCCCTCAATTATTCTTTGGTCTAAAGAAGCCACAATCTAGTCAATTTAAAAATATCACCTATTAATTAATGTCATGTTGAATACTTAATTTATCAGCGTAACAATGTTCCCGGATAAGCGAGAGATAATATTTTTTTATAAATTACCGTTATCTATAACCTTTAATTTTTATCTGTCATACTAAAGTACAACCATAAAAGTAATCAGATTAATTAAAACTTATTGCTCAAATACTTCGCGAACATAATTCCTTAATCCACCGTTATTACAGTCTCAGACAACAATACTAGCTCTGGGGTAAAAAGATAAAGTCACTTATCTGCTTGCTTACACTGTTTCCCTGATTTGTGCCAAAAATGATTTCTCAAAACCCAAAGTGACGTGAAAAAGGCATCGTCCGTGTAGAATAGTTATTATGGGCATCAACATTTGTTTTTGCAAACTTCCACATCTTTATAAATGATCGCTTTTAACCACGACGTCGTCTGCGTCCCGTCGTTCTTGCAAGTTAATCGTAAAAGATAGCAAGAACGACGTAGACATTTTCTTTGGCTCATTCAAAGAGGAATCATTCTTTCATACATATTATAACATACCCAATGTTGAACCGTTACCGCAGCGTACGCAACAGAAACCCACATAGATTTATAATGTTCCCCGTTTTCTTCACATTTTCCGCTGTTTCTCCGATCCTATTAGTTGCAGTGCGATATTTTAAAACCTTCCTCAACAGATGCTCTCACCATCTCAAAATGAAATTTTCAGTAATTCCTGAGATTAGCGCGTCCAAACAAACAAATTTTTCTGCTTTATACATATATTAGTATAGATAAATAAAAGCTGTCAAATTGGAAATAATGTACCCTCTAGTAACAATTTATAGTTACTAACAACCAACGGGTCGTTGGTTTGATTTCCAGCAAGTCAAGTCCAATAATTTTCTGAGTTTTCTAAAAACGATTCATCGTTGCTTTGAAAAACTGGACGTTATATTATGTTACGTAGTTCTTATGTTTGAAGAACCCTTATTGGATTTTGCCTTACATACGCCATGCTTGTCTTTCCTCTATTTAAAAATTATTTAAGTATCTTTGCCCGACCAATCACGTGAAGAATAAAGCGTTATACTTGCTTTGTTGTATTTTATGACGCATTTAAGTCCCTCGTAGAAAATACTTAATAAAACGTGCATGAAAATTACAGTGGAACAAATAGTAATTTACAATCACGTTTTTAATGATTATTATTATGAAAGACAATAATATACAGTACAATTTTACTTGACAACAATATTATATCTTGAGTCTTGACTATAAGGTGACTTGTATTTTTTTTATATATAGATATATCGTTTGTTACTTGGTACTAATTATTAATTACTTACTATGTAAATTAAAAATCGATTATAGATTTAAAAATATATCTACACTAATAAATAAAGCTCAAGAGTTTGTTTATTTCTTTGTTTGAACACGCCAATCTCAGTAAATTATTTACCGAGAAAGGGTATAAGGCTGTAAAACATCTCGCTGTGACTAATAGGAGCAAAGTAACAACGGGAATTGTGAAAATAACGACGAAAAATTTTGTGGGATTACGATATGTAGGTACGCGTCGAAAACGGTTTTAGATACCGAAAAATATGAGTTTAAGTATTATTTCTATTTAATGATCAAAAATGGCTGCGACACTATACGTCTATCTTTTAAAATTAACCTGCAAGAACAACGGGAGGGCACCTGACGTCGTAGTAAACAGCATAAGCCACTGACACAGCTACACCTTAGTATTTCTTTAGAGCTTCCAAGTGTTATGTATGTAGAATACAACCTAATCACACATAATATAAAAAAAAAAACAAACTGTAACTCCGGCTCTAGTGTTTGCATTTTTAACGTTGGATCTATCACAACGTATAACAAAAAAGAAAGCAATATCAAATCTTAATTATGTTTTCCCAAATTTATTTCCTTTTTTAGTATACTTACGATACATTATGCGGTCGCAAATCTTATATTTTCCTCGTGTTGTTTTCTCACACAAGGTCGTCGCAAAAAGCAATTACTTGTCAAGTCATCGAGTCTTATTCCCCAACAGGAAAAGTGTTACAAATAATGTTTGGTCAGAACTGGGTTTTTATGATTCCAACCAGCTGGTGCAAAATGTACTGAATTGCAACAAATTACGTACACGCTTCCAACAACTTTTTTGAACGATTGTCACTATTTTTCGGACTTTTTTGTGCTGTGATTGCGACTAGACCAAGGTCGCCCCGAGGGGGGCTTCTATCCCGGCTCGAGCCACCCCAACGAGGGTGGGAGCTTGAGCAGCTGGACAAAAGCTGACAAATGACCTCGTGAACGATAGTCGCCGGCGCAGACGATTTGTGCGTTGTACAAACTCGTCTAAGGCTTGCGTTAAGTCTAAGTAAGAAATTTCCGGTGAAACGTAACTGTTTCAGTTTCAGGAAATCAGATAAACTACTTATCTGTAGTTAAAATTGTTCAGTCAATATATACACACACTTTCACACTTTTTTCTGTCTCCATTCGCTATAATAGATTTTACTTTTATCGAATTGAAACACAAAAAATCAAGTCAAACTGAGATCGTGTAAGTAAATTAATCAAGCAACAGACAAATATATGAAGCCTCTCTTATTCTAAATAAGCATAAATACCTTTAAAAGAAACGTAACTTTTACTGAATTGTTAATTACTGACTTAAGAACACCGAGTCTTGGCTCACACCCAGAACTTAGTCAGTATCAAAGACAAAGGGTTTTGTTTTGAAAAATGTACTTTTCTAAGCTTTGTTTGTGTATTTGTAAAGTACATATGTAATAGGAATAGAGGTTCTATTCGCTAGAATTTATCTAAGACTATGGCTTAACCAATGGGCTATTAGTTTGATTACCGCCTGGCCCAACACGTTCGGAAATTGTGTAGATAATTAACATTAAATTCGGTGATGGAAAGACAACATATCTAGACGGCGTATGTGAATAAGATATGGATGAGGCATTTTCACCTATCTATCATTAAAAAACATTTTAAATTGAAATAATTTGATATACACACATACACATAAATTATACCATAGTACAAGAAAATACATTAATGATTTACAATGAACATATACACTAACTTTGTTGTGGAAGATGTCCTTCGTCAACAAAGTTGAAAGTGGTGAGTCAGCTGTTACTGCGGCGCCGATTTTCAGTGATTCCCCGTGGGTGACAGCTAGAAATAAAAATGTAAAGTTAAAAAATAAGCAGAAAAGACAATTTAAAATAAAAGTAATACTAAACCTATGAAAAAAGAATATATTATTTAAATGTATTAATACAAATTATTTTAACGACGACCCGACGTTTCAAATGCTTTGAAGCAGCCATGTATATTTCGCTAATCACGTAAACTACAGACACAATATCTATACTAGATATAAGTAAAATTATGAAACACTCCCCTTGATTTGAGCCTTTACAAGGATCACAGTAAACAACACATAAGTAATATGTTTCCAAGACCTTTTTCATATAATTCTAAAGCTATTTACGAAGAATATTGCAGTCATTACAACAGCAAATAAGATATCGTTCCACAGTTTATGAGAATTACGTTTTATGTTTATTTCTTAATAGACAATTTATATCCGTAAGATTAAGATTGGCGCGTACTCATAACTACGGCTATTGATAAACGATAACTAACATTTTCTATCACATAATTGACCTGATATCATGCGTGGAAAAGTACTCTTAACATCGAGTGCATGATTAATTCATCATAGAATGGGGTCTTCAATAAGTTTTTGGAAAGTGTAGATAATAGCGAATGTCTTACATAGTATACATATGTAATTAAACATACACCATGATTTACCGTGTAGTAGAACTCGGTAGCTCAATTGGTTAGTCATCATCGTCGATTTTCTTGCAATGTCTTATGCGATATTAGGCAGTGCTTGAACCGTTATCCAAAGCGTTCCGTACTGCTGCTAAAGAGGATTTACTTTCCTTTATTTCGTAAAATTCGTTGTTTTTTACAGGTGACGAAATGCCCGTCCGTGAAGGATTGGGGCGATCGCTTGTCGGCGCAATAGATGATGGTACCAAAACAGTTAGATTTGTGGTAAGTAATATTTTTTAGTGACTCTATTACCAGTGGTTATTTTATTTTTATAATTCAAATATAACTTGAAAACTTATTCTTTAAATTCACATAATTTGAATCTTCGCTCTAGACACTTCCTCCTTCGACAACTCTTTCGCTATACTCCTTCACCAATTATCTCTGGAACTCTTTTTCCTTAGATAACAGAAAATCAATCTCTCCGTTCTTGCAAGACTACACTTTTCCAATTGTATCGTTTAGTCTTTTATTGCCTTATTTTATAATCCTGTCTAGCACCACCTACAATAATAATCCTTTATTTTTGTTTTCCTTTACATTTGGTTGCCTGGAAGAGATCGTCGTTTAACGTTAAGTCCACCTGTTATTAATCTAGTGTAGTGTTGTGTCGGTAGCTTAGTTATTTCCTATTTAGTGTAAATTTGTAGGTAGCTGTAACTTTTATGCATTTTTTAACAAATTTGAACATTCTTTGGATTCCGCGTTTGATTGATGTTTCATTGATTGTTATTATTATTTGTCTAGCTGGTTCATAAGTTTTAATGTATGTCAGCCATTGCTGTGGTGTTTATAATTAAAAAAAACTTAATGAATACATCTTCGCTAAACAAAAAACATTTTAGATAAGTATATTAACTAAGCTACTTTTCGTTCTAGCCCAAACTAAGCCAGTGTTTCGTGTCAAAGTAAGTCAATAGATGCCAACTAAGCTATGCTAGACTTGACTAGAAAAAACATCGGTTTAAAACATGAAATAAAATAAATTTATATTTTTATAGATACTAAAAATCATATAATATAATGACCAATATAAATATATAGCAATAAAGATTATTGTTATTATTTTTTAGATGTCGATAAGTAAACGGGTATCCTTTCTAGAATTCTATTTTATCATATTGTCTCGGAAATCCAACCCAGATCCTATCGCATTTATAACAATTTGGTTAATAATTGAGCCATTGAGCTGTGATTTGTGTATTTGGGGGTCAACCTAAAAAAGATTAACCTGTTCAAAAAATAAGTACTGCCAATAAAATTTAATTATATATAATAATTTTGAAAAATATGTATTCTTACTGACTGTAGCGTTTTCGCGAGTAGTGCACATTTAAATAAAACACTTTACCGGTTTCGAACGCGAGGTGCATTCGTTAACTTATTTACAATTTATTTTAATTACGGCCTGACGTTTCGGATGCTTTGCAGCAGTTGTGGTCACGGGCGGGTAAAGATGGAGAGTGTACCTAATCTCAAAGTAATATCTGCTACTCCAGCGCCATTCCTTCCGTATCTTGGCGGGACTCCGTGACCACGGCGACTGCAAAGCGTCGAGTCGCAGCTAAAGTAAATTGTGAATAAGTTATCAAATACAATTCGCGTTAAAAACCGTTAAAAGTGTTGTATTAAAATGTGTCCTACTAGCGCAAACTACAAACAGTTTTAAATAATAATTTCTCAAGTGCTTCTTTCTTCTGAAGTTACAAATACAATTCGAGTTTGAAACCGTTAAACTTGTTTTATAGAAATTAATATTATGAATAATAATTATATTGAAATATAATCAGTTTTATATTAAGTAGTGAATATAATTAACATATTTTTTGTGGTAATAGATATCTGTCGCTAAGTTAAACTTTTTTTTTTTACTTTTAACAACATTGTTTACTTGAGACTGCTTCAGACGTAATCATTGCCTCAAAGCTTAACTCGCGAGTTCGTGATTTACTGTAAAATACATGATCACATAATTTACTCGATAATACAAGATTGTAAGCAATTTCACGTCCTTGACTGATAAGCGGCATTTTTACAAGTATTAGCAGCCACAAGCGATATTTTTATATATTGTTCACACTTTTACGCGAAACAGCTTCTGTGATGGAATATTTTAATTTTATATTGATATAATATTTAATCCCTAGATCAATACGTGTTAAACAAATAGTAGAAACATTCTACTTTTGACCGCTTTCTTAGACTTATGCTCTGCCCAATCGAAATGTGTTCTTACCCGGATATCGAAATCAAGACTTGTCAAGAGAAAACTTAACTAAAAAGCATTCATTTAGCATGTATGTACACGACATAATTTTTCAAATAGAGAGTAGAAAATTCTGTGTTAACTTTAGTTAGTCGATATTATATTATACATATCAACAATTAAACCATTTGAATAATTCGTCGAAAATTCTTTATTAAAATACATATAAAACAATAATTAAATTATCTACGTGTAATTAACCCACTTAAACATGTTTGAAGTAACGATAACATTATTTAGTACCTCTTTATCGCCCAATTATCCTTGTCTTGGTCTGGGACTCCCAAAAAATTATAACCTACGCATTTTCGCAATTGGTCTTTTCTTGTTCTGTACAAAACACATTACTATGATTTAACCAACCATATACTCCCAGTTGGTATAATTATTAATTATAAAATTTATCTTTAATTAATTTAGAAGATTAGATTGCTACTGGACGTTAAAACTGATTAGATCTATCGAAATACCTTTTTCTGTAAAAAATATAATCTGTAAGAGTTGCGTAGCTGTTTGCACTATCTGCTTAATATTATTAAGTAGATAGTGCAAACTTTTTAATTTATTAAATAATAAGTTATTATTTATTAATTTTTAGTTGACTAGTATATTTGGGGATCCAAATTTGTTTTTGCAAACCTTTTCCTCTTCATAAATTAAAGCCATTACCCACAACGTCGAACCCTTCCGTCGTTTTTGCAAGTTAATCGTAAAAGATAGACATATACGGCCTAGTGTTGCCCAAACGCAAGAACAAGACGAGACTTAGCCAGTCTTGGTCTTGCGCCAATACACCTGGTCTTGGTCTTGGTCTTGGTCTTGCGCTCCCAGTCTTGGTCTTGCAGCAAGAGTCTTGCAAGTCTTGCAATTACCTATTAGTCTATTACTATTTATTAAAGTTTACTTTAAATCTTAGAAAAATGTATTAGAATTGGAACATTGTGAGCTTGAATGAATATAGCCATAGTAAAGATCAAGCAGATTAATAAATAACTGAAGATTTGATAAGAAATTCGAAAAATCAACTGACCTATATGTCGTTTTCCATGGAAGTAACTGTTTCTTAATAAACATTTATGATTTATAAGCTTACATTTGCTAAAACTCAAACTCTCGTTACTCAGACTAGAATAATTTGAATCTTCGTCACTCATATTAAATTGTACACGTGATACGTTTTTAGAAAACAACGAGAATTAGTAAAAACAATTATTAAGTTAGACTCGAAGCACAGCTCAATTGGAAATTACTGGAATTAAAATAAATCCTTTGTTTATAGTACGTTTCCTTGCTTTCTACCGCGCCGCCCCGCCACGTGCCGGCTCTATGATAAGGATGCCGCCGCAAATCAAACAATAATATAAAGCGTGTAAAAAAATTCGAAATTATTTTGCATGAGTATACCTACGCCCTATGGCGGCAATCAAATAGTGTCAAATGTTATGATTTCGGCGTGGCGGCAACGATTGTTTTAGATTTCAAAAGAAGCCGCCGGCGCGTGTATCATAACCATGTACTTCCGAAAAGCGGCAAATTTCTTTGAGAAGTAAGTACAAAACCTTTGATGCCGCATTATCAAAGTGCCGGTATGGTTAAAACATAACTATGCATGCACTCAGTTTGATTTTAATAATTTTTTTATTCGCTATGTTTATGGTATTAGTCGTAATGCGCATAGGTCCAGTTTTTTATATTCTTTGATACAGTTTTTTGCGTCTCATAGAATTCCTAAGCGTACCTACCTATACACCGAACTGTTACACCTAACTACTCAGTGAAATAGCGCTAAGTCCTAGCTGCAAGACGCAAGAGTCTTGCAGGCTATGTCTTCTTCTTGCTCAAGTCTTGCACGGTCAGTCTTGGTCTTGGTCTTGCTAAAAATACGCGGTCTTGTTCTTGGTCTTGGTCTTGCAAAAACGCAAGAACAAGACCAAGACTGAATTTGGGCAACACTAATACGGCCTTATTAACTGCGGAGTCTTGGTTTAACTCTTAAACCATGGTCTAAATGTTAGAACCATAGTTAGTCCAGTACAAACGTTACACTTCTATTTGTAATAATTTCAAATAAACCAGGGTTTAAACCAGGTTTAAGAGTTAGTCCTTCTTTTGTAATAAGAGTGATAGTATCGTGAACATTTTTTTAGATCATTTTAAAAGGAATCATTGTTCGATAAATCATTTTTCGGTATCCTGAACAGCTCTCCACGTTCCCCCTGTTTATTCGCTTCTATCGGACGCAGCGCGATGTTTCTAGCCTAAAGATGTTCTATTTTTTTTTTAATTTCCATTTGTCGTTTCTGAGATTAGCGCATTGAAACGAACAAAGCACAATCAAGCAGAAAACAAACTCTTAATATAGTTAATAGTATAGATTAAATATCTTTATGAGAATGAAATTATAATACTAGATTTTTAAACTTTTTAGATTTATGAGGCCGAACGCTCTGCAGAGTTAGCTGCGCATCAGCTGGATAAAACAGAAGTGCAGCCTCAGGAAGGATGGTATGAACAGGACCCGTTGGAAATACTTCATCACATCAAAGTCTGTGCGGAGAGTGCTATAGACCAGCTTACTGAACTAGGTAATAAACTGACGGGCTAGTTGCTCTAATGGTAGCAATGTATGGCTAATAAATAAATAATCAAAGGATGGTGAGTTCAACGTGTTTCTAATTTTGTAAAAAAATGTTGGACATCGGGTTGTAATCTCGATATTGATGAGCAGTAGGATTACCAAAATTCTGCGCGGTCTCGAACCACCGTCCACGAATAAAAAAGCCATAGAGTTTAATCGCGTTTCGGTTTCAGTCTGTGGATTTCCGAATATCTAAAGCCAAAAAAATAGGTCGACGGCGTATCTTGTTTAGATGGTATATGGCTGGGTTAGATGTCTTCCTCTATATTAAAAAAAACACTTCGTAGAGGATAACAGGCCTTCTATAGCTAAATGGTTAAATGTGTTTCCTAGCATATAGCGTTGAGACAATAGATTGTTTCGGGCTATGCAAAGAAGTCTGATCAATTACTTGCTTGAAACAGGGTTTTACACTTTTTTGAAGGAAAAACAAATAAATTTAATACTTCTGTTATCGTCTTCGTGGCCATATATATATATATTAGGCTATAAAATTCACAGTGCTGAAGCTTTAAAAACTATCGCAGTACTATACTATCGTAAACTATATACGCGTTATACAATTGTATAGCCTCGCCAATATTTCGTCTGAAAACGCTGGATATTTTTAAGCTTCTAGTATAAAAAGTGAAAGATAGTAATAAGTGTTCGAATAAACAAACGCCACTTTATAATATTAGTAATCATGTATACTTACGAAAAAATAATATTTGCTGACAAAATTATTTAGTTAACTTATAAATACACAACGTAAATTACAAGTTACGACATCGAAGACAGCGCAAGCTTTCCTTGTTATCTTTTGAACTTGTAACGCTTCAGCGAAACCTGAAAAGCTTCTTAAAATTAAGTGCGCGTCTTTGAAAAGAATATATCAAATTGAGATTTTGATAGCTTCGACTTTCCGGCGGCAATAACTAAGTGTTTTGTGGACGTGATATTTAAATACTGTAGTACACGTGAGTAGTACACATAAAAAAAACACGTTTGACTGTTAAAAACGCGAAATGTACTAGTTAACCTTTACAAATTATTCAAAGTACGGTCCTTCGTTTCGGATGCGTTGCAGCAGTCGTGGTCACGGGGAGACTAAAGATGGAGGGTGTCTCTAATGTCAAAGTAAAACTGCTACGCTAGCGCCATCTGTAATTGGTATTTGGCGAAACTGGCCGAGTCCTTGCAGATTTGACTATGGTATCCTCACGTTTACCGGTATGCGTTTTTTAGAATCTAGACTTTAGTATGGCATTCCAGGTGTTCGACGTTTAACTAACATTTCGCGTTTTAGACCGTTTACAGTGTTTTATTTAAATATATGGGATTTAGTTATCATGTTATCATCCTAGCTATACAAGTTTTATTTTCTTTGCAGGCTATTCAAAGGACGACATAGTGACACTAGGCATAACGAATCAGAGAGAGACAACAATAGCATGGGACAAATACACTGGCGAGCCTCTACATCCTGCAATCGGTAAATACAAACATTTTTTTACATACATTTCAGGAAAAATTATTTATTGTTCACATGGGAAATGTTTAAACAGCTGTTAATGTTATGTCACCGTTTGAAATGCGCAATTAACTTTGACAGGATTTTTTGTAGTGGTTTCTTTTGTATAATATTTATTTTTTTACTAGCTGTGCCAACGACTTCGTCCGCTAAGATATTTATTTTGGGCGTCCAAATTCGTAAGCTGTTACCCACGACGTCAGTCGCGTCCCGGACTTTTTTTAGATCATTTAAAGAGGAAATATTCTTTCTTACATATTTTTTGGGTATCTTGAACCGCTTTTGCAGCGTACGCCTCGGAAACCCATTATGATGATTAATTTGCCCAATTTTTTTACATTTCCCGCTGTATCTTCGCTTGTGTTAGTGACGGGGTGATGTTTTATTGCCTATAGCCTTCCTCGATGAATGCTCTAATCAACACAAAAATAATTTGTCAATTCAAACCCGTAGTTCCTGAGATTAGCGCGTTCAAACAAACAAACTCTTCAGCTTTATATATTAGTATAGATTGACACATAATAACAATTTACATTTTACGCATTCAAAACTATTGAGAATAATAACATTTTAAAAAGTATATTAAAAATAGAACCTACTTCCAACGTATTATAACGTTGCTCTAACAAAACTGAGCTACTGTGTCACGCGGAATGTAATTTCGATAATAACACAACTAACACTTACCGGCAAATAGTTCCAATAATAACCATATACCTTAAAACTAATTTTTCACATGTTGCAGTTGGTATTATATAAATTAAAAATCTATTTAATGGCGATGTGTAGGACACGGTAGCTCAATTGGTTAGAGCGGCAACACGAACACTGTAGATGTCGGTTAACAGTTACATTTATTTAATCATTTTTTTTTATTTCCGCAGCATGGAACGATATACGCACAGACAGCACAGTAGACGCGATCCTAGCTAAAGTTCCAGACAGGAATAAGAATTATCTCAAGAATATAAGCGGTTTGCCCATCAGCCCTTATTTTAGCGCGTTGAAGATGCGTTGGTTGAAGGATAATGTGAAAGCTGTCAGAAGAGCTAGTAGAGACAAAAGGTTACTGTTTGGGACTGTCGACTCGTGGATCGTATGGGTAAGGTGGAAATCTATATTAATTTGCATATTAAACGGTTAATTTACAATTGGGAAATTAATTATAAATATTACTTTTCGGAAGCTAGCCTATTTTATTAATTAGTTTATATTTATCAATAATACTGCATTAAATGCACTTTTTAAACGGTTCAAATCGCGTCATATAATAGGTCAAAATATGACAGCTGAATCTGCTACGTTTAGCGGACGCTAGCCTAGCATTAGGGACGTTCACCATCTTCTTTAGCCCCGCTGTGGCCAACGCCTTTTGAAACGTGGTTACAAACATGTTATATACTTTACATTTGAAAACCGTAACTTGTTTTATATGAAAATTTCTACCTACGTAAACTATTTATTTTATTAGTTCTTTTTGTCTTTTCTTTTGACTTTAACTTGTTATTTTCCAGAACTTAACCGGCGGTCCTCACGGTGGTCTTCATATCACAGATGTGACCAACGCTTCAAGAACTCTCTTAATGAATCTAGAAACACTAAATTGGGATCCTATGTTGTGTAGGTAAGAACATTTATATTGAGAGCATTTTATATATGAAATCAAAAACAAATTAGGTCATAAAAAAAGCTGATTAGTAAGACTGATTATATATTAATTCTATATTTTATGAAATTAGATATTGATTAGAAAGTTAAAGTTAGGTTTAATATAAATACTGTATATAGTTTACATGAGTAGTACACATTTAAATAAAACACTTTAACGGTTTGCAGCAGCTGTCCACGGCTGCTACTACACAACTAATATATCGCGTTTTAAACCGTTAAAGTGTTTTATTTAAAAGTGTAATATAGTTTGCATAAATAGCTACTAACTTCTCACCCCTCAAGGGGCACTGAATACTGGTGCATCACCGCTACTCTTAGGTGGTGCACCGAGAGACATTTTCTCTTTTCACAAGCTCAGAGACACGGTAGCTCAATTGGTTAGCAGCCTAGAACACTGCATGCCGGTTCAAGTTCTGCCTGTGTCGACTTCTCTCAACCTAAAAACTCTTTTGACCTAAATAATACAATCACTTGCAGTAGCATGAACAAAATATTTATACTGTTCAGATCTCAAATTGAGCTAAAATGAACATGAAATAAATTTAAAAAATCTTCTCTTTTAGACTATTCGGCATCCATCGGGAGTCACTACCTCAAATAAGAAGCAGCTCAGAAGTATATGGTATAGTGAAGGATGGATCAGTATTAGATGGAATAAGAATATCTGGAGTAAGTAAATTTACTGGATACGAATTATTTTTTAAGAGGGCAGTTTTACAAACGTGGAAACACTTGTGTGCTATTACTGTCACTGTAAACAGTTTCATTATTTTTATATGATTAATCATTATGGCAAGCTGTTTAATGTCCTTTTATCCAGATTCTAGGCAATCAGCAATCAGCTTTAGTCGGTCAGAACTGCCTTCAAGCTGGTCAAGCGAAGAACACTTATCGCAGCGGTTGTTTCTTACTGTACAACACTGGTACAAGGAGAGTACAATCAACGCACGGTTTGTTAACAACCGTTGCCTATAAGTTAGGACCGAATGCACCAGCAGTTTATGCCTTGGAAGGTAAGGAATATTTTGTTTATAGTTCACGCGAGTAGCACACATTTAAATAAAACACGGTTTAACGGTTTAAAGTGCGAAATGTACTAGTTTTTTTTTATTTATACTACGTGGTCCCGGGTGGTATAATAACATGTTAACAAAATACGCTGTCGACCGGTATTAGATATTTGGAAATCGAAACGTGGGAAACCTCGAAATTCGATATTTAATAATATCCATATTTTCAGACGTACTCCAACATCTGTCAGAAATATTTTAAATTGATTAGTAAAATTCTTGACCCAGTGGAAATCGAACCCACGGCCCGTTGATTATTAGCCATACATTGCTACAATTACACCGAGACCATTGTATTTATTAGTCCGAATTTTTATGCCCTCAGGTTCAATAGCGGTTGCCGGTGGAGCAATGAAATTCCTCCGAGATAACCTCAAATTAATTAAGGATGTCGCTCAAGATACCGAAAATATAGCGGGGCAGGTGTTTTCCACTGGTGACGTTTATTTTGTGCCAGCCCTGAATGGATTGTACGCGCCGTATTGGAGGAAGGATGCTAGGGGGTAGGTATTTTTGTTTGGGACATGAAAATAAAATGAAAAATGTTTCGACTCGGGCAGGACTTGAAGCGGCATCGTCAGCGTTCCGTGCTGGTGCTCTACCAATTGAGCTACCGAGTTCTACACCTTATCGTTGACTTTTTTCAACTTATTGATACATGCACCTCTCGCGCAGTGTAATCAACCCCAACGATTGCGTACATGCATGTTACAGGTGTATTATCAATCTTAGACCCCCCCCTACTTAGTAAGTTTTTATAACTTGGAATCTACGACATGAAAGTTTAACGGAATTTAAACGGAACGTTTAAATTGTTATTAGTCAAAAATATAATGTTTATATGTAAAAAGGTCTTACTTGGGACTTTACAATTTTGTCAATTTTAAATACAACGCGTGTATATGTTTGCTAATATTGTAATTATGTAATTGAAAATCTATGTAGACTAAAAAAAATTTGACGACACGGGCGGGACTGCAGTTGTAACCGATTGAGCTACCGTGTATCGCTCTTTATCTTTGATTTTATTCAATCTAAGATTTTTAATTTTTAAAACGTATGCAATGATATGTGAAAAATAATAAAGTTTACAAATATCGTAGTTGATTACAGTGTAAAAAGAAAATACTTTGATAAATTAGAAATTAAACACTGTCTATAGTTTACGCGAGTAGTACAAATTTAAATAAAACACTTTAACGGTTTAAAACGCGATATATTAGTTAAACTTAACTTTAAGCCGTGACCACGGCTGCTGCAAAGCATTCGAAACGTCGGGCCGAAGTTAAAAATCATTTTCAAATAAGTTTTTACTAATATATCGCGTTTTAAACCGTTAAAGTGTTTTATTTAATTTAGGAATTGACTTAAAAAATACCGGCAATTTTTTACTAGAGCTTTTTTACATTGGAATGAGTTTTCTTAAAGTTCTATTTACATTGAATTTAATACTGTCTGTAGTTTACGTGAGTAGTACACGTTCAAATAAAACACTTTAACGGTTTAAAACGCGATATATTAGTTAAACTTATTTGAAAAAAATATTTTTAAATGTCTTCCCGTGACCACGGCTGCTGCAAAGCATCCGATACGTTGGGCCGTAGTTAAAAATAATTTTCAAATAAGTTTAACTAATATATGTATCGCGTTTTAAACCGTTATAGTGTTTTATTTTTGATTCAATATTTTTACTTTCAGTATTATTTGCGGTCTAACGGCGTTCACGACGAAGAATCACATCATTCGAGCCGCTTTAGAAGCTGTTTGCTTTCAGACCAGGTGCGTTATACACCTGTACACATACAGTGTCCTATTGTTAAACAATATTATGTATAGCTATTGGGGTCTTGAATTTCCCATTACATGTAATCTATCTATTTTGAGTTCTTGTCATAAAAAAATGTTATTGAAGTAAGGAGATAATCTTTGTGTTTTCAGGGACATATTAGAAGCAATGAATAAGGATTGTGGTATGCCGCTGTCCAAGCTCAACGTTGATGGCAAGATGACTTCCAATGACCTTCTGATGCAGCTTCAGGCTGATCTCATTGGTATACCTGTCTGTGAGTTAACAATTTTATATTTTTAAGGTTAAAGAGTGAATGGATTTTTTTTATGATCATCAGTTTCACACACATTTCTGAATCTACATAAAAATAAAATAAAAAGTGTTTTGTTTGCTATGACACACAAAAAAATAAAGGGCACAGTATGTAAATACACACGAATCAAATTTTTTTTAACTTTAAAGAGGAAGTATATTTTATTTTATTCTTCATTCATTGAAAGAAACTACTGGAGTCTACACTAAGATATCTTAAAACTACTTTTTTCCCTGTTGACTACGATTTCAAAAATTATAAAATTCTTCAGTGCGTGCGCATACGTGGGACATGTCTGCTCTGGGTGTGGCTATCATGGCTGGCAACTCAGTCGGCGTGTGGAGCTGCGAAAAGTGGAAACACCATGCCACGCCCACCGACACTTTCCTGCCAACCACTACTGATGATGGTGAGTTTAACAGTGTTCTTTCAACAAAAAATGTATAAGTTCTTGAATATAGTACATGATACATGCAAAATAAACGCACTTAGTTACAAGTAAACAATATTTTTATTTACATAAATCTATATTTGTGAATGAACATCTTTCAATTTATTTCTTTTTAAATTATGTACATGTAGGTATTGTACTGTAATATGCCAAGAGATTAAGAAATAGAATCGTGAGAATCCACAATATTATGGAAGCTTTTGAGGGAGTGGGGGGGGGGGGGTTATTTTTACTTTATTTTTGTTGATATTGGGGGTGGAGCTAAATAATTATAATAGGTCTAAATTGAAAATGAGTTTTTGATTGAAAAAAAAACTACTTAAGCCGGCATCCACAGCGCTTCCTACTGATGCTCTAGCCAATTGAGCTAACGTGTCCGTGTCGATTTTTTCATTCTATCAATATATGCACCTCTAATAAATCTGCGTATGAAATACTTCTTTGATGTGTGTATACATTATTAACAATATTGTTTTCTCGATTCAGATCGCGACGCGAGATACACAAAATGGAAAATGGCCGTTCAACGCTCCCTTGGCTGGGCGACCACGAAGAAATCCATCGCTATGACAGGTCAGAAAAGAAAGAATAGCGCGATACAAAGCTTAGACACTATTTCCCCGCCCTCCAGTCGCAAAGGGTCCGTAGACTCGACCCTAGACGGTGTCAAACCGGGCTCAGACGACGGAATCGATGAATTGATACAAAATTCCGCGAGAAAATTCTCGATTTTCGTCCCGCTAAAGTCGCCTAACGACGAACACACGATCCTAGACGACGCTGACTATTTTCTGAGCAAGAAGGAGTGCGACTACGGTGTCTGTCAGTGTTGCCAGAATAAAAATAAATGTGGCTACACTTCGTGCCAGTGTTGCATGAATAAGAGAAAGTTGCAAACAGACTGGGCGACAATAGAGGAAATAATCGAGAACGACCCAGAGATTATTTTCGATAGTGACGACAATCCTATCGTGGTTGAGCCCAAACACGATATGCCAATGGACTCCGGAGTTCTTATAGCCCGTATCAAGCGGCGGATTCCCGCCATTTTTAAAAACCTTTGCAGCAAATTGTCACATTCAGTGTCGTAGTTCAACGTCTAGCTTGTGGTGTATTTTTTCTAACTTGACGATTTCAGTAAATACACACTTTTGATGAAATTGTAATTTTCTAACAAGATCTACACTGATTAACACTAAAAAGAGTTTAAGACACTGGTTTATATATATTTAACCACTTAGTATAAACCACAATTAAATGCTAAATTGATAAAAATCCTGATAAAAAATTGACATAAATGGATAGATAAAAATTACATTATGTTTGACATTTACATGGGGATGGGATGTAGGCACAATCAACGACAATAGAAGATTTCTACCTTCACTCGTGCACGATCGCCGAAAAGTCTTAGAGAAGTCAATTAAATGATAGTAACACAAAAAATAAAAAAAGTGATTTTTAATATTGGAATCGTTTGGTCCATAAAGAATCGATGTTGATTTATCCCTGAAGATTGTCATCTATGGCATCAACTTCACTCTATAAAAGATCATCACTAAGCCTCTGTGGTCCTTTGCCAAGTTAGAAAAAATACACTATAGATAAATTATTCTTCTCCCAAAAATTCGAACGTGAATTCCTTCAGTATTGCCAGATTGGAAAACAAAAGACATGTTTAGTATTATTTTGTTATAAAAGTTATTTATTACGTAAATCCTTAGTCAATGTATCCTATTATTACTACAGTATTACTTAACATCGACTAAGACTGGTACTAACTCGAGTTAAATAAAAGTATTTTTTTACATTTTCAGTTTTTTTCATTGAGTTTTTCCAGGATAAAAATAATAATTTAAGACAAAATGTCTGTTATAATTATTGCAGTCTTTTTACGAGACTTTTAACGAGATTATAAAGATAAGTACTACACTATTTTTTACAACTTTGTGTTTGTTTAGTGCCGCAACTTTATGTAGAGTAAAAACCTTTTTTGTATGACATTTAAAAGTATCAAATCATTTTTAGGTTTAGTAGACATCATTACTTTTGTTTGCTCTAGTTTAGTTTACTGTGTGTAAGGTGTCGGGTCTTATGGCAACAAAATACTCCTTGCCATGTTTGTAATCAACGTTAATTAAATACTGTCTATAGTTTACGCTAGTAGTACACATTTAAATAAAACACTTTAACGGTTTAAAACGCGATATATTAGTTAAACTTATTTGAAAATGATTATTAACTTGTCTCCCCGTGACCACGGCTGCTGCAAAGCATAAAACGTCAGGCCGCAGTAAAAGAAATAAAAAATCTGTTAAATCATATTTTGGGTTTTAAACCGTTTATGGTTTTATAAGTATGTTCTATTGGCGTAAACGATATTTAATGGTAATATTGATTAATAACTTTGTCTTTTTCCATTTCAGAAGAAAGATATAAGCTTTTGGCTTCAATTCCTGCTACTGTGTTCCTGATGGGCAGTTTCGCGATGCTAGCCATATCTACAATGCTCAAAAATAGGTGATAAGTTAATTTTAAGTCTAACATCAAAAGACATTGAGCCTTCTCGGCCGGACCATTAATTATTTTTAGGTATCCTTGCTAAAGACTAAACATAAAAATTTATATTTGCTTCCTATCCTATGACTGAAGGTAAAAATATGCGGGTAGTTTATAAATTTTGTTGACCTATGAATGTTACCTAGTCCTATATTATTTTATTCAAATATGGGTTAGATAATACAGTAATTAAGTAAGTAAGAGTATTATCTTCCTCGGTGTTTTTGTGTTTGCTTATTAAAAGGGATTATTGCCTAATTGTATGAAAACTACCGCCATTTTTCTATAAGATTAATCATGAATATAGGAAATCCTTCAATCATGTGCCATATGCACATAATGTACTTATAGTAATGATATTATTTATAATCAATAACATCCCCTAATCCGCGTTTGAAATCCGTTGATTTCATATTTAATGTTTCTTTTGATTGGATTGATTATAGATCATTTTTATACGCAACGCAACAGTACGTTTATATGTTTTATCAAAGATTAATAGAACTATTACTACTAAAATAAAAATGGTATTAAACCATTTTGACACTATACCCATGATATTACTTTTTTATACATTTAACTTAGATAATAAGATTTTAAAGTCAATCATGTACTTATTGCAATTAAATGTGTATCATTGTAGTCTACAAAGTACACATTCAAATAAAACACTTAACGGTTTAAAACGCGTAATATATGAGTCAAGTAAGCATATTTAATGTACCCGAGCCCGGTTGCGCATTTTTAACCGTAAGTCTTTTAACAAATTGTAAATTTTTAAATTTAAATTACCTTTTTTTTTAGGTTATTTTACATATTGTTTGATAGACATGTATATTGCAACGTGTGTATGATACCTGTTGTTTTTAGCATTCCCGTTTAGCATTTGAAAGGCATTTCTTAATAGTAGTTGTTTTTTTTTATATCGTTGTTCGTAGTTTTAAATTATTAATGTGAAAATTAATTTATTATAAGACGAAATAAAGGAAAAATAAATATTAGTTATTTTTGTTTTTTTATACTGGGTTAGAGTTACTAAAGAATAATGCGGGGTGCATAGAGTTTTTATAGGACCTATTTTTAACACATTAACGGTTTTAAACGCTATATATATTAGTTAAAATTATTTGAAATTATTGTAACTACGGCCTGACGTTTCGGATGCTTTGTGGCAGCCATGGTCACGGTTTTCAATAGGTTTAACTAATACATATCGCGTTAAACCGTTAAAGTTCGATAAAATGTCACCTAACATTAACATTTGTGCTATATGTTGTGATATTATTTCTATTGTATTTTTTTACTCCCTGGGAAAATTTAATTCTGTTTTTTATTATTTTTTGATAATAATTGTATTATATTGTGTACTCAGTAGGTGTGTTCCATTAAATATAATATCACTTTAAAAATAATGAAATAATTGTTACGTGTACTTTTAAATTACAAAGTTGTCAATTTTTTACCCTATACATGGAAAACCTTCTTTTTTATGTCATAAAACAATGTTAAATAACAAATTCAATAGTAAATTTTAATTCATGCTTCAATAAATATTTGTTGGTTATAGTGTTTTCTTTACAATTAGCTAGACCAGACTCTCAGCTACGTTCTTGACCCAAGTATTGAAGGGCTTGTTGGTGTAATGGTAGCAATGTATAACTAATAGTGTTGGGTTCTATCCCCACCGGGTCATTTTTCTAATACAACATTTTCGGAAATATGTTGGACTTCATCTGGATACGAAGTGGGTGGTACCATGGATGCCACCGGCCACAGAGAAAAAACCTGTCAGGTGTAATCGCGTTTTGGTTTCAGTCTGTGCCCCGCCCGGCCCGACACATCTATTGTTTTCCTGGAATTCGAACCCAGACCCTCGCTCTTAAAGCATTGCTAGGCTAAACGTTTAACCATCTGGCTGGCAGGTTTAATTAGTCGGTACCTGGTTTTAAAGTTGTATAACAAGCAGAAAATATTTTAACCGCTAAAAGAAGTTCGTTCAAGAACAATTGCTGTAAAAAAAACAATCTTATTTTTAAATAGTACAGTAAGACGTGTAAACAATAAATTAAATTAAAATGTTGTAATTCACGAACGAAACGCACAGCACCAACATTTAGACAAAGTTTACAAACGTCAAAATCACGAGTTATCTTATCAGCTGATCAATGTGTGTATTAACTTTTATCATCGATCAAAGGAACCTATTGTTTTTTTTGTAGCTCTGCTTGTAAAATTAATTGTATTATGTAAATAGTGCCACATTAAATATTAAAACTGGGTTTGACACAGTGTATTTACAAAATGACGGAATATACAATAAATAATTTACCAACTGAAACCTTTATTGAAATTCTACTTAAAACAGACGGACAAACTCTTATAAGATGCCGGCAAGTGTGTAAAAAGTGGAAAGAGACTATTGACAACACAGATATATTATGGCAAGAAATGTGTCGGCGGGAATTTAGTAAATCTTCCAAAATAGCGAAGAAGAAAAGTGGCAATATAATAACTTGGTATCACGTTTATAGAAACCTCAAGTTGTGGGCAGACGTGTTCTCTTACGATAAGACAGTGAAAGAATTCTACAAATTCAACCTGCATGACACTTCACATATTTTAGAAGTGAACTACGGAGTGCTTCCAATAAAAGATGCAAAAGGAACAACCTTTTACGACATGCTAGACTTGAAATATATCCCTGTTGCATTTCCAGAGAAGAAGTACCTGAAAATAAGTAACAATGACATAGCAACAGTTGTTCATATAAAGTCAGCTATTTACATACAAAGAACAGTATCAGACCCAAGTTATATGAGCGAAGTATATTTTAAAGCCGACAAATATGTATTGGACGGAGAACTTCTATTTTTCTTCAATAACAGAGACATTTTTAAATGTAATCTGTTGCAAAAAGATCTATCAGCTAAGTTAATACATCATTGTAACTATGATATCAAAGAAATACAGTATAATAACAAAACTTTATTTTTATTTACTGATCGTGGAAAAATACTTAATATATATGAAGATAATTCGGTAAAAGAAACGAAAATTAACTGTCCAGCAGAATGGATAGTGCACATCAAGAATATAAATGCAGTTGACGATAGGAATTTTATATGCTACTCTAGAACCTTATTTAAAATTGAAACGGATGATAATTGTCATTTATACCTGGACTTTCCTCCCATAACGGCTTTATATTTTTATATTGACATAGTACTGATTGGATTGAAAAATGGCAGTATTCTTGTGTACAGATTGTCTAAACAAAAGAAATCTCAAAGACCAATGTTTGAGCCACTGGTAGAATTGCCAGATGGAAAATTTGCTGTACAACTGGATGTGTGCGAACGGAAATCTGGTCCTGTTATCTTAGCAGCGACATTTCTCGAGTTGTATGTTATAGATATAAAATTTTTCCCTAATGTAAGTATGAATTATATGATTTTGTTTATGATAGTAGAGGTATGACAAATATGGGATTTACTTGATGGAAAGTAAAACATCCTGGCCTTATAACATCTAAACAAGATACACTGTCAACTTATTTTGGTTTTGTATAATCAGAAATCTACAGACTGAGACTAAAATGGGATTAAGCTTCACCACTTTTTCATCTGTGAATGGTTGTTTATTCCCCAGACAGCATTCCAATATTCCTACCACCGATTTAAAATCCGGATTTCCTGATGAAGTACATAATCCACCTGACCACAGGAGAACCCACCACTTGTTGATATTCTGTAATAACTATCTTTTTTTTACAGGAACCGGCCACAAAGAATACTTTCACAAACAATAAATTAGACATGTACCAAAGATTAAAAAGGCTTAAAGAGCGACTGGAGTCAACATAGATACTATTTCTTATGTATTATAAAAGATTATTATTGTAATTGTGTTAAATTATTTATTCTTATTGTATATTTGCTGTAAATTATTATAATAACCAAAACTAGTCAGTAGTGTAACAATTGTTGCTGTGTAATGTTAAATACAGTGCTTCTAATGTTTTTTTTTTTTTTTTGGAAGATATACCTTAGTTGTTATTAAACAAATAATTGTTAAATAATCTCATATTTCGCGATCAGTGTTTACTTGCTTATTTAAAATAAGGCATATATTGTGCGAGAGATACATCGACAGGTTGAAAAATTCGACTGTGCCACACAGTAGTTCAATTGGGTAGAGTAACTGCACGGAACGCTGTAGATGCCGGTAAATATCTCGTTCGTTTTTTTTTTCAATTTAAATTTAAAATCTTATTTAAACCTATACTAATTTCTTTTATTGTTGGAACGCACTAGTCTCGGGAACGAATGGTTCGAATTGAAAGATTCTATTTCATGTTGATTAGAGCATTTGTCGAGAAAGAATAGTTACGAGGAGAAAAGAAATGTGGAAAAATATATTTTATCTTTATGGGTTCTCGTCGCGTGAGCTGCGAAAACGGTTCAAGATACCCATAAAATATGTATTGAAAAATCATTCCTCTTTAAATAATCCAAAATGTGTCCGCGAAAGTAACACCCTAGAACCGTTTTGATGGAAATCACTTTTTCACATTTACAAAATCGTATGTATTTTGACCCAAATGTGAAAATTTTATATAGCAAAATAATATTTCTCAATTCTTTGAGCCAAAGATACCTCTAATCTTCTTGCTTTATTTACGCTTTTGGAAACAAATGAAAACTTATTCCTAAATCTCCTTCCGCGTTTCTGCTTTTATAACAGGGTTTTATATCTTATGTTGATCCACCTGCATATATTTAAACATAACCTCCAGTTATGTACATCTAAATTCTAAAGGAGTTTCCTTCTTACACAGCTTTGAAATTCGCTGCTAGAGGCGCGAGAGTAGTTTATGCTTCTCTAATACGGAAGGATTCTTTTAAAGGTTTGAAATACAAACAATAGTCAAAAAAGCGGAAACAGACAAAAGGTTTGCAGAACAAAAGTTGTTTGGATAAAAGACTTGTAATCTTTGTCAGTCGGATATTGTATACATTCATATTGTTTTATTTTCCGACCTTTTTGACTTTAAAAAGGTCATTAGTTCCTTCTATTTTTATGTCCTATATGAGTTACATTACATTTAAACCCTCGAATATAACTCCATTCGTCCATGCCTAAATTGTAATACGCACAGCAGTATTTCAACAGAAACTGAGTTTCTCGGGGAAACACATGTTTTTCAATCACAGAAGACAACGGTGTGTGTGAATAAAACTGTTGAATTAAATTTTAATAGTAAAATAATGTTATCCGGGCCGCGGGCGAGACTCGAACCCTGTCGGCACGCGGTTGGCTTCGGTCGCAAGGTCGAGACTCGCCTGTGTAATAATTATTAAAATATTTCATTTAAGGCTTACTAACTAACCAATTATATTTTAAACTACGTTAACAAACTATATATAAGGCCAATTCTTATGTAACGTCTAAGTATGCTGGTTGAATATTAAATAATAGCTGATTTTGAATAATAATTCATTCAATTGTTTACTAAATGTATTGTTTTTTAATCAAATAAACAATTCGCTGGGCACGATAAAGTGCGACAAAACTTAATTTAGCCCGCCATTATATTTGTTACTAGCCAACGTTGTATGTTAAAACCGTCCTCTTGAATCAGTCTATCTATTAAAAAAACGCATCAAAGTCCGTTGCGAAGTTTTAAAGATTTAAGTGTTAATATAGGAACAGAAAAATTGACTTTGTTTCAAACTATGTTGTGATTCATACGTTTATACTCTGTAGCGGTTGTAACCTGTACCACAGTCCACAGTGGTCCACAGCCAACCGCGCGGGCGAACGCGGCGGACGCCTCTACCGTTACGTTAATATTTACGTTCCATTTTCAAAATAAACTTTCAAAAAGTATGCTGTAATACGTTGTGTGAATTCGACAATTTGTGCCATATAGTGATGTTACTTGTGTAAAAATGGGTGTTCTATTATATTTATTCTCTGTGACGATTTTATTGCCGTGTGTTTTCGGTCAACAAGAATGTTTTGGGGCTGGCAGTGTCGCCGGAGCGGCGATAGGCGCGTTCTTAGCAGCGATTCTGCTGCTTGTAGTGATTTATTACTTGAGGAAAAAATATTTGCAGTCGCGAAAAGGTAAGTGATCATAGCTTTGACGAGCTCGTTGGTGTAATAGTAGAAACGTATGGCTAATGAACGGGTCGTGGATTCGATCCCCACCGCGTACAACATGTTCCCAAAGCAAACATACCACCATCCACAGATGAAAAAGCCGTGAAGTTTAATTGCGTTTTAGTTTCAGTCTGGATATCCGAATATCTAAACCCAAAATAGAGGCAGCTCATCTTCCTTAAATGTTGGGGAATTCTACCTTCCATCCAGTGAGCCCGACGCTTACTTGTCCTGTTCTACCATAAAAATTGCTTACGTACGAATAAAACTACGTGATGACGATTTTGTATTTTTAATGAGTAATTTTACAAACCTGATCTCTTGACCTTTATACACAATTTTATGAGAAAGGTGTTTATGGTCGCGGTTCCAATCTCATCATTTTTAAACGCTTGTTAAAAACAAATGACAAAATGAAGTGGGTCGGTGACCCTTTTTAATGTGGAGCTTTATAAGTATAGCTATTAAATTGTAGGTCCCGTATATATACATTACAAGTATCTATTATAACTCAGATCTTTAAAGTTTTCGGTAAAAAAATTATCTATGTGTATGTGTATAGGTAATCTACACAAAATCTAACGTATCTAGATTTTTTTAATAATCATCGAAGGCTTTTAAAAATTCTCAATGAAATTCCTCATTGAACAACATTGCTTAGGTCTTAGTGACAATAATTAGAAACAATCAACAAAGATTATTCCTAATTATTATCTAAGTTACATAAAAGCATTAAATTTTATTGCCGAAATATATTCCTCGGCATTTGAAGGTTATCTCTAACTTCTGTATAAAAACAATACAGTTTAGAGAGTCATTATAATATATGCGCGGAATATTTTGATAAAAGTTTTTTAACGTTAGAATGCGCTTGCACCGCTGTGTGTGGAACTCCGCGCTCTCTGTAGCTAGTGTTACTCAAACCAGATTGTGTGTGTCTATTTATGACAGAAAAAGACAGATAACGTGTGATTCACTAGTTGGAAGATAAAAAACCCAGCCATGTAGCATCCAAACAAGATGCGTTGACATATTTTTCCTTTGGACATTCGGATATCCACTAAAATGCGATTAAACTGGATAGCTTTTTCATCTGTGGACGGTGGTTCGTCCTAAAACCTGCATTCTTGGTTGGTCTAAGCTTTATTAAATTTTCTTTATCGATCATTTTAACTTCTTGTACTGGAAAACAAATGAAGCGCATAAGACATCGTCACAGGTTACTGACACTGTCTTCAGAGCGATATCTGATAAGATGCTTCAACAAAATGGATAAAATAAGAAATTTCTAGTTCACGGATGAACTTGAGATAATAGTGATTGATTAATCTACCACAGATGTAAGCAGAATTTAAATAAAAACAAAAGATTTCCTTTATTGATATTTTAATTTTTAACTACCATGAGTACCTCAGAGCCGGACGGAATTTCTATATTCTACTCATTTAATATCCAGATTTCCAGACGAAGTCCAACATGTTTCGGAAAAATTATAAATTGACAAATTAGAAACATACTGTCTATAGTTTACGCGAGTACACATTTAAATAAAACACTTTAACGGTTTAAACGCGATATATTAGTTAAATTAATTTAAAAATGATTTTTAAATAAGTCTCCCCGCGACCACGGCTGCTGCAAAGCATCCGAAACGTCGGGCCGAAGTTAAAAATCATTTTTTTAAAAAATTAACTAATATATCGCATTTTAAACCGTTAAAGTGTTTTATTTAAATTAGAAACATGTTGGACTCAGTGGGGCTCGAACCAACGATCCATTCATTATACATGGCATTAGGCCAAAGAGCTCGTCTCCTAAATGATGCGTAAATTCAAATAACGAATAGAAATTTTTAATGACCATATTTCTACTTTCACTTCTAAGTACGAATTGTGTTATATAAGCTTAAAGTCAAGCTTATAATTTATGCTCAGTTCACGATACAGAAGAGCCGTTCATATGAGACCAAATCAGGAATTTACTCATACAAAGACAATTTTAGTCGTGTGCAATGAATATTTATTGTTCTAGA
The DNA here is from genome assembly GCA_963661955.1 of Leptosia nina. Lineage (NCBI taxonomy): Eukaryota > Metazoa > Arthropoda > Insecta > Lepidoptera > Pieridae > Leptosia > Leptosia nina. The sequence goes on from CAVLEF010000011.1 coordinate 6,334,686, forward strand.
TACTGAGTGTAGCGTTGGACTAACCGCGGATCATTCAAAAGTTATACGTTAAAATACAAAGCATCGAAAATATACAAATACATTTAAATAAAACACTTTTAACGGTAACGCAAAATGTATTTAACTTATTGCGTTATTTAATTGAAACACTTAACGGTTTAAAACGCGTTTTATATTAATTAAAGTTAATTGAAAATTATTTTTAATACGACGTTTCGAATGCTTTGGATGTAGCGTATTCACGGAGACAATGATCAAACGAGTGAGACGAAACGTCGGGCCATATTTCAAACAAGTTTAACTAACATACATCGCGTTTTAAACCGTTAAATTGTCTTACTTAAATTTGTGCTACTCGCGTAAACTACAGACAGTATTATTACGTTATATTCACGTTTGGGTCACTTAGCAGCCGCGGTCACGGCGGGTCGTCGAGCCCTGTTTCGCGTTTTATACCGTTAAAAGTGGTCTAATTAAATGTGTTCCACTCGCGTAATCTATAGACAATACTTGAAACTTCTATTGTCAACCCTGTAACTGCTTAAAATCACCAGCCGCGTCTTAGTCTATTTTCAACTAGTTCAGTGCGAAAAGAATAGAAAATGTATAATTATTTCCGCATAATGTTTTCACGATGATTATATTAAGTAATACAAGAATTACGTTTGTTTCGAGCAATCAAATTGTGACCTAGTTAACGTTTATGTAATGTTTATTGAGAACACTGAACTTTATTGTGCGTAGACTTAAAAGCTAATAACTAACTAACGCTAGATACTAAGATTGGGTATTTAATTAAAATTATAAGATATCATTGAATAATGAAAGTATCTCACCATTCATCAATCTAAGGAAATCGCTTCTCATGTTGTGTCAACACTGGGGTGACCATAAATTAGAAAGTTATAGCTAAAACTTAAAAAAAAACACTAACGGTTTAATGTAAACTCGCGTAAACTATTAACAGTATTTAGTTATAAAACTTTTAAATAAAACACTTTAATGGTTTAAAACGTGATTTAAGTAAAACTTATTAATAATTAGTTTAACTAAAACCTATATATCGTCTTTAAAACCGTTTGTGTTTTATTTGAATGTGTACTACTCGCGTAAACTACAGACATTTTTTTTTGTATTTAATAAACAAAGATTTTGCCACGTTGTACAATGATTAATACTCATCTAATATGATCAATTAAATTAGCTAACTACACTTATAATAAGAAATTAATTAACTAAAAGACTTTTTACAAGTTAAAAAAGGAAATGTAATTAGATGATTAATTTTTATTAACATCAGTTATTCATTGTATCATTAGATACAATTACTTTATTTAATATAAACCACTTATGTACACTACATAAACAACGATATGTAATTACAAATTAACGCTTGTCGTTAATTTTTCCTCAAATTTACTAATGAAACACCGATAAGTTGAAACCTTTTTTGAAATCAATGCCACACCAATTTCGATGTTTAGGTTTAAAGAATAAATTTAAAATAACAAACATACACTTCAAAGTATTTGAAGTGGCAGTGGGCTAGACACATCGCTCGTAGACCTGACGGCCGTTGGTCCAAAAAGATTCTTAAGTGGAAACCATGAACCGGACGTCGAAAAGGCTTTAGGTTTAAGAAAACTACAATATGCCCCAATGCTGCACCATCATATAATTAAGTATCTATTAAATAAATATTTACTTATTAATACCCAGATTTACCTTAGATCAAAACCAAATGTGTATTAGTGTTTCATTAGAAATGTTTGTATTTAAAATATTGTGTTCACGCTTAAATGAAAATGTATTTGTTGCGCAAATAAATGTCTTAAGCCATAACCTCGCAATTTCATAGTTTATGGTCACCCTAATGTCAACGGTCGCAATGTTTTCACTTTCCCATGTTAATAGTGCGTTTGTTATGTAAACATAGCACATTAGCTTCTCTACTAGCACTTAGAGTGGACATACTGTTGTAGAGAAATAAACGGAACTTTCCGTCATTTAAAGAATACTAGATGATCCGGCAAAAACTTTTTTTTTTATGATAGAGGACAGACAAGCACAATACCTCAGCCTATAGCATCGAAACAAGATTCGCGGTCGACCGATTTTGGCTTTGGACATTCGGAAATCCACAGACTGAAATCAAAACGTGATTAACTTCACGGCAATTTCATCTGTGGACGGTGGTTCGTGATCCGGACGGAATTTTGATATTCCTACCAACTATTTAATATCTAGATTTGCAGCCGAAGATCAACATGTATGTATTTTAAATTGATTAGAAATGTTGGACCCGGTAGGGATCAAACCCACGACCCGTTGTTATTAGCCGTACATTGCTAGAATTATGCCAACAAAGTGGTATTTCAATTTGATTATCATAAGAACGATTCTTATGAGTCAATCGTAAAAGTTAGACATAAACTGTTGCGGATGTTTTTAGACCATTTAAAGAGTAATTTTATTAATTTCTTTTGGTTTCTTGAATTGTTTTCGCAGCGTTTTCCACATTTTCTTTCGTATCTTCCCTCCTATTGTTATGTTAACCTAAATCATTCCTCGATAAAAAGCCTATATATACCAATATTGCTGAAGAAATGATCTATTTAATACAAAATGTTGTCTTTTTAACAATTAAAGAAAAATAACCAGCCATGTTATAAGGCTGACGTGTAATTTTTCCTAACCTCTTATATTGCCTGTTCTTTCCTTTAAAATATGTAGGTATTATAAGATGTTTAAACAAGTATTTCATACTTGCAACTACGATGTTTATATCGACATATACATAAAATAATTTACGATTTCGTCGCATAAAATAACGGTACCTGCCTACACCAAGCTGCCCGCAAGCATATTTAACCCGTTTCCTAAAATGGTTGTACCATTTTAGGAAACGGGTTAAATATGCTTAAACGATAAAGAGAGAAAGAACTTCATGTATTTTTGTAAACATCGATATATTACAAATATCATAGCTATCGCATCTTATGCCATAAAACTTCAGTACAATATTTTTAACGGCTTCAAACTTGAAATATTTAGCTTAATTAAAGTATAGGCTGACATAACTTGTTTAAAGACGTTAATAATGTTTTACTTTACGAAAGTTATTATTAACTAGTGTAGTTCACACGAGAAGTAAACATTTAAATAAAACACTTGTAACGGTTTAAAACGCGGAATGTATTTTCTTAACTTATTTTTAATACGGCCACATTGCTCATGTTGCATGTTTCCGTTGCTCTCAAAGCAACTGAGTATTTTATTTAGTTGTAATGTCTAAAATTCACTTGGTCAACTCTACTTCCACCACTACCACTGTTTCTCCGCTCCAATTGAACGCAGGCTGATGTTATGTATAACTTAAACCCTTCTCGAAAAATGCTCTAACCAACACAAAAATATTTTTTCAAATCGAACCATTACTTCCTGAAACTAACGTGTTCAAACAAACAGACTCTTCAGCTTAATAACGAGCAGGATCGAGCTCCCGACTTTACGAAAAATTCGGGTTCACCATCAGACTCTAGTCTAGACGAACACGGACCTCGCATAGTCCTATAGTCGCTAGATCATAGGTAAACAACTTACCAAGTTCATTTTATCGATATGCAAGATATAAGATAAGCTATCGCCGCCGATTAGGTTTTATATAATTCAGTTTTTCCTATACTGTGGGTGCACCAGCTGTGTTTTTGTGTATACTGAGTTGAAACATGCGAAGAGGTCCTGTCCCTGCACCAAGGCGGAATGTCAAAGAAAGTATGTTGACGGATTTTTCACGTCCTGAATGACACTCAATCAAGTATATAGACTTATGTACAAGCTTTCAAATTATTACATCATAATATATAAGAATAAAAACCTACATATTTCAAGTGTGTAGAATGTAGATATATTTAAAAGTCCGTTTTGTTTACGTTGTAAAAGCGTTACGTTATTTAACCATTTAAAACGCGAAATATATTAGTGACTTTTATTTATTTTAACTACAGCCCGAAGTTTCGAATGTCCCCCTCCACCCCGTGACCAAGCATCCGATCTATATACAGTTATATAACTAACTCAACAAAGAAATAAGCGTACCAATAACTTTCGCATTTTAAACCGTTAACATTGTTTTATTTAAGTAAATGTGCTCTACCCGCGTAAACAAAAGACAATAGTTTAAAGTTGTGTACATGTTAGATTGTATTTTGAAGAATTTCGCTTATCGCAAGATAATATTAAATAAATATACATCATTTCTTTGGTGTTTAGCGGATATAATCGTGGTGATGAACTACTCAAAAGATAATCAAACCCGGTGAAATTGATAAATTATTGGTGAGATTCGAACTCACATAACGTATTCTATTGTTCGTTGCAAGCTAAAAAGTTGAGCTGTTTCGAATTGAAAAATTTTGTCAGATAGACCATTTATCGAGGAAGATTTTAGGCTAGATAACATTAGTCGATCAATAGGAGCTAGGAAATATTTGGAAATGTTGAAAAAACGGGGAAAATTATTTATCTTCGTGGGTTTCCAATGCAAACGCTACGACAACGTTTCAAGATACCCAAAAAATGTATATTATATGAATCGACAGTATATGTCTATCTTATAAGATTAACTTGCTATAATTTATAAAGAATATGCAAAAACAAAGTTTGATGGCCAGAATAACTATTGTACGCTGGCACAGCTAGTAGATAATATGGTGTAAACATTAATATCTGTTTTTTGACTTTTAAAAACTATGTACGACTTCTATCAAGAGCTAATACAGGTCACTTAACAGGGAAAGCTATTTATTCTTTTTATTCTCGCCATTATACATATTTGTCTTCGTGGCCAGGTCGTTTGGAAAATATAAGCGTATACAAGCGCCTATACTAGAACCGGTTATCCATTCTAATCTATGAACATGACTGGTTTAACAAGACGGAATTCATACTATTATTGAATGAGCAATTAGGTAAACTTGCTGATTTTAAACGTATAATATATATTTATAAACGCAAATATTCGCCATAACATTACACTTTTTTATACTATTACATCTTTGTATGTGTGCGTTCAAGTCGCGATTTTATATCGTTTAATAATAATAAGAATTTTGAATTGAACGGTTTAAAACACGAAATATACTTACTTATTTACAATTTATATAAACTATGACTCGACGTTTCGGATGCGTTCAAATATAACGGTTTAGAACGCGAAATATATTAGGTAATTTATTTATTAATTATTTTAACTGTGATGCGACGTTTTGGATACTTTGCTGCGTGCAGCTGTGGCCTCTCAGAACGGTTTAAAAGTGTTCTTAAATGTGTATTCGCGTAAAATACACACTTACTTAAACTAGGAGTAATTTTCTTATAACAATGCAACAAGCATACGAGACATAATAGAGACAAAACTAAGTAAATATTATGAGAAAAGTACAAAATAAACGTGTTCAACTTAAGAGGAATTCCACAACCCAAACAGAAATACAATCGTAAAGAAAAAACAAAAGAAACGCGTAAAAATTTCGGGAATGAGAGGCCTCAGCGTCGGTGGTATGCGAAGGCTGATGACGTCACAGAACAGGTACCCAAGTTTGGGGTGCGCGTGGAGAATTGGGATCCGTCAAAGTTTCCAATGCACAAGTGACTTTGAGTGATAATAATACCTTTCTTCGAATCCAAACACATTATCAATGTGTGAGTTTCTTCTCTATTCGTTGCATACGAACGGAAAGAGACATAGATACTTTCGTATAGTACCCGTAAGTAAATGTTTTTTTTTATGTTTCTCTCAATTTATTGGTGCGTTAAGTCACATGGTATTGTTTATGGCATTCCCATTATAACCTAATGTAACAACAGAAAAATCACAATTTATTCAGCGGTCAATTTTTTATATGTAACTAGCTGTGTCCGCGACTTTGTCGCTATTTTGTGCATCAAAATTTGTAAATCATCTTTATTCATTTTAATTGTTACTCATGACATCGTCTGCGTCTCGTGGTACTTGCGAGTTAATTTTAAAACAGAGACACTGTCGACCCTATTTTTAATTTAAAGAAGAATCTTTGAATTAGAACCAGTACTTCCTGAGGTTATCGCGTTAAAATAAACTAACAATCTCTTGAGCGTTGTGATACTAGCACATATTTATTTTAAATTTAAATTTGTTTTTAAAAAGAGAAGCCTAATAAATATTCGTTAATAATTTAAAACACTGGTCATTTTTAACGTATTATTTAAATTTGGAACAATTCGATTCGCAAGTAGACTGATCTCCCCACAAGTATGCCGTAAAGAGGCACAAAGTGATAACTATAAAATATGGCAAACGTGCGTTATCGGAAAATAAATAGCACGTTAAACGTGAAACAATGAAACACAAGGTCGAAGTGTGTTGAAATTCTGAGAGAAAATTAATTACCTCAATGTTCTTCTTAATTTTATACGTGTTCAGGTCTGTTTCAATGAAAATAGGATTTAAAGAAGACACTTTTAACGGCTTAAAACGAATAATATTTTAATACAGTCGTAGTTTTGCCTACGTCTGTTGCAGAGCATCCGAAACGTCGGGTCGCAGTAAAAAATGTCACTCATTTTTTGCTTTTTAAACCGTAGAAAGTATTTTTTTTTAATGTGTCCTACTACCCTAAAGTGGTATAATATTCAGGAACAATATAGGTAATTAGTAATCCTTACTAATATTATAAATGCGAAAGTAACTCTGTCTGTCTGTCTGTTACTCTTTCACGCCAAAACTACTGAACGGATTTGAATGAAATTTGGTATACAGATGGTCTAGACCCCGAGAAAGGACAGGGGGTTGTAAGGGGTTAAAAGGGGGGGTGAAAGTTTGTATGGAAATTCGTGGTTTTTAAAGCTAGAACAATGAAACTTTCTTCTTTGGCGTTTTGGGAATAGGAGTGGGAGTGGGGGTAGGGGTGGGCGTGGGAGTGAGTTTAGGAATGAGAGTAGGAGTGATGTGAGGTGAGAGTGTTGCGGCAAAGTAGCATAGAGTGGCTGGCTTAAATGCGCCCTTACATAAATTAATAAACAGCCCCAATAATTAAAAATTCTACCCAAGTCACTATTTCACGCGGACGAAGTCGCGGGCACAGCTTGTAAGTCTATAAATTATATTATTTATATATAGACTTATAAATCTTTATGTAGCGATGTAGGGTTATCAACCTGGTCCAGAAGGTATTCAAGATCCTATTTATATTTTTTTAGAAGATGTCGGGTTAGTTACGTTAATATATGAAAATATCGAATCGGACACGGCACATTCTTTTTGCATCTACCTCATGCACATCTGTTCTACTTACAGATAACAAATAAAAACTATCTCATCTATTTTATTATTCTCAATATTGTTGTAGTGGTAGAACTAAAATCTTCACTCGACGAGGTAAAGAAACATATTAAAAGATAGAGAAAACTAGCCAAACCTGTTTCGAGATAAAAAGTAGTTTTCCTACGATCATCGTACTTTTATTTCTTGCACGACACTTAATTTCTAGTTTATGCAAAATAGTTGTGGAAATACTATATATTAATATGTACGGGATAAAGAACGATACGACAAAAGAGGCCCAATTTTGATCACAATTTTCCTGTGTATCAAAATTCAATATAGTTACGTGCTTAAAAATGCTATAATTATTATAATTACATATTTTATATTCCTAATTCATATATAACTTATTCTACAGGACTAAAAGTGTTACATGACTTATTAAAAAGTACTTTGAATTGAAAAATTCCATTTACTATTTACTAATGACATACTAATGGTTGGCTGTTAATGGTTTTAAACGCGAAATATATACCTAACTACAACTTTTAATACGCGCGACTTTGTTTGCATGTCAAATTGACTTTCAACATGTAAATTTAAGTTAAATATTTTTAATATTAAGACAAAAGTACACAGAACTTAGCTATTAACTTATGACCTGTTGAATTTTATTTTTGTTTGTCATATACCTACTTGACATTTATTACAAAAACAATATCTAATTGAGTCTATGCGCTGTGCCATAGTAAACAATAATAAATAATTTATCTATGGTAGCCAATGTGCAAGTGTAAATTTTTTATCTGTGAACAGGAATCGACAGCTGTCACGCCTGTAGATCCCCGATCCGTACTATTTACTCGATGTTTACACGCGAATTGAAAAAGGAATGAAAAAAGCGCGCAGCTGTATCGTTATATTGAGTTATGTGGGTCAAGCGAGGAATGTAGTTACACCGGCCGGCGGCCGCTCCCACCTGTACTTTGAGATGAGACGGGTTTGTGCGTGTGATGGGCGTTTTATCAAACGTTTCGATGGATTTTTATTCTCTCTCTTAATAAAGCTGCGAAGTTTGTACATAAAGAAATTCCTAAACGCGCGTAAAAAAAACACTTTAATGGTTTAAAACGCGATATATATCAGTTAAACTTATTTGAACTACGACCCGACGTTTAGGATGCTTTACAGCGGCCATGACCACGGCTAATGTAAAAGTTAAAGTGTTTTATTTAAACAGCATGTAGCTTATGAATGCGTCTAATGTAAACCGTTAAAACGGTTTAATCGATTGCTAGATTCAGTTAAGGTCGCTCGGATGCAATGCTGATACTAAATACTATTTATTTAAAGAACGCATAAAATCCTTTGTGTACTTTTAAAGATTTAAGCGTACCTACATATGGACAGAAAAACCGACTTTGTTTTATACAATGTAAAGAAGATTGTTAGTCTCACCATCATAATATTTTATATATTTACATAAACACTTTTTACAGTTTAAAATGCGAAATATTTACTTTAATATCACCAAGTTAACTCAGTTTTTTAACTACGACCCGACGTTTCAAACGCTTTGCGAACAGCCGTGGTGTTATATATTCATTGAACGAGACAGAGATTCAAAAAATGTTTTTATATTTTATAGAACATTCCAACTACAGTCAAATGAACCACATGTAATTAAAAATGCTTGATTTTAAATAGTAATACATCTATGGTTAATTAACAGTCAACGTTGCGTGCATAACTTTGCGTGTAGATCACACGTCAACCGGAAGCGATATTATAGTGCTTTCTACTTAATCTAGTCTAGACTTCTCTGTATCTTACTGTATAATAGTACTTTAATTTTTAACTAATATACATAGCTGAAGAGTTTGTTTGTTTGAACGCGCTAATCTCAGGAACTACTGGTTCGAACTGAAAAAATATGTTTGTTTTGGTTAGAACCTTTTTTGAGAAAGGCTTCAGGGTATAAACATTACGCTGTGAAATAATGGAAAATAGGAAAACAGTAGAAAATATTCATCTTTAAGGGTTTTCTGTTGAGTGCGCAAGGAACGGTTCATGATACCCAAAAAAATATGTATGAAAGAATGATTCCTCTTTAAACGATCTAAAAAAAATGTCCGCGACAATAAATATCTATCTTTTAAGATTAAATTGCAAGAACGACGGGATGGGACGCGACCGACGTCGTATATAAATATTTGTCGAAAACTATAACATCTAACGCATATGTCTGTCCCTCTCTATTAAAAAAATATAATACGGATTTTAATATTACAACTAACATTTCTACACTATTTCTTCACACTTCACGAGTGTCCTTGAAGGATCTTGTAACTGAGATTACTGAGTAAATACACTTTATTTGTACAACGTACAACGCTACTGGCGTGCTATGAATAAATATGCTTCAGTTAGATACAACAAGAATTTCTGTGATTCGATATGCCTTTTTGTATTTTGAGCTAGATGTGACTATAACGCAAGATATCGATTAGGTAGATGTAATTTTTTTGTGATAGACTAGGACAGAAGGAAACTGAAATGCGATTAAGCTTCACGTATCACGGCTTTTTCATCTGTGGACTGTGGTTCGTGACCCGGACGGGCTTTTCTATAGTTCGTCCGTTTAGGCTTTTTTCTGGACCAAGTGGTTTGCAATCGAGTAAACTTCTAGAACTACGTTTATAATGTTTATTTAATTTTCTTATGTCCTTAATTTTTACATGTTATCCTATAATAACCTATATACAGACTAAAACAAACTTATTTCCTGGTTTTGTATCTGTGAACAGTAACTTGTGACTTTATGGGAAATTAAACCATGTGTCTATGGTTGTGCAAGAGTGCAGAGTTTTTTTATTTATTTATTTTTAAACATTACTTTCGAAACATATTGGTACATATAACCGTTGTTTATCTGACAATGCATTAGAAGCCCGTCATAAATAAAATTATACATAGAATATGCATGTGTCTCTCTCATATAGACAAATTTATATAGAGACAATTTCAATTCCTAAAATCCTAGTTATTATTGACGTTATTAAATTAGTCTTTGCCACGAGTATTGAAATGGTATTATGAATACCTATTTGGAGTGCTTATGTGTTTGTGGTGTTGGATTTCGTTTAGCCTTGTACAACAGAAGTTAACACATTCATCGTATTTTGCAAGCTTATTTATACTGATTGTGTAGGTACGTGAAAGAGAGACAAAGATGAATAGAGAGTAGACAAACATGGGATACACTTGATGGTAGGAAAAAAATACCCCCGATTTAGGCATCTTCACAAGATGTGCTGTCGAGTTTTGGTTTAGAAGTTTCGGCAATCTACAGTCTGAATCCGAATTGTGATTAAACTTCACGGTTTTCCTGTGCACGGTGGTTCGTGACGGATGGATGGAATGGATGGTATTTCTACCATCCATTTTTATGTCCAGATTTCCAGACGAAGTTCAACGTGTTTCAGAAAAATTATAAATTGATAAATTAGATATATGTTGGACCCGGTGGGACTCGAACCCACGATACGTTGACCATTAGTCGTACATTGCTATCATTGCAACAGCAAGCCAGTCCAAAATGTGTTGATGGAGTTCTTCAGGTACACACTATAATTATTTCTTAACTTTCGGGGGAGTGGATATTTTTTGGGTAATTGTTCTGAACAAATAAAACTTAAGTCTTAATTAATAAAAAACTTAAAATTAATTAATAAGTTTCTCATATAAGTGATTCTTGTAATCTTAGTGGGAAATAAATGTCTTTAAACCGAAGTCTTGGTAGACAGTAGTTGTTTGAATTCAGTTTTATGTTAGTTACTAGCCGCGGCGTAAACATCTACAAATGACTGTAACATTACAAACAAACAAACAAAAAATACTTTATTGTCATTTTACAAAATAAAACTTAATTAAAAAATTCAAAATGTAACGACAAAAGGCGGCCTTATCGCTAAAAAGCGATTTCTTCCAGGCAACCTTGACTGTAACATTTTTCCTTTTTAAATTTTAATTTATCTACAAGTGACAATTGCCTGTGAATATATATTTTCTATCTATGTCGACATCATTTCTATGTGTAACTAACTCGGTACTTCATGATTTTATTAGACTGACAACTTCGTCTTCTTCTTTATTAAGTTTACTTTTGAGATTGCATAGTAATAGTTTCAAAGTGCATTCAAGTGGGGTTAGATGAGAAACATTCCGTAAGTGGATACGATAAGAACACTTTGTATTCTATGTCTTGTCTCAGTCAAGGTATTGCGTGATTCCTGAGGCCTTATTCGCTGTAATGTACTGTGACGCAATCAAACTAGGTATGTCATTGTACTGCTGTTAAGTACGAAATTGTTACAGACACTATGAAACAGTTTTAAAGTATACAAACTGTCTGTAATTTACGCGAGTATTACATTCAAATAAAATACTTTAACGATTTAAAACGCGAAATATATTAGTTAAACTTATTTAAAAATTGATTTTAATTTTCTTATGCTTTGCAGCAGCCGTGGTAGTGTATATTTCGCATTTTAAACCGTTAATATTTTATTTAAATTACTTAAGTATTATAAAATACCTATGAATAGTAAAATTTGACAAGTTGTTACATAAGTTCAATATTAAAAACTTTCTGTTGATGTGAGAGAGACTTGGTCTTTAGGCGAGTAACAGATGACCTGACTTAGGTATTTGCAAGTTTATAAATATAAAATTTTTATATAATTTTTTTTGTGCTCTTATGCCACTAAAACTATTGTAGAATTAACTGATAACTGGGGATTAAAAAAAACGTTACGTAAAATTAGATAACACGGCAACCGACACCGCAAAATAAAACTTTTAGATCCAATGAAACGGAATAAATCGCGTGTAAAATTGTTAATGTAAATGGTATTCAATTAACTGTTTACCGATCTTGACCTAGTATATACAATTGCGGTAGTTGATACCTGACTGTTATGAAAAATCCTCGTGTTTTAATTATGGACTTGAGTTTTATTAATCCAGAATATATAGATATCGTGATGATTTTGATTACCTTATTTGTGTAATTTTTTTCTACGGAGGTAAAAAAATACTGTAACGTAATTTAAATAGGGAAAAAGGCAATTATTAAAAAAAAAAACAGGTATTTTCAAAAATCAATCGTGTAATCCTATCAACATATCATACACGAAGTTTTTCGTTTTCCTAAAGAATCTATTATGTATATTTCATGGTAAACTTTGTTCCTTAGATGGATAATTTAATTGATAAATTCACACTGTTTCTCGTTCGTCTGTATAAGTATTTAAATACAAACAAAAAATCTAAATTTATTGCGCTCGCGCTGGCGAATGATACCTGCTATATTTAACCTTTAGACACAAATAATAAAATGAAGGATGTGAATAAAACTTTTGCACACTACAAATTAAATAAGAAACGAATAAAACCAATTTTGTATATATTTCGATGCATTTGTGTTTATCATTGACGAAACGTGACAAGGTTGCGAAAGGAACATTGAAAGACAAAACGTCTTTTGCATCTTGAACAAAATAATGCCTTCGGCTCCGTACAACCGATTATATTTGGTTTTTATATATCTCTGCTAATATATTTGAAAGAATTAATTTGTGTCAACAAGATAATCGAACGGAATCTTCGCGGTAATCAAATTGTTTTTTTAAACGCGAGTCTAATTCGTCATGGTGTGCCACAAGGCCGTACTCTACGACCACAACTTTACGGCGTAGTAAATTGTGATAATCACGGTCCTTTTAATTCCAACGTATTTGTGTACATCAAGAATGTGTAATAGGGCCATTGACACGTATGCAGTAGTAAAAGTAACCGGTCATGATCGTTGCGGTGGGTGTCTATTTACTTTATATATGTATATCTCTAAAAGATTAAAGCGTAAAGGCGATAAAAGTTACATGTCTTCTGAAGATTTGGGTGAATTTACTATGTAATATAATTTTTTATATTTTATATAGTGGTTACTCATCTATAGCGATATGATCAAAGTCAAAGCCTGCGCAAAGTTGACCAAACCACAGCTGACGAACTCCCAATAGAAACCTTGAATTCGCACGTAATATAGCATGATGGCAGTTCCCTTTAAGATTTATGACTGATAATTCTATAGCCTGTGCTAAAACAATGACATCAGCCATAGGATGTACCTACGTGACTGAGTAATAATGGCTCTACAATCTGCATGTATGATAATTCTTTGTGGTAGATACCTGCATTCTTGAATATTAATTTGTAAGCCTTAGCCTCTCAACTCTCATACGAAATTTATCTAAAACTAGGTGACCTGGTAAGCTTTTACCATATGAAGTATTTCGACTAAAATTAGAATACCCGAAAAACGGTTCTCGTGAGTTCATCTTAAGAGACTTAGGACATTTTTTAAAATTATTTAATAAGAACAATTCTTTCACACTATTTTTTTCTGCTGTTCTATAGCCTAAGGAGGTTTTCCTTGATAAATTTCTGAAAAATTCTAACCAGTAATTCCTGATATATTAGTACGTCAAACAAACTCTTCAGTTTTATAATACGAATATTTATATTTTGTGTGCATTACCAGTAAAAAGATCCAATCGATTAATCCAAACGTAATAAAAAGTCGAGGAAGAACAGACAGCGATAAATTTTGCCTTTCATGAAGTGTGAAATGGGTAATTAATTTGGCTGTTTAATTAATGCTAAAGTATCAAACAAATAAGGTGTTCGTGGTTGGTTCTGTTTAGTTTTATTTTTCAGTATAATTCATAAATTTATTATTTGTGACGTAGACTTAGACTCATTGTAAAAATTCATTAGTTCCATCGCTTCCATCGCGTGCGCTTCCGAGAACAATGGACTGTCAAATGGTTGTTTTTTCGTTAAAGAATTTTGTAACAATAGTTAGATAATCGTCCGGTTATAAGATTCCAGTTGCTTTATTTGCTTGGATTTCAGTTTCCCGTGTTCTTGGAATTAGATAGACGATGACAAAACGTTGTCGCGCGTCGTTAATTTATCAGTCTATATCTAGTCTCAACCGATAAAAGTTCTATTTAAGAATAGAAACTGTGGGAGACTTTATTTATTTATGAGAGCCTTCAGCAACGTTGACAGAATAATTGCAAGAATATGAGGCCATGTGCTGAAGATTACAGATCTTTGACCAGCCCAGAAGAAAGAAGCAATAAGAACAAGCAAAAGTAGGAATAGAGTATATAGCATGAATATATCACCACGTATCTTCAAATGTCTGGCGTGGGGCATCACTAAAAAACGGCGTTGTACCTCCTTTCGGATGGAATAATAGCTTTACCTATTATCTAATTTGTTATTTATTTTGCTGTTTTATTGTATGTAGAACAAATAATTTGATTTCATATGAAACTCCAGCCCTTTCCCACGACTGTTAGTCCTTCGGCATCCAAGATCTAGCTGAAATTAACACTGCTCTAATCTGCCGAAGGTCCTATTGATTACCGACAATTAATCCATAGAACGGAGCGGCCTCAACTACCGTGAAGTGTCAAGGTCGACTGCCGAACAGTTGCATAACTATAATTGTTTGACTTGTTACTGTTTCTTGCAATATTAAAGCGTGGGAGTAAAAGTGTTTGTAGAATTACATTTTCCTATTTTGGTGTACACATATTTTTGGGTCTGTTTCTTTCTCTGCTGTGACTGTTTCTTTCTTTTCTGTAATTGTTGTGCCTAATTACCAAAATTTGCAAGGACTTAATAAGAGGTAGGTAGGATGACGTTGAGTTTAGCCAATAAACTACGGTGGCAACCAAATAAAATATTGACAAAATTACCCGGTATTTCTAGGTATCTAGGGGGTTAAAACATACTTATTAAGCATGTAAACTTACATTTTGTCATAATCATAATGATGTTGGTAGATGAGCTAGTTGATGTTAAAATAACTTTCTTTCCTCTTCGCGCCAAGTCTGGAGTTAATATAACTATTATAGTATTATCAAACTCATTTACATATAATGTCATTGGCTAATTTACATTTTTAAAAAGCTAGTAACGCTATAGAATTACTTAACTTTCTGATAGAGGAACAGACACGCTCTACTTAATAAATACACGTTCATTCAAGTATCAAATCAAACTGGTTAAAGTGTAACGATTGTTCTGTCTGATAACTTAGTTTTGACAAGCGCTCCATACCAATGTCAAAATTGTTCTTAAATAAATAAAAATAAAAAAACATCATTAACATCTAAATATGAGGGCTTTGGATATGCGAATATGGTTATAATTTAGTATTACTTTTAAATAAAACATTTTAACGGTTTGAAACGCGATATATACTAGTTATACTTATTTGGGATTTATTTTAACTACGGCTCGACGTTTCGGATGAGAAATCGCGTTTTAAACCGTTAAAGTGTTTTATTTAAAAGTAATACTAAATTCCCAGTGTAGTTCTTAATGCATTTTTCCATTGTATGAACAAGTTCTCTAGCATTATATCGTGTTTTCTTTACGGTTTCATGCTAGTACCATGCATGTCAAAACATTCAATTTTTTCATCACTTAATAACGACGATTATCCCAAGATAATGTTGAGCTATTCGTTAATTGTTTGTTACGCGAAGTTATAAAACGCTAATGAGCAATTAGGTAATTTTCTAATGTCACAACTCAGTGGCCAATTATTAACATAGTTTGCGTGAATTGTTGTCTTTTTGACATTATATATACATAATTTCGTCGTAAAAGACTAATTATAATGCGCATGTGCTTGAGATAATGAAATTAACTTTTTACTTTTAATTGTTACTAATTTGAATCCACTTTTAGTTTTAAAAAGTGTGTCTTAACGGCCAATTTTTATATATAGACCTAGAGCCGACGAAAGTAAAAGTTAAATCTTTCTATTTACTTATATAAAATGGTGAAAAGTTTGTTTGTTTATTTGAACGGGCTAATCTCAGGAACTACTGGTTTATATTGAAGGATTCGTTTTATGTTAGAGTATTTATCAATGCAGGCTGTAGGCATAAAAGATCAAGCTGCGACTATTAGGAGAATGAAACAAAGAAACGGGGAAAATTATTCATTCGTGTGGGTCTCCGTTGCGTACGTTGCGAAACTTGTTCAAGATACCCATGATTCCTCTTTAAATAACATAAAAAATGTTCGCGACACTATATGTCTATCTTTTAAGAATAACTTGCAATAACGACGGGACGTTGTCGACTTCGTGGGTATCAGTTAAGATTTATAAAATGAGAAATAGGTTTGCAAACGCCCAAATTAACTATTCTACGCGGACGAAGTCGCTGACACAGCTAGGAAATATTTAATTGAATATATAGAATTAAAACCATTTATGTTAAAATAGTTACTTCTAGTTCTTTCTTTCTCATAGTATTCTCTTTCAAAGACATGCATAAAACGAACTTTGCATACGAATGAGATCGGAGAACGAAGAAACCCATCATTTTTACATGCCTCATGATTGGAATATGAATAATGAATATATTATATGGACCCGACGGACCTGCCCTCCTACGCAGTCGGGCGTTGACTCCTGTCAACTGTCAAACGCGATGACGTCACTTGCTTTAAGGGGAAGTTTCTCTGTTTATCACGGCTTAAATTAAAAACAACAAAATGGATTTTAAATTCCAATCTCTGTATTATCTTTGAGTAATCTAAATGCGCAACACGTACAATCTGCGCATGAGTAATTGTTTTTGATAACTTAACGAGTTACAACTGTTAAGCGACGGGCATATTTAAATCAGAAACTCGAGATCACAGAGTATAAACAAGTCGGTTTAAACGTGAGAACTTCTAACAATGGACAGTACTTATGTGACTTCCGTTTCATCTCGACGCACTTTAGACGGATTCTTAAGTTGATTAATATTTATTCTCATTAGTTATTTTGGAGTCCCGTTGGTGTAAGGGTAGCATTGTATGGCTAATAATCCCGTAGATACGGGTCATAGTTTCGATTTCCACCGGGTCTATGTTTCTAATCAATTAATAATTTATCTGAAACGTGTTAGACTGAAACTGTAAATCTTAATTTTAAATGGGTCAAGATTAATGGCGTTTCTGTTTCAGTATCCGAAAATCTGAAGCCTAAATAGGTCGACAGTGCATTTTGCCTTTATATTAAGTCAACCCCATGCTACCATCAGTTTTTCATTACGTCCTTACGCCTCTACATTCTTTTATAAGTCAATGTCACAGTTTCATAAGATTTTAAACTACTTTCCTTTTACCGATATACCATTTATTGGTTTAAGTGTATGTAAATGCTTAGACGATTTTTAATCTGTGCCTTAATACAATTATTGTGTTGGCATGACAAAACCCATTGTGGTACCCTGTCATTACAGTCTTGCAATAGCTATCGAGTGAATGCGATATGTTTGGTAACATTTTTATCGATAATTCAGTTAGTATTAAAATTAAGTACATTAGATATTTGTTAATTAAAAATAAGTGTACATTGAGAATAAAGATTGGGTATAGTTAGCAGTGTACGTAAAAATTTAACGGTTGAAAACACAGTAAATTAAAAATATTTCACGTTAAATATTGTCTGTACCTTACGTAAATACTAAACATTTAAATAAAACACTTTTAACGGTATCAAACGTGTAATATATTAGTTAACTCATTTACAATTACGTGCTTTGCAATAGCCATGGTCACGGGGGGATAAAATACTCGTCGGGTTTGGTATAATTATTGTCAATAATAGTGATATATTTCGCGTTTGATACCGTTAAAACTGTTTAAGAGCATTGCTTAGTTAAAAATGTTAATTAGTATGAATGTAATGTAAGAAAGTTAATAGACCGGTCGGATCTCTGAAGGTTAAGTAAAAAAGGAATAGAATTGTGAAAGCGACTATGCGACCCACTTGTCTGATCTCGCGAGTGTAAGAGCTAATGACAAATTGTACTGTACATAATATTACTTATTCGCATGCACACAACTACCAACCAGAATATTTCTTAAAAATATGCATTGTTAAGAAGCAAAAACCAATTTTATTACAAATATTTACTCCCCTCGCCCCCCTTGTTGGAAGTAAGCAAACTCTAACGTATTATATCACTTTTTATTTATTCACTAGCTGTCTGCGTAGAATACTTATTTTGGGTATACAAATTTGTTTTTTTAATCCTCCTGTATAATTTTAACTTGTTACCAACGACGTCATCCGCTCCGTCGTATTTGCTTCTTAAAAGATATACTGTCGCGGATATTTTTTAGATAATTTTAAGAGAAATCATTCTCAGTCATAGATATTTTCTGTTAGCTTCAATCATTTCTGTAACGTGTGCAACAGAAACCCACAAATATAAATAATGTGGGGAACATTATTTGTTTTCTTCATATTATCCGCTGTTTTCCAGTCGCCGCGTTTTGTATAGCATATAGCATTCCCCGATAGGTTCTGATCAACGGAAAAGGTTTTTTGAAATTGAACCAGTAGTTCCTGAGATTAGCCTGTTCAAACAAACAAAATCTCCAGCTTTATATATTAGTATAGATAAATATACATTGGTAAGGAGTAGGAAAGCAATTTACAAATTTCTCACTACCCTCCTCCTTTGATGTCAGAAAAAGCACTCAAACTTTGTTGCATTGTATCCCTTTCTTATTCATTTTAAGTTACAAAATAAATCGTAGAAAAAACAACATCTGTCTTGACGGGAACAGTGATGCCAGACATATAAATTATTTATTTAAAAAGTCGATAAAAACCACTTTGTTCCGATTTAGTGCATTTAGCGATTGTCTGTTATGAAAAATAGTGAAAGGTGTCCGTGTAAGGTGAGAAAGTGTCGTCCAAATAGGACGGCCCAATTTGTTGTTAATATTTGCAATGCAATTTCTTGGACTGTTATATGTATACGTATAATTTAATTCTGATGCTTTTTTGTTTTATTTTATTAAAGAAATAGTATACACGATCATGATGATATATTAAGGTTATTGTGCGAACACTAGTATAATATTAGAAGATATTATATGTCTTAGGAGATATCACAATTCTTTAATCTCTTTATAGAAATAAAATCTATGAAGTTCTGTATTCCATACAATACGCGGCACCTGTTTTACTGATCGAATTATTTACTGTGAAGAAAACTAGACCTTTCTAGAATGACAAGAAAAGTGAGTGTAGGAATGAAAGTAGGAGTGATGTGAGGTGAGAGTGTTGCGGCAAAGTAGCACTTACCATAGATTGGCTGCCTTAAATGCGCCCTTACATAAATTAATAAACAACCCCAATAATTAAAAATTCTACCCCAAGTCACTATTTCACGCGGACGAAGTCGCAGGCACGGCTAGTTCATAATAAAAATGCTAATTTTATGTGATTGATGAATTGGCTCTTACACTATAAAAGCAACATAGTGCGACAACATTGAAGGAAAGTAAATGACGTGTGAAGTTGCATGATTTCTATCAGTTACCGGCAAACTTTAGAAACTTAAAGAAGTGATCAAAACCCAGTAGATTATATCTCTATGCAAATTATTATCGTTATAAAAACGTAACTTTCTACTTTGATAGTTAGAATGACTGTCTAAATTAACCGTACCTTATAAGGTTTGGTAACAATTAACTTTTTATATCGTTAACAGCAAAAATCACGATTGAGTTAATTATCGTGCTATTCAAATTTTCCGGAGATTGCTAAAACAATGTTGGGGATTTGCTGGAATGTCGGGTCGGGAGTTTTATAATCGAACCATATGTCAACATAGATACTACCTAAGTACTAATTGATTTAAACAAACATCAATTCGAAATTCCGCAACACAAAGACACTGTGGGACAATCGTAAATTATATTTTTATTTAGAGATGTTATAAAATCGGTAGATATGCGAATTTCTTTTTTATTTATTTTAAATCACTATTAAGTAACAAAAACTATACAAAATTAATCTAATTCTATATTCTTACATACAAATTAGTGTTATTTTTTCACTATTTTGTACTAGGTACCTACTGACGTTAGTATTTTGTGCGAGTCATGTTTATGCACTCTAGTACGTAAATTACTCAATGTTTTAAACTGGCCACTATTTGAGAGTTCACTTTTGGCAACCGCTAATGTTATGTTTACTATGAAAATAATTGTTTTGCAAAAGAGCAACGAATGACCTTATACCGAAAAATGTCAACGTGGTCTTAACAAATTAACACACAGCGGCGATGAATCCAAGGAAAATATCAAGCAAATTGTTGGAAAACACAAACGTACATAGAAATTACAGTTGGAGTTTTGTATTCGGTTTACACGTGTAGTACCTACCACATTGATATAAAAACGGTTTTGATGGTTTTAATTGCAAAATACATTATATAATTAATTTTATCTACGGCTCGACGTTTCGGATGCTTGGCATCGGCCGTGGTCAAAGGGACAAAGGATCTAAAACGTCGGACCATAGTTAAAATTTGTTACACTGTTAAATAACATTAGTGCTAAAGTGATTTAGCCGTTATGGTTCTATGCTTAAACGTTTAATGTACAAATTGCGAGGGTACAGGTAGACAAGTAACTTTATTTTTCAAACATTAAGCATTCGTCTTATACAAATATCTTTTTTTTTCCACACTTTTTCGAAAGTTCAAGTACAGTATTGAACAAACAATACCAATATAAAAACACTTTATGATACACAAACATATTACAGTAATAAGATTAAAAAAAGAAGTTACAAACATACGTAGCGGGATACGTCAACTATACTAAAAAAACAAATGAGTTCATCCATCAAAGAAATAAAGGTTGTTTATTCTATTTTTTTCTTGTTAACAGGCAAACACCTGGTCTTCACAACTGACCCAGAATCCGTTAAAGATGAATTTGCTTTCGACAACCCGGGATTCCGACAGGACGAGAGGAATTGGCAGAACGAAGCCCCCACTCTTCCCATGGGGGGAAAGACACATGGCCTTCACGTAGAATTTACTAAGCCAGAGCAGAGTAAAGATGACTCGTACATACAGGTAAAGATTTAAGGAGTCTGTATACTGAATCTAAGTAATTCACTTACATGAAAATATGTATAAAATACTGTCTGTAGCTTACGGGAGTAGTACAGATTTAAAACACTTTAAGGGTTTTAAACGCGGTATATATAAGTTAAACTTATTTGAGAAATCGAAACACCGCAAGAAACAAACCGTCAGTTTTTTCGCGCTTCTTTCAGTTGTTTTTCCGAAAATCCAAAGCCAGGTCTACAGCGCTCACACTTAAGTCATTGGAGACATGGGGTCATGGGGACACATTTCTGTGTCCGTTGCAATGTTCGATTGTTTTACAGTCAATTAGTTAGATTATAATTTTGAGCCTCTCTCACAGAAAGAATCTGGAATTCGAACCCAGGCCCTCTCGCATGTGAGGTATTGCTAGGCAACCATTTGGTTACAGGAATGGTCAGAGTTTGAGGAGCTGTTTAAATTTAGAATGCAGAAAGAGTTAAGTTAGTTACGAGAAACTGAAAACGACCTAAGACTACATATGCGGCTTTAAGAGGCAGAGTAGCCTAACTGAATGTTATGAGTTGAGTTATATATATTTTCATAGTCTAAAAATGTTAATCTACAAGAGCACAGTGACCTAATGTTACAGAAAATAATAGTACTAAGTAATTCATTTTCGACTAAGTTTATTAATTGCGAATTTTTAATTTCCTCATTGAAAATCACGTTTTTTTAGGCCACTCTGCCTCTAATATGAGACTGTATTCATTTGAGCGAACACGTTTTCTCTCTTAAAACTTACATCATAGCTTCTAGATCTTAATGCTTATGCGTTTATGTAATGTCCGCCCGTAGTGCAACATCATCGTAAAAATTCTACACGACTTACAAATGGCTTGATGCCGTATTCGTTAGATATTAAAAAAACTTGTATCTGTATCTCTTGTAAGTATAATATAAGAATGCTTGGGCATTAATAGACACAGAAGTGATAACAAATATAAATAAAATAATATACCTACTTAAATTTTTATTATATAATAGATATAGGTTATTCAGATCTTTTATAGCAATTTTATTAATTCGTCTTATAATATTTGCATTCTAACCGCTTTAAATAATTTAAATAAAACACTTTAACGGTTTAAAACGCGATATCTATTAAACTTATTTGAAAATTATTTTTATCTACAGCTCGACATTTCGCCATGCTTTGCAGCAGCCGTGGCACGGGGAGAACCAATAAAGTATACCAAAAAAGAGTCGGATTTTAATTTATAATTCTTTGGTTAAATCACACTTACAGTACCTTATCAAAATCTGGGGCTCGGCCTCAAAAACCTACATTAATAGTTTACAAAGAACTCAAAATCAAATTATCAAGGTCTTATTTCACTATTCTTTCTCACTTGCATCAAAAACACTATATCACAAAACGAAGCTTCTTAATTTAAAAAACTTACACAAATACTGTACTTGTCTCCTAATTAGAAACATTACATCTGGTACTACGAAAACAAACTTACAAATAGCTAAACGAAACGCCTATTACAACTTGAGGAAACAAAATGATTTAAAGACGATACAAATTAGAACCAATTATGGGAAACGAACCATCCTGTTTGAGGGAGTGCATATGTATAACAATTCGCCCAGCAGCGTTAAGAACTCAAAAAGTTTAACCTTGTTTAAAACTAAACTATTAAGTCACATCTTAAACTGTAACCCTATCTAATCCTAGTTTTATATAAAATAGCCTGAGGCACACCAAAGTTATTTATAAAACAATTTATTCCTCGTTCTAAGTGAATTGTAAATTCTTACGAGTTAATAAACATCTTTAAACCTTATTTCGAATGCTTTGCAGTAGCTCTGGTCACGGGGAGAATATTTTTTAAATAACTTTAACTAATATATATCGCGTTTTAAACCGTTAAGGTATTTTATTCAAATGTACATAAAGTTAAAATTAGTTTTATTTAAATCTTAGATTGTTATACAGTGGAGACTTCGATCGAGAGGCTTCACAAAAACCAGTTGCAAGCGTTGCGTCCGTACACATTTCTGATACACATTCCGATCTAACGTGTTGTAAATTGATCTGCGCACGCGCATCATATCCATACTTATTTTTTACTATTATTTACCTCTCAAGTACTACGTAATGAAACTACGTGATCAAAATACAAATCAGAGAGCCGATGACCTGTATTTTTGTGAATAAGGTTTGTTGTTGTTATATCTGTTATATTCCAAATCATGGGCCGCATTTTTATAAAAATTGTGTCAATTAAAAATCGACTCTTGATTGAAAAAAATTGCGACTCGGGCAAGACTTGAACCGGCATCCACAGCGTTCCATGCTGTTGCTCTAGAAACTAGAATCGATTTATAATTTATACTGCATTAGCAACCTTTAAAAATGTATGTTGTACTCTTTAATTTAAGATTTTTAATGCTGTAGTTCTCCAACCAAGAAACATTCCGTTACACAAAAACGTAAATAAGTGCCTTATCAGCTACTAAATCATACTTACTGATTTCCTTTAAAAATTGGACAGCAATTCTGTCCTCTATCGCTCTTAAGGCTTCAACCTCAAGTTGTAAATACATATATACGTATATATAGTCACAAATCACAGTAATGTTTTATTAGGTATAGTAAAAAATAGGTCGTAACGAATGACGCCACCTTTAAGAACCATGAACACGACAAACAATAGATTAGTTCGTAATCTCATACCTTGTTTGCACAGGTTTAGTAATGGAATTTTAAATTTGGAATTCGGTTCGACTATTGTAAGCGTTAGATTTATATTTTTGTATGTTTGGACTGACTTAACGGCGAAAATACTGTACTGATGTGCTTTAAAAATTACTTCCCATTTACTCTCTGTATCCACTTCATTAGTCAAACCCAGGACTTCGTTGTACTTTGACGTGCTCGTAGGTAATGGTAGCAATCTATGGTTACTAATCGACGGATCGTGGATTTGATCTCCTAATGTTTCAAATTAATGAATATTTTTTCTGAAACATTTTGAAATTCGTCTGGGAATCTTGATAATAATGTGTGCTAGGGATATCAAAATTCCGTCCGGGTCACGAACTCCCGTCCACAAATGAAAAAACCGTGAAGTTCTATCGCGTGTCGGTTTCAGTTTGTCGATTTTCGAATATCCAAAGGCAAAATAGGTCGATAAAGTATTTAACAAAAATAGTTGTAATGCCTTAAAAGTTTTAAGTTAGTTAACTCATTTACAGGTTATTTTAATTAGGCCGTAATTGCGTTTTCGGATCCATTTCTCGTGGTTCCCCCATGACCGCGGCTGTTGCAAAGCAAACTGAAATGTCGATTCGCAGTAAAATTGTAAATAAGTTGTCTAATATATATCGCGTTGTAAGCAGTTAACAGTGTTTTATATAAAGTAGACAAAATAAATAAACACTAATCGTATAGAATTTAAATGAAACATAAAATCATTATTCAAATTGAGGCTAATTTGTTTATTGTACTGACTAATCCAAATTTTATTATTTCGTTTATTAAGGTCAGGCAATTAATTTGATTGCATTTGAAATGTTAATTATAGAACCTGTTAGACACAAATCAATCAACGAAAATCACGTTTGTTTGAAAAATTGTGATCAGACGATGGTTAGAAAATCCAAAATGTGGAAAAATTCGTGTACATTTGTCGTGTGTACATTTGTGTAGTCCTCGTTTAAAGAGCCTGTGGTGCATAGAGGTCTGATGATAAAATAAAAGGAGAGCGCATCCATCTATCGAGTGAAGTGTTTTTTCTGATTTTCTCTGTTATAAAAACTAAATAAAATGAAACCCCGTTTTCCGCTGAGACGCAAACACATTTTCGTATCCATTCTACTGGTAAATTTTATTACCTTGCTCGACCGAACCACAATATCCCTTGGTCTGCCCCGTTTAATGCTCTCATCAACATAAAAATATTGTCAATATGGATCAGTAGTTCCAGAGATTAGCGCGTTCAAACAAACGAATTCTTCAGCTTTATATATTAGTATAGATACACTGTATTCAGAAGTATTAGAGTAATATAATTACCTCAAATACATAGTCAAGATTCCAAAAGGCTTAGTTCACACGGATGCAATGTTAACCAAGTATTAAATATGATGTCATCGACTTAGTATAAAGCTATGGATAAGGACGGTTTGCTTTAGATAAGGAGGGTTCCGTAGCTATTATGAAATTGCAACCTAATTCCTAGACTTATTTTAACTACGGCCCGACTTTTTAAACTACAGACAGCGTTCATTTCTAATGTTTCAAAATAAATTTACGTCTCAATAAAAAAATAGCAAAAAGGCTACATTATTAGTTAAACTTAATTTTCTACTTGTCTCAAATATTATCAACAAAATTATAGTGTCATAGATTATTATAATATAGAAGAAGGAACCGCGATTTCGTGCTGTGAACACAGATAAAAACTATAATTGTAGTTTTTCTCAACAAGTCCAATGTTTCTACTGTTCCTCGTCAGTTAAAGGTCGAATTATTTCAAGTTCATTAAATATTGTTCATCTATTTATACTGATATATAAAGCTGAAGAGTTTATTTGTATATTTGAACGTGCTAATCTCTGAAACTAATGGTTAAAATAGATCCTTTATGTGTTAGTTAGAGCATTTAACAGCGGGGAATGTCCAAAAAACTAGGAAAATATTTATCCTTTTGGGTTTCCGTTGCGTACGCTGCGAAAACGGTTTAAGATACCCAAAAAATATGAATGAAAGAATGATTCCTCTTTAAATGTTAAAACAATGTTCTGGATACTATATGTCTATATTTTACTTAAACTGTGTAAATTTAAAGAATTGAACACGAGGTTTGCAAACACAAATTTTGATGCCAAAATATTCTACGCGGACGTAGTCGCTGACACAGCTAGTTCATATGCAATAAATTAATTATAAGTTTTAACGTACCAATCAGTGATCTACTTTTATTTAACTTCGTATAGAGATATAAAAAAAACTATTATTTACTGTAAAAATATTTCAACGGTAAATTAACGGTTTCATAAAATGTTCTCAAACCTGCTTGGAAATTTAAGCATTATTTCGACCTTCTTCGAGATAAATCGAACTTGCTGCACTGGTCGAGCAGCGGCCGGCAATAGTTCTATGAAAACCCATATCTGTCGTGCTTAGCGGCCAAATTACTACGTCATTAGGTGTAATTTAAAAATGGAACGGTTTTTAACATGGCGGCTAAAGAGAACTTAGAGGTTGCTTGTCGTCCACTGCAGTAATCTACTTTTAAAGCATAACCTAAAATGATTATATGTGTACTGTCTATAGTTTACGCGAGTAGTAATTTAAATAAAACACTTAAACGTTTAAACGGATAGTCGGGCCGAAGTTAAAAATCGTTTTCAAAAAGTTTAACTAATAAATCGCGTTTTAAACCGTTAAAGTGTTTTATTTAAATTATATGCATATGATAAAACGCTGAATTGTAGTCTATAATTTTTAGATACCTATAGAAGCTACGTACCTTCTTCGGACTAAAGATAATCTTTTATTTTCCAGCGCGCTCGTGTACGCCGTGTAAAATTATGGGCTCGAGACTTCACTGGTCTAGGTTTGACTTGTGGTGGTGGAGCGAAGGAAGGTGTCTCCATACAGTCAGTGTTGCGTAGTGGGCCGGCTGCAGCTGCTAAATTACAACCAGGTAATCTTTATTTACAAAAAAATATACTATGTATTTCGGCATTGTAAGACCATGGTAAATATTTATCAAATAAATTCTCCACCAGCTGTCTCATAAGGTAAATGGTTAAACGTGTTTTCTAGCGTTAAGCGCGAGAGATCCTTTCGAGGATTCGAATCCGGGGAAACAATGATTGTTTCGGTCGCGCAAGGCACAGAAGTCTGATCTACTTGAATGAAAATAAAACCGAAGCGTGAAATGTACACGGAAATATGTTCACCCCACAAGGGGAAAGGGGATTTCACAAAAAAAGATCATGGCACTCTCGAACCCTTAAATTGTATACATATAAATAATTAGAAATTTTATTTGCAATATTAGATCTTTACTCATTTGTTTTTATGAAGTAAACCTTATTTACAGCTTACTAGATTATTCGGCTTAAGTGTTAGCTTGGTAAATTATTTATGGAAAGGTTATATTTGAACACATAAATATTTAATTCCAGGGGACAAAATAAAAAGTATCAAAATCGAGTTTTCTGGTACTCCACTCGAAGATGCGGTCGCCATTTTATCACTGGCGTCACCTTATCCGGTAGAACTAGAGGTGATAGAAGGAGGGCGAGTCAGCGGTGACGGTTGGCGCGTCCATCATCCGTTGATGAAGAGAGCTGGTTCCACTGGCGATGTTAGCACGGTGAGATTTCTGTTTTTTTTTATGATAAAGGAGGACAGACATGGCATGTTGTTTACTCGATGGTAGGTGACTCCAGCCTATATAAAAAAAAATTCACGTCTAAAAAGGGAAAATTATTTCTAAAAAGCATGTTCTACTATCACCACGACTCTGCAAAGCATCCGAACCGTAGGAGTGTAGTTAAAATAATTTATTAATAAATTTCGCGTTTTATACCGTTAAAGTGTTTTATTTCAATGTGTACTACCTAAAACTACAGGAAGTATTCCCTACTAACAATTGCTTTTAAAAGTTTCTTAATAATAAGCTTATTATAGCTTACATGTAGCTTAACTCAGTCTGGAGAACATTTATATGAAAGTGAAGCTAAAGTAACACAGTAGAATCATCTTAAAACGTCGTAGGAATGGAATGTATCTTCTGTTCTGATATATATACAATAAGGATGTGTTTGCAATAACATAAGTGATACAGTCAGGATGTTTTGCATCGAGCTTCTTTGAAATTTAAGCATGTGGTCGTTTATGGAATGTCTATTGTATTGGAATGTATTAAAGAAAATGTATGCAGACGTATCGTTCGATAGTTATCACATGTTTTTATGCGCACTAACTCAACAATCATATTGACGTAGGTTATTATATTAAACTAGCTGTGTGCGCGACTTCGCCTATTGTAATTTTGGGCATTAAATTTTGCTTTTACAAACTTCCTAGCCTTTAAAAATTATAGCTGTTATCCACGACGTCGTTTATGTGTCGTTCTTGCGAGTTAATCTTAAATGATATTAGTTTTAATAACGTGTTGAAATCTAATCTTTGCCATGCATCATTTACAGTCAATTTAATTGAGTTTCTATTTTATTACAGCTGGAAAAGGAAGGAAGGCTCTTACATCCTCCGCGCTCACCAAACACGTCGAATTCAAATAACTCCACATTAGAAACCAAACACAGTAAAGGCATCAAGAAAATAATTGCGGAGAAAATAATAACATCCACAACCCTCGAACGAAATAAGAAAGAGAAGAAAGAAACGCCAACTACATTAGAGCGAGAGAACGAGAAGAATTTGAAACTCGCTAACAAACAAAGACATTCTGAAGTACCGCCTGCTTTTAACAAACCGGAACGTAACAAAAATCGGCACTCAATAGGTAGCGACGTACAAATAATACAGCCCGAAAACGGAATAGCACTTAATGTAGAGAACGCGGAAGTGCAAAAGAGAGAAAGTGACCCGAAAAAAGGCATGAAGTTCGGAATCCGCGTCCTCCCGCCTAACGTACCTGATGATGGTGTTCTTAAACAGAAAAGTGTTGAGAACGGTGCGGTCGTACTTGAAAAGAAAACCGCCGACGAACCGGATAAACCTGAACCACAAAGACCAGCCCCCACGGCTCATATTAAACATGAAAATGAGGTAGAACAGAAGAAACCCGTCGTAGCAAAGAGAAGAGAAAAAATGGCACCTCCAGTACCGAATGCAAGAGTTAAAACAAATGAAAGCGATACAAGTATCAGCCAAGAAACAATGAAAATTTCGGATACTTCCCAATCTTTTACAAGAAGCGATTTAAATTCTAGTGGAATCAAAAGAGATGAGAATGGTATACCTCAAGAATTACCTCAGCATATGTTTGACGCAGCAAAGGCTGCCAGAAGTAATAGAAAGAGTTCAGCAGAACTCTTCCCAGATAAGGATAAGAAAGAAGAAGCACCTAAACCCGCGAAAAAGTCTAAGGGTAAGGCACCTTCGCCGCCAGCTGTAGGGAAAAACAAAACTGACGACAGTATGATAGAACAACTCCAAAACGTGAACGACTTTCTTTTGAATGAGAAACACCACTCCAGCCTTTTGTTCGATTCGTCTGTAACCACTAGTTCATCTATGACATCTTATAACACATCTACGCCAAAAGTAAATAAGACTAAGACCCGTTTAGAAGAATCTATTAATTTTAGTCAAGACGACATTGATGATATCGTGTCGAAACCTTTCAAACGAGAAAGTGATTCGTTGAATAACTTCTTTGAAGACTCGAAATCTAACTTATCGTCGAATCCGGATGGCCATTCAGTCGTATCTCTAAATAACAGCGACAAAAGTGAAAAGGGATCTACTACTATTGAGTTAAACAATAGTGACATAACTATACATAGCTCACCTTTAAACGAAACAACGCGATCTGCTTCAGATGATACATCTATTTTAGACGAGAATGAAAGAAAAGCGGCCTCTTTAGGGGATCTATCAAGGTTTGATTTAAGAGTAAAAACTACAAAGACGTCAACCGGTACTCTAGAAAGAGCTCAAAGTCTAGACATATCTGCTGATGATGTTGAGATTCAAGAAACAACATTATCCCCTAAAAAGAGAAAAGCCATGTCTGTCGTCGAAACTACGTTCTTTGATTCAGGTACAGAGGATATTTTGCCCGAAATCGACCCCGACAAAGGTATTTTAATAAAACAAAAAGAGCCCCGACTTAGTTTAAACATCGCTAAATCTTCTGCTTTAGAAGGCTTGAATACATTTCAAAGAAATCGTCTGAAAAAAGCTTCTGAATTTGGTAATTTGGAAGATGCAATCGTAAAAGGGTCGTCAAGTTCCATAGAATCCGATAAGCAAGGTTCTCAAGAAATTCATAAAAAGAGGTCTCAAACTAGTTTAGACACAACGGAGGAAAGCGAGCACGAAACATCTGACCACTTGGCGAGGAGAATTATGGACGAAAACATGAGAGTTCACTTGAAGTTAGTATCGGAATTTGCAAAGTCCACTTCAGACGGTAGTAATGCCAGTTCGCTGGAAAACACGCAAGAGACACAAAATGTATCTACAACAGAAACAATCGCATCTACCACATCGCCTGTAAAATATGAAGAAAAAGTAACAATGCATTACGATACTAACATTCCCGATGACATGAAAGTCTCTCGTAATACCTATGTTAACAGTTTAGAAAGACCTAAATCCGATATGATGAAAAAACTTCTCGCTAAAAATCCAATTTTCAATGTCCACATTGACCAGGTAACACATAAGCAGGAAGCAACAACAAGTACTGATAGACCGGCACCAATGACAGATTCGCTAAAATCTGCAATGCATCAGCCGGATATTGTCAACTTTGATTTGAAGACTTCAGAACCAAAAGCCAGAGAATATGATGAATTCGTCAGCAATATTAGGGTTGGTTCTAATAATAATAGCTTAAAATTAAATAGAACATCTCAAGAAATTGTTACATCTGAATGGAGTGAAAGCAAAGATAGCCAAGGTGTACAAGCTAGCAATATAGTAACCATTTCGACAAACGAAAAATCTGTGCCTAATGAGAAAAGAACTTACACAAAATCAATAGAAATCGGAGAACCAAGTATTAGACTAGTGCCTGATTTGGTTGATGGAATAAAGAAATCTGACGAAAAAGAAACTAGGACTTTGTATATGGAACCAGCGAATGTTTCCCTCACCATGCAACAAGAACCTGTACAAAAAACGGTAACAGTAAATGTAACTGAAGACGAACACGGTAATAAAATCATATCGCAAAACGTAGAAACAATATCAACGAAATACATCACTACTAAAACAGAAGCACCTCTACAAGTAGAGCAAATTACTTTTGGTATTTTGAAAGGATCTGGAAATATTGATGAAATGGAATTAGAAGAAGGAAACATTCAGAATATAGATAAAAACGTTCTTGCAGAGATTAAGAGACAGAACCCTAACATGCATTTTACATCCGACGAGCCCTCATATACAAGAACAGAAACTATAATATTAAACACAGCAGATATGGATGAAAAGCAAGCGAAGTTACTAATGGAAAGGTTACAAAACGATCCTAGTTTTATGGCACAAAAGACTCCCGAGGAACTATCGAGATTGGGAATTAAAATTATTCATGATTTAGAAGACACACAAAAAGTGATTGATGATGGAGCGGTCGAAATTACAAAAACACGATATTCTATTAATCCGTCAGTTGTATTAGAATCAGAGAAACAATGTATAACCCAATCGAGTCAAGAGGATGGGCAGGAAGAACACATAACAGAAATCCAAGTAGTAACGCCGCGGACAGAAAAGCATATAAGTCAAAAAGAAGACAAGGTATCGAGCAGACAAAGAGTGCCTTCAAACATCGCCAGTTACGAAGATCCACTATCCTATGACTTTCACGTCGACCTCATCAACGATTTTATAACCAACGAACGCCATCACTCAGCGAAACAGCAACTAGACGCGAATAAACGAACGAAAACGACTCAAAGCACGAGCGAACCAAAGAAACGCCATTCGGACTTTGATCTACCGAGAAACAGCCATATTAAATTTCGAACAGCGACGTATGAGTCGCCAAAAGGTACCATAGTGACGAGTACAGATTTAGAGAACCGCCGTCTGTCTCAGATGGATCAAATGCAATTACGTGCGTCCAGCGAGTCGACTACAAGTTCAAAACCTACAATTTCCGCTAAGCCGAGTAACATTCCCGTTAAGGCAGCGGATAAAAGACCATTATCCGGTCTGGTCTCTTCGAAAATTCCAGTATTCTCGTCGCAAAAGTCGTTAAGTCAAGAAAATCTATCGGATAAACATTTCTCGTTACCGCGAACCCCGCCACTCACACTAAGCTCGAGTTCCGGTAACATTTCTGTAACATCTATTAAAAGTAGCTCTAGAAGTCCAAGCGGTGGACAATTGTAATAGTACTATTCAGTCAAGTCAGTCACATTTTTATTAGGACTTGGATTATCTATATTG
Organism: Leptosia nina; assembly: GCA_963661955.1. NCBI lineage: Eukaryota > Metazoa > Arthropoda > Insecta > Lepidoptera > Pieridae > Leptosia > Leptosia nina. The sequence goes on from CAVLEF010000011.1 coordinate 6,367,174, forward strand.
TTATATCTACACTATATCTATAGTGTATTTTTTCTTACTTGGCAAAAGGCCACAAACAAATATGGCCGATTTCAAACCATAGAGTTTTAGTGATGCCCTTATATAGAGTGTAGTCATTCCCACAGGTGACAGGTGATAGGGTTAAAGAAATTATTGTACAATTGAATTTGATATAGTTCATTAGTTTAATATATAATCCAATGTCTTAAAGTGTTTTCAGTGTAAATCAATGTAAAACTTGTGAGAAAATCACGATTGCATGTACATTGTTTACCAAAAATGCCATGTAAGAAAAAATACACCATATCTCTTTCGTTTTAAGTTCTTTGCGGCTGGCTGACTTATATTATATTCATTGTTAGATCTTGTACAAGTGTATGGCATTATTATGGTAAAATATATACCTTATGTAGAGTTTTCGTATTTAATATAGTGCCAGGATTGTTCAGATTAGGGGATTGTAAGTGCCTTATGAATTGGACTGTATTCTATTTGAATAAAACGTAGTTCGGTTGTGAGAGTATATAAAATAGTTCGTACAATTTGTCACAAGTAAAGATTAGAAAATCACAAACATTCCGTCCCGAAGAGTATTACCATTTTTATTAATTTAAGGTATAGGCTAACTATATTTTTGTCTGATCAAAGTTTTAACAAACTGCATAGTCTTCCATACAATGTTGCCAATCATTACATTTTTGCTGTATGTACTTAATTAAACGTAAGCGATTCCGGATTTATGATTTTATTTTAATGGCCCGATATACTTTTGTACTTATGTAGTTGTACGGTATGTGATCATGTTTGTTAAGTTAAAGTTTTTATATAAATTTATTATGTTCTATGTAATTTTGCGCGGTTATTAACAACTAATCACAATATTATACAAACGTATTTTATTAATGTATTATATTATTATGAAATAAATAAAGAAATTATAATGTTTTTTTGTTTTGTTTATTTATGATTTTCAAAAGTATACCTACCTACAGAAGAAATACCATGTCAGTTAATACTGTTACATTTTTCTCATGGAAAAATAACAAATAATATTCAATTCAATATTTAGTATTCCAACAAAATCTAGTGGGTACATATTTCCTTAAAATCGGAAGGAATTAGGACCTTGTGAGCAGTATAATAAGATTTCTAACGGGAAAAGTACAGAATTACAAAAAATAAAACTATTGTGCAAGTAGAGTCTATAGTTTATACGATACACATGTAAATAAAACATTTATAACGGTTTACATGTGAAATATAGGAGAGGCCAGCGAGTCAGTCCTGTACGGACTCAGTTAGTTCCTCCAATATAAAATACCACGACTCAGATGGCACTAGTGTAGACGATTTAACTTTAACATAAAATAGGTCAACTAATATTTTTCACGTTTTAAAACCGTGTAATTCAATTATATTTTAGATACATGTACCTAAACTGTAAACACATATTGCTAGAGGTTTGGTTACTAAAAATATGCAAGCTTTAAGAACTAACCGGGGATCACTGACGGTAGAATAAAAGTAAAGTGGTTTAAGTAATAAAAAAACGCCTTTGTGGTTTATTCGCTTTCGCTTCGCCCGCCTGTCGCGAATCGGGCTTTACAATTCCTCTTGCATTCCCGCCTGAAACTCCTCTTCATACTCTTCTTACATAAGTACGCGCTACACACAATCTTGTATGTTGTCACACACGCTTTCCTACATACTTTTGCCGCCTTTCTGTCGCAAGAGTCGCGCCATGTTTTTCTTAACATCTGCGCCTGTCGCTCACTTAGTTTCAAATCGCCTAGAATTTCCATATCTGTGTTATTTGATCTATTGATGTTAGTTAATGATTTGTATGGCTCCAAGTCATTTTCATTCGATATATCGTCCGATCTTAATGGATCATCCTGAAAAAAAAAAATACATTTCCATAAATAAACAAGGTAATTTAGATCAAAGTGATGCAGAAAAGGGACGATCATTATGTATAGAGTATTTTTTCTAACTTGGCAAAAGAGCACAACGAATATGGCAGATTTCAAACCACAGAGAAGTAGTGATGTCTTTTTATAGAGTGTACTCGTTGCCACAGAGGGCTTAACAAATATCTATTATATATGGATAAAACGACCTCAATATTCACAATCACTTTTATGATAACTTTTTTGTTTATATTTTTATGTCTTTATTAAACTCGACGTTTTTAACGCTTTTTAGCGATTGTGCATGAGTGGGACTTCAATATATAATATTAAAAACATAGTTTACCAAAACTAAAAATCAAATATAAAAAAAAAACGACACGAGCAGGCCTTGAACCGTCATCCACAGCGTGCGGAACGACGCGGTAGCACGGAACGTGTGCAATGAAAAATGAAAAATAATTAAGTTTTCAAACATATTGGTTCGTTGGTAGTAGGTTGGTGTGTCGCCTGTGTAAAGTTTTACTAAGAAAATACTGTTGCAATTGCCTCGGTATTCTAAAGAACAACTTGCCTACTTAACAACATATTTTAATGACTTACCGGTAACATTACAATCATATACTTCTTGTTATTATCCACATTATTGCCTTCAGATGCGTCTACCTCGTTGAATTGTGTGGCTTTTAAATATATATTAGCCATACATACCTCCTAAAAATTACAAATTAAATTAACGTCTATAAAGACGATTCACAAATATATACCTATAATACCCATAAAATAAACACACCGATAATAATACATTTAAAAATAAGGCACCAAATTTATTTGCTTGACTGTGAAGCCGGAGCATTTTCTACGTAAAAACGTTTTCTAATTAATTTCCACTTATTTCTACCTGTAATAGAAACGACACGGATTATCTTTATTGCATGAATGTTAATAGTTTTTCAGCAATTAATATTTTCAGTAAGTTCAAGAGAGTTAGACTTTCTTTTGAAAACTATTTTTAAATTGTTGGACTAGCTTAATAATTTTATAGACAATAATCGATTGTTATGACCCGGAAAACGTTTTTTTTGCCAATGTATTCGACCAAATTTGATAAAAACAGTTCTGTGTTTTGTAAGTTAATCTTAAAAGATAGATATACAGTTGCGCAGCGCACGTGAAGGAAACCCTTCAAGATTCCCCTTTTTTCCCCACTGTCTTCACTTCTATAAGCCGCAGCCTGATATTCTATAGCCTAAGCCTTCTTTTATAAATGGCCCAACCGTCATAAAAAAATATTTTTAAATTCGAGCTTGTAGTTCCCTCGATTACCGCGTTTTAACAAACAAACTCATCAGCTTTATTATATTGGTATAGATTTATTTCCGATGCCTTTTTAAAATCCTTTTAACTTTTTAATGAATGGGTGTGTTACATTGGTCTTGTTGTGTCGATAAGTGTAGGTAAACAGAACGTTGATCAAGTAATCTATTAGAACACCTACTTAGTTATTTTTTTTATTTGACGGGTTTTTGGTGTAATTGAAGCAATGTATAGCTGATCAACAGGTAGTGTGCTTGATCCCCACCAGGTCGAACACTTTTCCGATCAATATTTAATTTTATAATTTTATTATATATTATGCATATTGGCCGTCATGAAATCTGGATGTTAATGGGATGGTAAGGATATCGAAATTCCGTCTGGATCCACCGTCCACAGATAAAGAACCGTCAAGTTTAATCGCGTTTCGATTTTAGTCTTTGGATTTCCAAATATCTAAAGAAAAGCCAAAATAGGTCGAGAGCGCATCGTGTTCCAATATTATATGGCCAGGGTATTTCACTAGCATCAAGTCAGGCCCACGCTTTTCTGTCGTCCTCTATCATAAAAATATTAATGTAGGTATGTATAAAAACACTTTTTTTACATAACTTTATTGACATACTTAAAACCTTATTTCACACTCGTCATAACATTCCTCTCGGAAGTATCTGCGCATCTTCCTTGAGCATTCCCATCTGAATATCCTGCACACGTGTCTGTAGGCGCTACGACATGCGTAGACGCATTTCTTTCGTGCTCTTTTTATGGATATGCTGTCACTGAGTTTGTATGTCGTCGGCTCGTTAGGAGGTTCGGAGTCTGAAGATTCCGAAGTGTTTCTAAGACTTTCTTTTGGATATTTTTTGTCTTCTAAGACCTCATGATTGCCTGATTCCTCATCCTTACGCTCTTCTTGACTATTCTGTAAAATATGATCTTATACCTACTATCAAAGGTCGTATTTTTTTTTGTTAAGAAGGGCAGACAAACACGGGGTTGACTTGATGGTAGGTAAATACCCCAGCCATATGACTACAAGATGCTCTGTAGATGACCTATTTTGGACATCGGAAATCCGCAGACTTTAAACGCTATTAATCTTGATGGCTTTTTTATCTGTGGACGGTGCTTCGCAAACGGACGTTTTCCGGATATTCCTACCACCCATTTATATCAGATCTCCAGACAGTCCAACGTATTTCAGAAAAATAATAATTCGATTAGAAACACGTGGCCATTGATAATTAGCCATACATTGCTACCACCAACGAACTCCTTTCACCAAAGAGCCTGTCGTATGGACAGAGTAACTAAAGCTACTTTTAATCACTAAAAAAATCATGCTTTCATATACCAGCGTTTTCTTTCTTACAATTATTGTGTGGGTAGAGCCGCGTGCACAATATAAAGTATCGATCAAATAGTATTTCAACAATTCTAAAAATCTAAAATCTAAAAATATTATTATTTCTGTGAAAAAAAAAAGATAATGTGACAATACAAACCTTAACAATTACTATAGCAAAGTTTTCCTGTGGTCCCTCTCTTAATAGTGATCGAAAGAGTCCGTTGTAATTAAAATCATTAAGTTTTATCATTTTATTTATAGTCTTCATCCGTTCCTCATTCGCATTAATCAAAGAATTTAGCAATGATCCATATTTTTGATGAGAGTGATTCCATTTGAGGTCATCTGTAGATGAAGGCTTTAAAACCTAATATAATTATTTATTATTTATTACAACGAAGAGAAAAGCCTATAATAAACTCACAGATTTCATGGAAAACAATTTGAAAAAAAAAAACATATTAAACAATCGTTTATTTAAACAGTCAATGTAACTTACCGTTAAGTAACAATTATATATTACAAGTCAGTAATTTTTATATTATACAAATCTTACCGTGGCTAAAAATATAATGCTAATTCCTAAAATGTACAGTACCATTTGTGTAAGTCAAACAACTTTTCTGTACTAAAAATTAATGTGTGTACATTTTATAGCTTTGAAAATTAAATTCAAGATTACATTTACAAATACATTTGTTGTTACATGCGGTGGTCACATGTAAACATTTTTACAAGCATTTCATCCAATTTATGCATTAATTATATCTTATTGATGTCATTTTCTGGGACTTCGATAGAAGGCCAGCAGATCAGTCCACTACGTCTGTCGACCATTGCACCTATTTACCCTTCCCACCTTAGCAGAGGATGACATTTTATATAAAATATTTAGTAGTAACTACGTTGAACTCTGTTTATAGTTTGCTGTATTTAATATTTTCTTGCCACACATAGCACAGATTCCCTTCTTGTATGCACAAGGTTGGCAGTAATGTGATCCAACTTGATGCACTTTTGTTCGGCATATCCTGAAAGAAATTTAGATCTAGTACAGTAGATTCTAGTAGTAGTAGATTTCACATTAGGTCATTTTAAGCCCTGTTTTGAGAATGATGATAGATATTGTCATTGTCAAACAGAGAGAAGAATAATCTTGTTGCTTGTCGTTGTTGCTACATAACAATGAAGCCTTGTCTGTAGTTTTCGTCTGATGTCTTTACTGGACCTTTAACTTATTTATTTGTGTATTGAGGCACCTTAGTGATAAAAAATCATTTTTCCAATAATTATGCTGCAACTGTTTTTTGAGAGAAGGGTTCTTTACTTACTTGCACTCATGAAATTTAGAAGTATATGGGTTATATCTTCCTTTCTTAGCTGTTAAAGCTTTGTTTTCCCCAACTTTTCGTCCTCCAGACTCGACTGTATTTCTTGCACCGGTTTTCCAAGGGTCCGGTGTAATAACTCTACCTAACTTTTTCTCACATTTTTCACACACCATTGTGTTAAGCTTTGGGTTTTGATTTGTTAATATGTATTTTTATTTACTGATTCACCAACATTCGCTTACACATGCTAAAGTTTGTGAAGATCAATTATATTCGAATAGTGACAGTAACTATTTCGCTGAGTAAGTAATAATTTAGAGAAATACTATCAAATAATACTAATAAACAAACAAAATATATATGGCGCGTACTAATAATTATAATATTATGTACCTTCACTTTGACATTGACAGTTTTGACAAGACCAATTTTCGCTACAGACAATATATGCTGTTTTCTAAATAATGACTAAAATAAATGAACATGAATGATTACTACTAATATTATTAATTGTTATAGATCACTTCTAGTATGATATTCTTTGATACTATTTTAGGTATGATGAAATGACCAGTGAGAGCAGGCCAAAAGATAAAGTGTCCGGGGGCCACCGAAGGAACCCAATCCATATCTTTTAGGAACAACTTTCATGAGAATAAAAAATATATCATAGAAAATATAAAAACATAAAAAATATGACAAAGCTTTTATTATTTTATATATATATTATCTATGGAGAATTCGTGAAACTTATTGACAGCTGTACACAAGTTTTGACAATTGTTATGTTGCGATGCAAATAATTGCAAATTGAGAATTATTGTGACAAAATTAATAAACTTTCGCTTTTATTTTGATTATTGGTAAAATATGTTTAAATCAGTTTTATTGATCCAGATTTAGTGCAATTGTGACAAACTGAATAGTGAAAGATGGAAAGCAAGTTACTTATCAACAATCTTGGGTAAATTCTTTGTAAACAAATAGTAATTTCTTGTAGACATATTGCTTGACCTCCTTTCTATAATGGACATTTACAATTTACATGGTCTAATGTCTTGCTGTATCTCGCTTTAGGGTCTACTTAGCTCTAGAAAGTACTAAAGTCAAGTAAATATATTTCTTAATACTACTCTGTCCTACTTAATTGTAGGTATTTTTGACTTAGACATCATACAGGGTACTTTTCCATAGTGCCAAATTAAAGTTTACTTTAAGACCAAATTACTACTACCTACAGCATTTAATTATCCACCGGCAAGTTACTAAAACCACTCCATTTTTTATTTTTATTTTCATTGAATAAAATAATAAACTGATGTCTGTAGGAGAATAAAAAACATAAAGACTTGGCATGTACTTAAAACTTCCTCAATTGCACAACAAAACATTTCAAACCTTTGTTTTTGCAACAGTTGATATATATAATTGGATTTACCAGGTATCCAGTGCTATTTTTACAATAAATATTAAAATGCTTCTTTTCTAAAATATAATAATATAGAAATAGAAAAGTTGTTGGTAACGAAACAGGAAAGACTACATTTTTCTGTATAATGGTAGTTAGTATTTATAATTTTGACCATCTGTTTAACTTAATTGGGTCTCTGTTACACATTCAAACATGCAAAATTTCTTGATAAACAGTAATTACAAAGGCTAGGGTTGCGACAATACATGTTACATAATTATGATGGATAATGTGTATTTAATTGTTTTGTTTCCTAATTATTGATATTAATAAAATTACCATTTTTTAAGTATGTTTATTTCAGTGTGTTGATACAAAGTGTACACACACTTTGTATCAACACACTATGATCATAATATGGGGCTGCTAGAGAAAAAATGTCCTAATAACAAAAAACAAGATTTGCAATAAGGAGGAAAATAAAAATGCGCAATTAACTTGGGTGAAAATGAATTTCTACTATTATTTGTGTAAGAATTATATCAACAGTTTGTGTCACTGTGATATTGTAGATTAACATTTTTAGACTACAAAAATATATCAAATTACAGTTAGGCTACTCTGCCTCTAGCGGTAACATATAAACTTACTTTGATTCATGTTCATAACAAAATTTCACAATTGGTGACTTCCTAAAAGTCAACATTGCAACCCTAATGAAGTAACCATCCGCCTGCTGGTGCAAAGTTCAACACCTATCGCTACGTCACTGCTTGATAGCAGTCCGCCCTCCTCGCTCTTCAGTTTGCTCAGTGCGTGCGCGAGAGTGCGGCGGTTCGCATGCGCCGTAGATCAGTTGTGACGTAGGGAATGAACATTTGACTCACTCCATTGTGTTAGCAAAATGAAGGTGGACAAAGAATCCCTCGCCGGTCCAGTGGACTCTAAACCTATTTTCGTCGACAGGAGCATGAAGGTGACGATCACACCAGCTCAGCACAAGACCCTGACGCACCTACCCAAACGACCCCCAGTGGATTTAGCTTTCACGGACCTCACTTACAAGGTGCAAGAAGGAAGAAAAAGCAGTAAGTGCAAGATTCCTTTGTTTTGACTTCGCGCTGAGAATACTTTATAAAATTTGTTGAAGAATTAAATTCACATGTTGAAGGCAAATTTTGCATTTTTTTGCCATAATAATGAACTTTTGTTTGTATTCAAAAATGTAAATTTTCTATATACCTACGTCAATGATATTCTCTGATTACTTCTAACGATGTCTTTATCGTCGCCTGTTATAATTAAATGCTAAGAGGAATTGTTTTGTAATTTTCCTTCGACGATAAATTGACGATAAGTATTTTATCGTAGATCCGGAATATTGAGTAACGTTTTAAATACCAGTAATCAAATCACAATAGATATCCTACTGCTATCAGGTCCGTGATTTTAAGATATTTTGGGTCAATGACGACCCAACCCAGCGTTCTGCTTAATTCCTTTTTAGCCCACGATACCTTTTTCATTCGAGATGATCAGGATCTTGACAAAAGTAATTCGATGTAACAACAATACAACATCGCATAAAGTAAAGAATAAAATATGATTGTATAATTTTTTATTTCATTCAAATAAAATCCTTCGAATAATATTATTCTGTGTCACTATTGTATATATTTGTGATTGCCAAAAGTTGTTTTTTCACTATTGCCTTTTATAATTAGTCGATTATTTGTCGTTATATCCAATATTTCACTGGTATATGCACGAACTTTTGACTTTTTTTGCACGACCGAGAATCGTACTTTTGACCAATTCGGGTCCGTACTAGCTCTCATAGGTTTTAGTTACATAACACTATAGATCAATCCTTTAAGCTTTTACAAAAGCGAATTGACTATGACTTGATAATAGTCACATTTGGTTTCAAGATGTTGATAAAAATTTCTATTGCTCTGAAGAAAAGAATGGTGTTTCCGTTCCCAATGATGTTAGTAATATCAATCACTACGAATCTGATCGAAATCTTAAATTCTAAAGAATTGTGATAGAAGACATTTGGCCCAGCAAAGAGAAAATAGCTTAAATACTGTCTATAGTTTACGCGAGTAGTACACATTTAAATAAAACACTTCTCACGTGGTCACGGTCTCCCCGTGACCATGGCTGCTGCAAAGCATCCGAAACATGGGGCCGAAGTTAAAAATCATTTTCAAATAAGTTTCACTAATATATCGCGTTTTAAACCGTTAAAGTGTTTTATTTAGAAAATAACTTATTATGTAACAATTGCTTATAAAACTTGCTATTTTTTACCTCAACCTATTAATGTAATTAACATGCTAATGCCTTTTAAAACATTACATACAATTTGGAGTGACGATCTGGCTTTTAGGTAGAAATGGTCCTAACAGTGCTTGGGCTTAGTAGGTAGACAGACTTTTTGGAAGTAATAAGATTATTTGTTTCACTTCTTAGATAACTAGATAAACCGTACATATTTTTTTTGATATGAGGGTATTCCTTTCCCTAAAGCCAGTCTTTAAAAGCTCACATACTCTTTCTTATCTTTTCAATTTACACTAGGAAGCTTCATACGGAAAATTTGGCTCCCATTTTTTGACTTGTGAGGGTCATATTTGGCTAAAAGTTTATCGACCTCAGGTATAACTTATTATAGAAAGGCAACACACACAAACATTAAGACCTTTTTGCTATGTGCAATAATCAAGAAACGTTTTAAAATATTCAAAAATCCTATTCGCATCTTGATATTACCTTAAATTAAACTTGAGGAAGTCGTTTACCTTTTATTCTTGTTTCAATGTCAGCGTATGGAAAATATATTCATTCGGGTTTTAAAAGTTGTTAAAAAGTTGTAAGATGTAAAATATATTTACAATGTAAATATTATTTAAAGGTATCACAATAAATATATTATGTGTATGTGTTAATAGTAACAGCCTGGTAATTGTATTTAAAAAAATGTTGAAATAACATATTTTAATGCGTATGTACAGTAAAGCAATCAAATGTATTGTAAAATTGTTTAAGAAAATCGTCATCCAGACTAACTTCCAAAGCCTCCTTCGATAAATGTTCTAACAAATACAAAAAGATTTTTTCAATTCGATTCGAATTACAGTAGTTCCTAAAATTAGCGCATTTAAACAAACAAACAAACTCTTCAATTTTATATATTAGTATAGATGGATATACTTGGTAACTTCATTTCCACCATTAAAAGCTTGCAATATTTTTGACGTCTTAATGTTAAACTAGCAATGTTTATCTTAGAACCGCGATTGCGTTATTTGTTGCTAAGTAATCACATGATAATCATTTATAACCTATCTTTAATTATGCCATTCAGGTACATAAGAATCTATACTTGTTAATTGATATTTTTCATTACATTACATTTAAAACAACATATATATGCATAATGATAGTACGTAAATGTTATCTTTAACACTATATCACGACTTCATTAATTGTTCTTTAACGAATACTTAATAAAGATATTTTAAAATAAATTGTTTTTTTTGTTCACCAGAAGAATACGTAAAGTCTTGCTTACTTAAATTCGAGATATATTTTATGACAGAGGCACGGGGTGGGGTGGGGTACACTTGAAGGGAAGTAAAATGATCTAACCATTTAACATCTATCAAGAAACGCTGTTTACATAATTATATCGATATTCGGAAATCCACAGACTAAAAACCGTAACACAAATAAACACTATGGAGCCCGTACGTAAACCAAACCGAATTAGATACAAATTTAAAGCTTCAGAAAAAAAATCGTCTCTATACATAGTGACATTTTATTGTTAATTTTATTTCATAGAATAATTATTATATGTTCTCACACACCATAATATATGGCCGCTAGAGGCAGAGTAGCCTAACTGGGTTAGATATATTTTTGTAGTCTAAAAATATTAATCTAAAGAGCAACAATGATCGACAATTGTTAATTTAATCTTGACACAAACAATAGGAAAAATTTATTTTCGACTAAATTCATTGCTTTCATCATGTTTTTTGTTATACGGCCACTCTGCCCCTAGCAGCCTCATATGATCTCTGCACGATGTCAAATGTTTCTTAATATAAGTATATTCTTAGTAAATATCGTTGAGAGCACTCAACAGAATGTCATCGTGAAATCTTTACAAAAACAAGGTCTTGCAAGGTTGTGACGTTACTAATACAGGTTTGAAGTAATTAATCAGCCCGTTATACCAGTTCTGCTATTCTGTATTATTTGAATCTAAAAATTATTATAGCTAAGAAAATGATTTGGTTATAATTTCGTTAATATTGTTTGGTTAAATATGTTGTAATTGACAAAACTTAGGTTTCGATAGGCGCGTTGGTATAATGGTACAATGTCAAATAATAATCGAGGGGTCGAGGGTTCGATTCCCACTGGATTCAACTTTTTTCTAAACAATTTATTTTTTAATGTTTCTGAAACATGTTGGACTTCGACTGTAGTAGAACATCAAAATTTCAGTGTGGTTCACGGACCACCGTCTACCGATGAAAGAGCCGTGAAGTTTAATCACAGTTAAATAAAACACTTTGACGGTTTAAAACGCGATATATTAGTTACTTAAACCGTACTTATTTAAAAATCAAATTATTTTAATAGCAGAATCTGATACCGCATTTAAATAAATTTTAAAACTTGGGGGTAGTTTTACTCGTTTACACCAATTTGTGGATTTATCAATCAATTCGTTGATCAGTGCGCAGTTCCCAACAATGTCAATAATTCGTCTGTATCCTGTTTTGATTGTAAAACAAATAATCTTATCGGTTTATTGAAAGATGATATATAGACAGGGGTGTGTTGTGTATTATATCAGTATAAGTCGTGTAAATTATTTCTAATGTAACAACGTCAAATACGTCTAAAAAAATATCGTGTTTCAAATATTACAGTAACTCGATAACTCGAATCGGAATATTCTTAAGCGATAACTTCAATTTGCGATCACTGCTGACATTTTGACATTGTTAACTACTTAGGTCCAGAGTTTTTAATATGGGATCCCAGGTGTTTGATAGTTTGAGGCCGTTTCAATAGGGCGGACGGCGCGCGAATATATCGCGTTTTAAACCGTTAAAGTGTTTTATTTAAACCATACAATTTTAATTCTGTTAAGTAGTTCTCGAAATAAGCGCGTTAAATCGAATTCATTAGCTTCATAGATGTTGTTTATTAATTTTAAGGAACTAATGTTATACTATGAGTATCTATGCATTTAAAATCGCATAAACATTGAAAGAGACACGGTCGTTACAATATGAGTGACGTCTAAATTGGTCATTTATTGCATAATCACTTCTCGTAATAACAACATGTTGTACACAATATGCGGTGTTTAGTTTCGCCACTAACTAATCATTTGTGCTGCGTCCATCCTGCTATAACGCATGTACTAATAGTATTAAATGACGCGTAAAACAACCCGATGACGAAGCATTTTATCCAAATCGTTTTCCTCAATAATCAGTTGACGGGAAAGCTCTGTAGAAAATATGAGGAATATGTTGAAACCGTTTTCGTCAAGTTTTTACCTAGATAACCAATAAACACGGAATTTGAAATCGGAATGGAATTTTGTTTGTTTGTTTGAACGCCCTTATTTCAGAAACGAATGGTTCGAATTGAAAAAAATATATTTTTGTGTTAAGTGAGTCATTTATTTTGGAGGGCTTAGCTAAACGTCGACGAATGGGAGAGAAGAAACAGTGGGAAATGTGGGAAGACACGGAAAATTCTGATCTTTGAGGGATTCCGTTGCGTTCGCAACGAAAGCGTTTCAAGATACTGGAAAAAAATCTATAATCTTATAACCTGTGTCTTTGTAAGGGCAAAGAATGTGCCATACCTATTAATAATGCCAAACTTGCTTTATTTCAGATGTTAAAACAATCCTCAAGTCGGTATCAGGGAGACTTCGATCCGGGGAGTTGACGGCCATTATGGGTCCATCTGGCGCTGGAAAGTCCACTCTCCTCAACATCCTTACTGGATACAAGTAAGTTCTATTCAGGACCTGCTTATTCTCGTACCAGTATCGTGTCAGTGTTACATACACCTAATGTTATTCTCAAGTTCAGCTTAGCGGAACTCATTTACATTTTTTCTCACTAAAAACAACACAAAGAAATAATATATTGTTATTCTATATATTGTTATATTAGCATTTTAATATTAATAATCATCTTTTAATTCCGTCTGTATTCTTTAAATAATATACTTTTTACGGTTTTGATGGCGGTGTAATAGTAGCAATGTACATAAAGCTAATAATCAACGAGGTGTGGTTTGTGGGTCTAACATGTTTCTAATCAATAGATTTTTGGAATGTCCGAATATCCAAAGTCAAAACTAAATACGTCGACAATGCACGTTAAGCTGTGATTTTATATGGCTTGAGTATAATTACATTTAAATAAAACACTTTAACGGTTTAAAACGCGATATATTAGTTAAACTTATTAGAAAATGATTTTTAACTTCGGCCCGACGTTTCGGATGCAGCAGCCGTGGTCACGGGGAGACTAAAGATGGACGGATGGATGGAGGATGGCTGTCCATAGTATTTAGTATAATCACATTCCATCAAGTCTATCTTCTGTCATAAAAACGACGTGAGGGTAAGGTTAGGTCAGCAGTAGCAATATAGCAGCCGTGTTCATGTCTCAATGATAATAATTTTATACCCAAAAAAATGTGTACTACCCACGTAAACTACAAACAGTATCGGTGTTACTTTGTTGTAGGTTTTTATCAATTAGACGCAAGTATCATTCAACTTGACATTGGCTTAAACATTAAAACCACAGCAAATTAGGAAATGGTCAATAAAATGGGATTCATTTAATCAATGTTCGTTTGTAGTAATAAACGGGTTGCAGGCATTGTACTGTATATAAGTTGAGAATGCAGTCTTTGAAATAAGCATGCCTCCATTTCAATAATTACTTACTAGCTTATAAAGTAAAATACTATTTCTACTATTTTGTTATCAAAAGATTTTAGTCACATAATTTGATGACTACACTTTTACAGAGATTTATTATATAATGTGTTATTACTTAATAAAATTAGAACTGACATCCCGTGGGGCATGGACACATTTCTGTGTCCGTTTTACTGATCGTTTCTTTCACAGGCAAGTCGTTGATTATACTTCAGTGCCCCGCCCGAAGAACCTATCAATTCCCTGGGATTAGAACCCAGTTCTTCTAGGGCTTAACGCAATAACAAATATTGTGGCATAAAAGTTAAAACAGACTTGAGTATATTCAATGGTGTTAATCACAGTCCTGTATATACTCCAAGGTTCTAAGTTCGCCTTGTCTGACATGGTCATTGGTGCTGGCAGCTTTGAAGTTGTACAAACATCCCAGGGTTCCCACGAAAGCACTGTAGCGGTCTGGTGGTGTATTTAGTGGTTCTGGTCGACTCTTGTCTTCGGTGGTAGTACCAACCAGCTCGAATACGCAGGGCATGACCATGGACTAATGTCCGACGTGGTTTAGTTAAAAATGGGGGTTATAATATTTGCATCCCAATGATGAGGTATTTCTAAACGATACAATTTTAAAAAATCTTAGAATATATGCGTGTGTTTTTATTGCGTAGTACCTAATTTTGTATTTCGGGACCTTCTCCACATCAAAGTTTTAGTAGTGTTTTTTAAGGAGCCACGGAGTACCACGTAACTTTCTCTTGGAACAGCGTAAATAAATGTTCGAGGTAACTATGGTGAAAGTAATTTTGCGCTATCACGCTGGTTACCTAGATTTGTAAATTTTCCGTTTCGCATTTCTAAAGTTGTGTTTACTACTTCTGGTTATGGCGTTTCAACGTGTGGTCTCAAAACTTTATACGGCTTTTAAAAACTACAAAGTGCAAATTAAGACTAGTAATTAAATCAAGACGGCTTTAGTAATTGTGTAACTGTAGTTTGGGAACTGACCGCCTCTGTAGGCAAATGGTTAAGCCTATGGGGGTTCGAATCCCAGGGAAACAAAAAATGCTTTCGGTAGGGCAGGGAACAGAAGTCTGAACTACTTGTTGTACTGTTAAAGAACGGATCAGTATAACGGACACAAAAATGTGTTCGCCCCATTCCCCTCGAGGGGGAAACGGGATTACACACACAATTTGGGGACTGTTGAGCAACTTCACGGGCACGTTGGTGGGTTCCTCACGTGGTCCAACATTTTTCTAATCAATTTATATTCTTCTGAAACGTGTTGGACTTCGTCTCGACTCGGTAGTCTAAAATGTCGTTTGTGATACTCTGCAGGATTAAGGAGTCTAACATAATACTAAAACTATGATTTATCTTCCTTCATAATCAATTATGTTCTTGAATGTGTTAATCGGATTAATTGTTATCTAGTTGTTATTAATAGTGTTTAATTGCGCCGCGGAGTAATGGCGATTTCAAGGATGTACCCACGTCTATTTGTTTCCTTATATCTGTGGCGAAAATATGAATGATCGCGAGGGCACTAAAATTGCGCATTTTGTGATCTTTCCAAGCGCCATTTTAGGGTTACCTATTCACATGGAATTGACATTGACATATTACAATGTCAGACCTTTCAAAAATTTCTGAACCAAATTTTTTGTAACATCTTAGACGTATGGATATTCAATATAATAGTAGTAGGAATACAATTTCCGAATATCCAAAGCCAAAATGAGTCGACATCGCATTTAATTTTGATGTTAATAAGGGTGACGAAAAAACCGTGGAGTTTAATCTCGTTCGGTTTCAATCTGTGGATTTCCTTATTACCATAGACAAAATAGGTTGACAGCGCATTTTGTTTGGATGTTATATAACTAGGGGTATTACATCTACCATCAAGAAAACCTCACGCCTATCTGCACCAAAACTACTTGAAATAAAAACAATAAATGTGTGCCCCATATCCCACCTTAGGAAATGGGATCACACACACTCACACATTTCAAAAGGTAGTGTTATAACAGTTTCGCGTATTGCAAAAGATTTGCTTAGCGTATTGCATGTACAGAAACCGGACTCTACTTATCTAGCCATCCGTCTTAATTTAGGTCATGCGGTCAAATGTTCTTCACAACGTACTTGCAAATATGTCCTTAATTAATGATTATAGATTTTTAATTATATACACGTAACATTGTGTTTACATACGACGCATTATTCATATTAGATTATTTGTCAATGAGTACTTTCGCTGATATATTTACGGAGAAAAGGTTAATCAACACTAGAGTTTATAACTATCTGCTTTTTTAAATAAATCATTTTTAACAGTTTATAACGGCAAATATATTATGTATTAGTTGAGAATTTACTTTATTTACAGCCAGACGTATCTGATGATTTGCAGTGACCGTGGTCATAGGCCCTCCATAACCATATTTAGCGTTTTAAAAGTGTTTTTTGTAAATGTAAACTATACAGAACTTGTATAATGAACAACTAATCCACTACTCCATTAATTTTAGAGTATTGGTACAGTTATCAATGGAAACGATTCTTGCTAAGTTATACAATGATTTCGCAACTGATTGCGTCAGTAGGATTAGGAAGGGAGTTGTGTCCATACATGAATCTTTAACCAACTTTAGTACGACGTTTTGATACTAACTCAGTTTGACAAATAATTTGTATTATTGCATTGTTTTCGATCAAATTCGATTAACGTAAAAACTGTTCTCGCGAGTTAATCTTAAAAGATATACTCTAGGCCCTTTTTAGATAATTTAAATAGGAATTATACTTTCATACTTTTTTTCTTGAAAGATAAATAAATTGCTCTGTTTTCCACATTTTCCGCAGCTTAATGCCTCTATAAATGGTCCCACCAACACAAAAATTATTTTCAATTCGAAACTTCGAGTAGTTTTTGAGATTGTATTGTATAAGTTTTGATAAATAGAATAATCTAATCGATATTGTAGTGTTGTTTAGTAATTAGAATAAACATATTATCCTCAAATGATATTTACTCTAGAAGATTCTAAAGACAAACTTATAATATTGTTTACATACGCTAATAACGCTACTTTAAACTAACTAAATAAATGTTCAAATAAAACACTTTAGCGATTTAAAACAATATATATTAGTTAAACTTAATTGAAAATTATTTTAAGTGGCGTGGTCACGAAACCTTGCTCCAAAGCATCCGTAACGTCAGGCTGTAATTAAAAGTTATTTTCAAATAAGTTCAACTTATATTGTTAAAATGTTATTCAAATGTGTACTACTCGGGTAAATAGAGACTACTTACATATTTAGAAAAAAAAACAATATAATGTTATATGCGTGAATTTACTGGCTCGCGGCCTTGTTGGTTCAATGTTATCATGATTCGATTCAAACCTATAACATAACATCAAAAAATCTCCATTTTCTTAAACATGTCAGACTTAGTTTGAAAAATCTGGAAGTGGTAGGAAGAACGAAACTCCGCCTGGGGCACAAACCAACCTGTACGGGAGGACGTCACCACAGTTCAGTAAAGTAACCGTGTATTGGTTTTAGAATTAACAGATCAGGCCAAGATACCACCTTTTGAAATGTTATATGGCTAGACCTTCTCTGTCATAAAAAATGTTCAAGAATAACACCTCGACCATGACTCTTAAAATATTTTAACCACTTTCAATTGACTTTTCCGCAAATTTATTCAGCAATGGACTTCGCATTTCCGACTCCTTTTTAGGTAATACCAATTTGTGTGGGCTTTCGTAGTACTTTAAATTCAATTGTTCACCTCGCCCTTGAACGAACCTCGTTCATTTGACAGTATGTATGACCCGAGTTATGGTTATTACGTGGTGTATTATCTGCTTTAACTATCTGTCATGTGTGTGTGTGTGTGTGTGTGTGTTTGTGTGTGTATGTTTAATAGTGATTACTGTTATGGTATGTAACACACAGCTTAACACCACGTACAGATAAAATTCATACAAAATACTTGTGTTTATTGACAGACAATCTTCTTTTAAATAAATTTTTAAAAAAGTTGTATATTAGTTAAACTTATTTGAAAATTATTTTTAACTTCGGCCCGACGTTTCCACCTCTCCAGTCAAGTCTCGCCGTGACCAGGGCTGCTGTAAAGCATCCGAAACATGGGGCCGAAGTTAAAAATAATTTTTAAATAAGTTTCACTAATATATATCGCGTTTGAAACCGTTAAATTGTTTTAAATGTGTACTACTCGCGTAAACTACAGTCAATATTTAGACAATCTTTCTTAAAACTTCTGTTCTGTGAATGCATTTTGGCCACTTTTTGAACATGTGTAATTAAATAGCCATGTTGCTAAGTAAATATTTGTTTTTTTTTTACGACAGAGGAGCGAATATGAGCATGGCGGCCTCCTTTTTTTATTTAACGCCAGTTTGTCCCATTATACAAACCTGTGTGATATACATTTTTTTTCAATTGCCTTGAAAATATTACTTCAAACTGCGTAAATTACTATTTTGCTTATTTTTCAACACACATTACATAACATCGATAACAACAAAACGTTGAGCCGTAGTTAAATTCAAAATAACTTAACTAACATATTTCGCATTTTAAACCGTTAAACTGTTTAATTTTAACAATAATAAATTCAGGATAAGCATTTAAGCAAATGTGATAAGCAATGCAAGATTTGCGTTTTAAACCGTTTAGCGTAGTCTTGCTACGGACACTACTTAAATGGGCAAATTAAAACACATATAAACCCTGAATTTCTTAGCGTTTTTTTTTGCAAGTATATATATATAGTAGGTAAATCATTCCAGCAATTATGAGACCTCGGAAGTCATGTCGAACACCTTGAACCGTGTGACGTGAATACACATATAAGCGGAGCAGAGTAACATAATTAACATTTTGCATTTAGTTTTAAATTATGTTAATTATAAAGTATCGTGAAAATATTCTTATGTACAGTATTTTTTTCAATGACAGAGGAGGACGGACTAGAACGGGGTTTTACTTAATGGAAAGTCTTCATGGTTTTACCCGTCATGTAATATCAATTCGGTTGCGTTGTCGACTTATTTTTATTACGGATTGATGGAGGACCTTATGAATCCCGTGTATGAATGTAGTGACCCGGACAAAATGTGGATATTTTTGCCACCCATTAAATATCCAGGTATTATAGATATTAACATGTAGAAGAAAAAATATGAATTTATTTTAGAAAGTCTTTGGACTTGGTAGGAATTGAACCCACGATGTATCTTTAGCCATAAGTGCCCGCGCGCTCGGAAGGTACAGGGTACAGCTACAAAGAAGTCAATAAACTTCAAATCCTGTTTTACTGTTGATGTGTCCTCTATACTTGAAAACTAACAGTGTTATATATAAAACAACAATAAAAGTAAATAATAATAAAGCGATAGAGATCTTGTTAGTTTCTACTTAGTAGTAGTAGTTTTTGAAACATGTTGAATTTCGTCTGGTAATCTTGGATATGACAACAGGTGGAAAGCTGTCAAGTTTAATCGCGTTTCGGTTTCAGCCTATGAGTTTCCGAATATCCGAAGACAGAATAGGTTGACAGCGCAGCTTAATTAGATGTTATAAAGTTGGGGTAATCTACCTCCGATCAAGTGAACCACACGATTCTCTGTCCTCTTCTGTCATAAAAAAGTTATTCATTATTCAAGACATAGTTATTCACGCTCTTTAATCATCTTAATATATTTTTATTTGTTTACCCGTATGTATAATATGCGGTAATTACGCAGAATTGGATGAAACAGACACGACAAATATAAATATTATTATAATATACAATACGTTGTGGGTAGAAGCATGAAATAACCTTCGATGCCACGGAGTTATCTGCGAGACATTTCCTTAAATCCATGGAATTTTTAAACCATTAAAAAATTTAAATTAATTAAGATAGGGAAAAAAAGTTGTCCTAAGATTGCTCAAGTACAAATTTATACTAAGCTGTTCCTTCTCTCCAATTGTTTACTTCACATCTTTGCCTTTGTTATTTTAGTATTTTTCTGCAACATTTGTTAATACATTTAAAGCATGTATGAAAACCAAATAAATAAATATTACTTGAATTATTTTTAATTACGACCCGTCGCGGCCGTGGTCGGGAGAAAACTAAATATGTGGGCGTAGTTTATAAAAAAGCCAAATTTGTAATGCCAGCGCCATCTGTTGACAATTTCAAAACACGGGTCTTGGACCCACGACCGAAGTGATTTGATCTATTGCAATACAAATTGATGCACTGTCTTACCAATTTTAAACATTATATTTATTGACGTTTATTTAAATAAGTGCACAGGAAGTAAAAATGTCCTTGTTTGTCCTACCGAATTTAAAGTATGTTAATTTGTCTTCCGCAATCAATGGCAACGTGTCTTACAAATATATTACTTATTATCAAATATAGTATAATTGTTCTTCATATTTTAATGCGATACTAACATAATTAGAGTTTATCAAATTGATACGACGGTGTTTTTGTTAGAATATGATTTGATTCAAGGCTGTTAGATTTTTTAACAAGATTACGAAGTACTTTGCGTTATAATGAAAAAAAAAACCGGTTTCCTAATACTAATCTCGCATTGTCCGAATTAACATGGGATTTTTCCAAGTTAAACTTTAACGTGAGTGCTCTTAAGTCTTCAAGAGCAAAAATCAACTGTCAATCTTTACTTAGCTCGTGTCGCTCTGGGCGTCATTCAAATTCAAACCATTTATTTCACAATAGATTATTATCATAATAAAATATATACGTTTAATTCTAATAATAGTACTTGGAATACTGTTAACGATAAATCAAAAACAAATAATGCATACAAAACGTAGGGTCGCAGTAACGTATATTAACGTTAACATATTTCGCGTTTTAAACCGTTAAAAGTATTTCATTTAAATGTACTATTTGCGTGAACTACAGACAATACCATAAATGAGTTCTTGTGAAATGGGAGAAAGCATTCGGTTAGTGCATCACTACCTAAAGTAAAGTAGCATCATATAATATATTCATAAAAACCCAGGGGTAAGAAAGAAAAGAAGTGAAATAAATTGAACAAAGTCTAATTGTCCTACAAGAAGACTATAAAAATAATACCTATAAGAGTACAAACATTGTCAAAATGTAGGCTAAATAATTACAATTTGTTTATTACTACGTGTAGAACTTAAATAAGAAATAAATAACCTATTTATTAACAGAAAGTACAAAAACTAAAGTAATAAAATTGAAACAATTAAAAAGGAAAAGTTTAACTTTGTGCTAAAAGACATCAGACTCAGTTTGTGCTCAGCAAGGCTTTCTAAGCGCTGATTTTCAGTCTGTACCTTATCAGAAATGAAAGTTTTCGGAAAAGCCTTATTCTTAAATCTTACTTCAGAACCTCGGGCATGGAAGGCAGCATCACAGTCAACGGAATGGAGCGAAATCTGTCCAGCTTCCGCAAGCTCTCATGTTACATCATGCAAGATAACCAGCTGCACGGAAACTTGACTGTGGAGGAGGCCATGAAAGTGGCGACTTCCTTGAAGCTCCCGAGTGCTACCACCAAGGAGGATAAGGAGGAAGTGGTAAGATCCTTATTTTAGTGGAAATACATTTTTCTTATTCTAACTTTAGGGTTTTAATTTGTTATCCCTTTTAAAATACGGTTCTGAACGGTAGCTCAATTGGCTAGTACTCTGTGGATGCTGTGTTTCAAGTGCTGTCCACACAAAACTAACGTACTCAATACTTTTGAATCTATATCAATTTCACTAAATGCTCTGATTACCTTCTAATAAGTGTTCCCATAATTTACGCAAGTTGAACACTTAAAATAAAACATATCACACGGTTTAATGATGTATTCATTTTTACTACGATTCGACGTTGATGAGTTAGGTTTAGCTGCTCTCAGAGCCATTGCTAAAGTAGTAGGACAGTAGATAAAATGAAATAATATAACACTTTGTGTTTAAGTCGTTAAGATTGTGTTTTTATAACATACGGTTTATTTCCATGACGATTGAAAACTTTTATATTTTCACATGTTGCACTAAATACTGTCTGTAGTTTACGCGAGTAGTACACATTTAAATAAAACACTTTACCACCTAGTTTTGCCAAATACCAACTTCGACGGAACCGATGGCGGTAGCGTAGCAGTTTTTTTACCTTGACGTCAGAGACATCCCCCATCTTTAGTCTCTCCGTGACCACGGCTGCTGCAAAGCATCTGAAACGTTGGCACACGAGGCCGTCAAAATATTAATATCGTTTCTTAACTTAAAACCAATTTTCATATTCCAGATCCAAGAAATCCTGGAAACCCTGGGTCTATCTGAGCATCTCAAGACCATGACTTCTAATCTCTCGGGTGGTCAGAAGAAGCGTTTATCCATAGCCCTGGAGCTGGTCAACAATCCACCGATTATGTTCTTCGATGAGCCGACATCTGGTCTAGATAGTTCTTCCTGCTTCCAATGCATCTCTTTGCTGAAGACGCTGGCCCGGGGTGGAAGGACCATTATTTGTACCATTCACCAGCCTTCTGCTCGTCTTTTTGAGATGTTCGACCACTTGTACACGCTGGCTGATGGTCAGTGTGTGTACCAGGGCAGCACTGGACGACTGGGTTAGTATCTTTACTTTAAAAAAACATTTTACTTAAAATATTTTCTATTTTAATTTTTAATGATTTAACTTCAACTTTGAGACTATAAGCTTTGAAAAGTGTTGCATGTAGTTTACACGGGAAGTCACATTTCTATAAAACAGTTTAAAACGCGAAATATTTAAGTTAGCCGGTAAGAAACATCGGGTCGTAGTTAAAAGTAACTTACGCTTCACTATTGAAACCGGTAAATCGGTTTGATTTATTATATTCTTTTATTAAGTTGTTGATTAGGGGATTATATAACTTATTAAAATTAAATTATTTACTGTTATACCGTGGCGGGTTCGCTGTTACGATAGTCTTTGTTGACCTTTTATGAAGTTTATTATCGCGTCTCATCTATCGAGTTTCTCGAGTGTTCGGTTTATACCGTTCAGTATTTCGTAGAAGAGAATCTTAAGTAAACTTTCGGGTTTTAGAGCTCTACTGCTTGTTTTTCTGTCTGTGGTTAATAGACAAAGACAAAATAGGTCGACTATGGCCAGGGTATTTCACCTGCCATCAAGGGAACCCCGTGCTTGCCTGTCCTACTTTATCTCGACACAGCAGCATGGCAAGCCAAGTTCAAGCGATGGAACTGGCTAGACAGCGCTAAGTGTATCCTTGTACAAACTATTTGGTGCCACTTTTGACGCTTATGTAACTTTAAACCTATTTTACGTAAACACGAAACGTGTGTTTAAGATTTCACATTTTTTAAAATAATATATTGTACATATCCAGTAGAGCAATGGAGTTTATTGTTCACAATATTATTTTGTTCCTATCAGTACATAGGATTTTGCATAATTTGAACTTACGAAATAAGGATAACCTAGCTATCCCTAAATATAGGCTCCATAAAACATCTAATTCATTTGCGGGGAATTGTATTCGTATGTATAATACATTGCCAGTTGAGGTTTCAAATTTATCGATAAATAAATTTAAGAAAGTTATAAAACCTAGATTGTCTCAAAGGCGTATTATTGTCTGAACGATTTCTTTAATGACAAGACCGCCTGGCAGTAATATGAATTGCACCTTAGGTTAATAAATTCACAATGTATTAGTTTATAAGACATGTTAAAAAAATCCGGACTGAGTTTCTTGGGTGTTCTTCTCAGTTATGTTGCCCTTTTGAACGCTCTGTAGAATCACGACGAGTAGACAGACAAACAAACATTTTTGACGAATCTAAATAAATACTGTCTATAGTTTACGCGAGTAGTACACATTTAAATAAAACACTTTAACGGTTTAAAACGCGATATATTAGTTAAACTTATTTGGAAATGATTTCAACTTCGGCCCGACGTTTCGGATGCTTTGCAGCAGCCGTAGTCACGGTCTACCCGTGACCACGGCTTATTTCCAAATAAGTTTAACTAATATATCGCGTTTTAAACCGTTAAAGTGTTTTATTTGAATCTAAATAACTTAAAATTTGAAAGAGAGAGAGAATAAAGTTTTTTTTTTCTTGGGACTCATTTAGGTCTTCATTCTTTTTACGGCGAAGCAAAGCACAATTTTTGTTTTATACTCGGCTCAACTTTTTTACATTTATGTTTTTGATGGGGTAATAAAAAAAGTCACAGTTTTTAACATCATTGCAATGCAATTGTAGCTATTAATATTCACTGGAAAATTAATCAGCGTTTAATACTTGACGGTCAAATGGTCGATTAACATAAGCTGTTTAGACATAATAGGTTCTTCGATCAAGTAGAACTGTTGAGGATCTGAACGGCTTTCCGTTAAGGCATCAAGACTTCCTTGACCTTTGTTAACGTAAATAGGAAAATGATGTTAATAGTTTAAAAGCATTTTCGTGTTTACCTTGTTACGTGTGCTAGCGGCTCCCTTTGTTCTTAAAGTAAAACTTAAATTATTTTAAGACAGCCAAGGTTCACTTGAAGGATGGTGAAACACCTCAACAATTAAATGGAACACTTTTAACGGTTTCAAACGTGATATATAATCTGATATTGCGCAGCCGCAAATCAGATTCAACTTTGACATTAGAGAACAACTCCATCTGCTGCAAAACTTCCAAAACTTAGTTTTCTAATATATTTGGCGTTTCGAACCGTTAAAAATGTGTAAATACAACGCGGTCAAATTACTTACCATAAATTTTACCATTTCCTATAATTAACTAAAAATACTTAAAAACCATTTTAACGGTTTAAAACTAGAAACATAAATATTTTAATATAGTCCGACGTTTCGGATTCTTTGCAGCAAACGTGGTCATGGGTAGACTATGGGTACTAATATATTTCGCGTTTAAGCCGTTAAAGTGTTTTATTTAAATGTGTACTACTCGCGTAAACTACAGACAGTATTTAAACTTGTCTGTCAGCTGTTTAATTTATAGTGTTCCAGGTTAATTGATCAATGTTAATCAGTATATTAATAAAGTACATAATAGTACTATGAGCTTAGTACACAACAATTACTACAAGCACTATGCTGTGAATAATAGATTCAATAATTAAACAAACTTGTGATAATCAGTAATAATGACTGATTATCATAAGTTATTTGTTGATTGATATGCCTTTAGCTTAGGTTATGTATAATGTAGAATACATGAAAGAAGGAGAGTTTTAAACACAACTTTTGTGTTACAAATAGAGTGGAGAAGGTTATTTTGATGTCACTAAGAAGTTTACACGAAGAACAAGTTACTTAAAAGTTGTTTATTTTGTCAACAGTGGAATGGCTTGGCAGTCTAAGCCTGCAGTGTCCCTCGTACCACAATCCAGCTTCCTTCATCATCGAAGTCTCGTGTGGGGAGTATGGGGACAACACTAGCAAGTTGGTGCGGGCTATCGATAATGGAAAAAACGATATTAGGTGAGTTGTCGATACTATCCTGTATGTCCTTGGCTTTTGACAGGCTTGTTGGTGTAATGGTAACAGCGTAGGGCTAATCATCAATAGATCGTGGATTTAATCATCACCACGTTGGACTTTGTCTGGATGTGAACTACATGCTTGCCTGTCCTCTTTTATCATGAAAAAAATTGCTTATTATATTCTAGAACTAAAGGAAAATGGAAGGACTTTTTTTAGGAAACGATGGGTGGGCAACTCACCCACGTCGATACCTTAACTCGACACATACGGCACGACCCACCCCACTGTTTTATAATTTAAAATTCACATGGCATAAAGATGTTTATTATTAATACGTTATTTGTAAATGAAAGTTCGTCACGTTTACCACTGGCTTGTATTGTAATTTTATTTGCGGTGTAACGGTAAAAATTAACAGTTAATGCAAACATCACTGTATGGTAGGATTTTTTAACAGTATCAAATATTTTTACTTTTGCTTTTTGTTAAGTTTTTATTGAGTTAAAGATTTTGACTAGCTATGCCCGCGACTTCGTTCGAGATTGATTATTTTGGGCATTAAAATTTTTTTTTTGCAATTCCACTCTATAACATATAAGCTGATGCCAACGAACTCGTCCCGTAGTTGTTGCTTCCTAGAAAATAGACATATACCGTCGCGGACATTTTTTTTAGATCGTTTAAAGAAGAATCGTTCTTCTTTAAATGATCTAAATCTAAAGAAGGCCTCGAAGAATAATATTTTATAGCTTAAAGTCGGAAGAGGTTGTGGGTAATAGCTAATAATTATAAGCTAAGGATTTTATTTCCAAAAATAAATAGTATGATGCCCAAAATAACTTTTCCAAGCGGACGAAGTCGCGGGCACAGCTAGTAGAAAATAATAACAAATTTTACAACTTTGTTGTTTGTATTGATAAAATGTTAGCCTTTTATACATTATATTTTTTACAACATTTCAGAAATGGTGCACCTTTCCCTAAAATGGCGAACTACAACAATCAGAAAGACTTGGAGATGTCTTTGAAATCTGAGTGGAACAAGAACGACGCGTCCCAGATACAGGAAAAGTTTGGGGACATTCCGAATGGGGCCAACGGGACCAATGGGACGAACGGTACAAACCTACAGAATGGGTTGCTGCAGTTTGCTGCTAATGAGATTTCCAAGGGGAAAGGTGAGATTCAAAACTATTTTACATATGCGGCTGCTAGATGCAGAGTGGCCTAATAACAAAACACATGATTTTTAATAAGGAGGAATATGTTAACAAATTCGGTCGGTCACTGTGCTCTTGTAGATAAACATTTTTAGACTACGAAAATATAAATAAATCAAGTCATAAAATTGCACTTAGGTTACTCTGCCTCTAGCGGTCTCATATACGTAGATGTATTATTGTTTTTTAATGAAACACGAACATAAAAAAAAAAAAAGAACCCCTTGAAAGGGGAGTTTTTTTTATTTTATTTACTTTACTAAGGAAACTAAACAGTACAGTCTCTTATGATAACTTAAAACTAATTTTCTTATTGTCTAGGGAAAAATAAAATTTTATAAAAATCCAAATGCATGCAGGCATGTACTCAGAGACAGTACCTTAACAAGTTTCTCTGAGAACATTTGATTTAGAAATATAAAAAAGCTTTGAGGCAAGAAACAGTGCGGACAAATGACAAAACCGTATTCTTTAATACTTAGATATGTGTGATATCTTTAGCAGGTTAGGGTACTTTTTTAACTTATATTTATACGTTAATTGCGAGCACGAAAACAAGTCAACATCATTCAACGCGTTATTATGAATGATACCATATTGTGGAGCGGGGAACCTTTACCATAGTGTTATTGTGTTGGTACATAGAATAAGTTTTTGGTAGGTAGTAGCGGGAGTTAATGGTTAATAAGATGCACTATCGACCTATTTTTGATTCTGGATATTCGAAAATCTACAGACATGAAATCGAAACGCGGTTAAACTTGACGGTGTTTTCATCTGTGGACGGTGGTTCGTGACCCGGGCAAAATTTTGAAATACCTTCCACCCATTTATTATCTAGACTTGTAAACGAAGTCCGACTTGTTTTAGTTATATTATAAATCGAACCCACGACCCGGTGATATTACTAACTATTACATAAACGAGCCCGTCAAATTACTTTGGTTACTTGCTTATCGCGTTTCAATCCGTTGAAATTGTTGTATTTTTGGTAAAGTATTAGAATCATATAATAGGTACACAATGGAATTTGCATTTGATAAAACATTGACCCGATTCAAGTATAAACGAGTAATATGTCGAAAACACAACACTAGAAGTAAAAATGTACATGTTATATCACCATCTACGTACTATGATAGTAAGGTTCAAAGGTAGACGATAACTTCCTGTTTGTGTCCGCTTGTACATATTGTGTGATTATAATTATATATTTTACTATATAATTAGGTAAATCGCCGTATTCAAATAAAATACTTTAACGGTTTAAAACACGGCGTCTCCCCGTGACCACGTCTACTGTAGTTAAAATAATTTTCAAAAAAGTTTAACTAATATATTTCGCGTTTTAAGCCGTTAAAGTGTTTTATTTAAATGTGTACTTGTATGTAGTAGTAGTTTAGAATAAACAAAATAGGTCGACAAATAGGTCCTATATTATAAAAAAATATATATTCATTTTTTAGTTAGAAATGTTTAAGACTTAGAAAATTAGTCTTAGTGTCACGCCTGTCCTTCTCCTCTATTATAAAAAAATAAATTCCTCCTTTAGTCAAAAATGTTTATGACTTAAACAACAAGTCAGAGTTTTTTTGCTTTGGAAACCTGACAACTATAAAAAGAACTCAATAATTTGAAACAAAGAGGTGTCAGTTATCGAACCTTGACCCTCATTAGTCACGTGAACGATAATAACATCACGCCGGAAACTCCTGACGTTTGTATGGAAATGGACGTAAATCTTTTAAAATATTTTCAATTTAAAATTTTTCTCGGTATTCTCGCGGGAAACAAAGGTCAACCGTTGTCGTAGAACACAAAATAACTAAGTTTATTCTAAGTTCTTAAAATATGTTTTTGTTGGGCATTTCGATCATTTTATTATTGGGTGTCTTACAAGCAAATATAATGACGGACTTGTCTGTGTAATGTATGGCTAATAATCAACGGGTCTTAGGTACCGGGTCCAACACATTTCTAATCGATTTATAAATTTTTCTAAAACATGTCGGACTTCGTCTGGAAATCTGTTATAATGGGTTATGGGAATGTGGATATTGTGATATCGACCGGATGACAAACTACCATCCAAAGATGAAAAAGCCGTCATGTTAAACTAAGTTTCAATCCGGGGATTTCTGAACATCGAATGTCAAAATAGGTCAACAGCAAATCTTGTTTAGATGTTACACGGCTAGGGCAATTCATCTACCTTCAAGTTCAATGCCGCCAATAAAAATTCGTCGAATTTAAGTAGTGGAGTAGATTTTAGCATATCGTTGTTGTTCGGTCGACGTGAGCGAGAAGAGGTTCTCGACGTTTCGCCATCACGAGCGAACGGCATCTTTACGAGATGTTAGCTCCTCGATTGCTCGAAGAATTCCCAACATGGCCGAACAGCCCGAAAAGCAATGATATGCTTAACGATGGCCGTGAAAGCCTTACACAATTTATAGTCGATTTTAATTGTGATTTTTATTTGGAACATCGTTCAAAGCATATTAAAAAATCCTAAAATATTGTTTTTTTCACAGCTGAGCCATTAGTTGTTCAGATGGATACAGAAAAGCAAGACAACGCCGAAGTGGCATTACTAGGTACGGAAGCCTCGCCGCGTCGTTACGCGACCTCCGAAGGGAAACAGTTCTGGGTGGTGCTCAAACGAACTCTACTCTTCAGTAGACGTGATTGGGTGAGTCCTTCTGGCTTTAACATTATCCTTCTTAATAGAGAAACATTACGTTAAGACTGTTTTTTAACTACCATTTGATTCAATGAAAAAATGCGCAACTGAAGAACTTAGATAATGGGGTACACAAAACTATGTAGTGTTATTTTCATATCGCTATCACTTAATTTTTTAATTTAGTCAAACGGCATTTTTAACCGCCTTCTAATAAGAGAAGTTGTCAATTTAGTCGTAAACAGCATAGTTTATGTTTGTCTGCCCATAAGATTGCCGTTTATGAACCAAGTTTGTTGATATTGTGAAGAAAGAAGAAAGAAAAATCGAGGGGTAGAAGTTGATATTCTAGTAAGGATTTTGCAAAATTAAAAAAAATATATTTGGAAAGGGTTATATATATATTATAACGTAAATCAATATTTAAATGATAACAATGCCTGGGTTTTGGAAGAACCGGCTATAATAAAGAAAGAGATGTACACTTAAGTGCGTAAGGAAATTAATAAAAACTTGACGTTAAAAGATTTGTGCTAAGTACTGTTTTTATTTTTACTCTACCGTTTGAATGGACTGTTTGTTGAAATATATTTTTCTCTTCAAGTCCTATAATGGTTTCTATGTTTGCCCCTAGACGCTCATGTACCTCCGTCTCTTCGCCCACATCCTCGTCGGCTTACTCATCGGCGCCCTCTACTACGACATCGGCAACGACGGATCCAAAGTGCTCTCTAACCTCGGTTTCCTCTTCTTCAACATGTTGTTCCTCATGTACACGTCTATGACCATCACCATATTGAGTTGTGAGTATATAATACTTTAATTAATTGTCACATGATGGCATTATGTCAATTAAAAATCGTCCAGGAAACGCTGTAGATGCCGGTTCAAGAACCGCACGTGTCGTAATTTAAAATAAAAGTTTTTTAGTATCTATTTAATTAAAACCTTTTTAACGGTTTAAAACGCGAAATATATGAATTAACTTGCTTGCTGCAAAGCATCAAAGAAACGTCTGACCGTTGTTAAATCAGTTGCCTAATATATTTCGCGTTTTAAAGCGTTAAAAGTGTTTAAAAATATTTGGGACAATTTACAATGCTAGTGAAATACGTTAAGCGATTTTTTTTGTACGTTAGAGGAAGACAGACAGACACGCACGAAGACAAGATAATACCTCAGCCATCTTAAGAAGATGTGCTGTCGAGCTAATGATCTTCGGACACTTGTATTATAATTTAACTCCAGCTAAAAATCTTTCTCCTTTTTCTAGTTCCGCTGGAGATGCCGGTGCTTGTGAAAGAGCACTTTAATAGATGGTACTCGCTGCGCTCCTATTATTTAGCTATCACCGTCTCAGATATTCCTTTCCAGGTGAGAAACATTATTCTACATACAACATACATAAATAATAAACCGTTTTCTAGCAAAGTCTTTGAAAGCTCCTGAGGCGCCCTTCGAACAATATGTCATACTTTTATTCTTGGACAGTCGATAAATTTCAAAAAACCATGTTATTTTTCACATGTTGCAAAGCCTACGACTGTGAGCCTTAATTCGTAAATTTAAGGTTGAAATTTCATTGTGCGAAAGAATTTCTTTCAAACAAAAAGAGACAGTAGCTCAATTTGTTCGAGCAGCACGGAGTTTATTTATATTTTTACATGTTATTGCACATTAAGGGACTATATAATTTAAAAACCGAAAACTTAGTGTTTTCTATTTTCATAAAAATTATATTGAAGGAGTTTTGATGTCAAATTCGAGAATCAAAACGGAAACATTGTTTTAGGAATGATATTTCTTACAGGCGATCTTCTGCATCATCTACGTGGTGATCGTGTATCTGCTGACGTCACAGCCTCTCGAGTGGTTCCGATTCTCCATGTTCCTCTCCTCGTGTCTGCTCATCTCCTTCGTGGCTCAGAGCGTGGGACTGGTAGTCGGTGCCGCTATGAATGTACAGGTATGTGGTACTGGTATTTATATACGATAGAATATCTTTATCATACTCCCACCCCCACTCCTATTCCCAAAAAGCCAAAGAAAAAAGTTTCATTGTTCTATCTCCAAAAATCACGAATTTTCATACAATCTTTCACCCCCCCTTTTAACCCCTTACAACCCTCTTTTCGCAATAAAAAGCCTATGTTCTTTGTCAGGGTCTAGACCATATGTGCACCAAATTTCATTAAAATCCGTTCAGTAGTTTTTGCGTGAAAGAGTAACAGACAGATAGAGTTACTTTCGCATTTATAATATTAGTAAGGATGTACTGATCGTTGTCTTAAATGTTTGTCATTTTTCCAGAACGGTGTCTTCCTCGCGCCAGTGATGTCTGTGCCGTTCCTGTTGTTCAGCGGTTTCTTCGTCTCGTTCAACGCTATACCGGTCTACTTGCGCTGGATCACGTATATATCGTACATACGCTACGGTTTCGAAGGGACGGCCCTGGCGACGTACTCGTTCAATAGGACTAACCTCGCTTGTCATCAGGTAAAATTATCAAATCTAATAAAATTAAAAACAAAATATCTAAATTTGAGACTCAATTTAGACTTTTATTAATATATTGAAACTTTAAAGAACTCGTAACGGTTAAAAACGCGAAATGTATGATTTAAATGATCTGTAATTTAAATTTAATGCGGATGCTTTTCGGCAGCCACGGTCACGGGGGGACTGACGATAAAGGGATTAGAAACGTTTTATTTAAATAACAGTTTAATATAAATGAATGAAGAAACTGCAATAGTCTGTAGTTCTCACGAATAGTACATTTCACATTTAAATAAAAGCTACAAAGCATCCGAAAAGTTGGATCATAGTTTAAATTAATTTATACCGTGTTTTAAACTGTTAATCATATTTTTGTTTTAATATTTACGTTAACTACTAATTGGGGCAACAAAACACTTGTAACTAATCCTGTCTGATTTGGGTATAAAAAGAATTTTGGCTCCAAATCTGCGAAATGTATATCAATTCGAATGATTCCAGGCCTACTGTCACTTCAAAAAACCCGAAACCACTCTCGAAGAACTGGACATGACCGACGCCGACTTCACCCTGGATATCGCGGCGCTGTGCCTCATCTTCCTCCTGCTCCGTATCTCCGCGTTCCTGTTCCTCCGCTGGAAATTGCGCTCGACGAGATAAACGAGCCATTCTAACTCTTAGGTCTATACAGGTATGATTCATAATGCGATGCACGGAAATGGGTTATTTCGACCATTTATTAGACAATATCAATCAAAGCATCGGTTAAACTAAATTAATTTTGAAATTTAACTCGCCACCTTGAGTGAAACAACTCGCCCTTATTGCGTCGAAATAAGATTCAAATTCAAGTAATACATTTCCGTGTATCGCACTCTAGAAACGTCGAAATGTGACAGTTCATAGTCGGCGAATATGTAGATGATAATGTGATAAAATTTTATTCCAATGTGATGTAAGAACAATTTTTTACTAGTTGTTTATATTTATCGGTATATTAGGTAATAATATTTTTGGTCGAAGATTTATATCAAGTAATAACTCTTCAAGCTGTCCAAAATACTTGCTTCTGTGCCTTATTTAAAATCTATATAGCGGATTGCGTTCATTTTGTGGCCTTAAGTAAATAATAGTTTGCTTTTGTAAATGTTTTCCACAGATTATACTTAGAGTTCTGATGGTCGGGCCATATATGTATTTATTCATAATGAGATCTGAAGGTCACAATATATTTCTATTACTGCTATTCTTTAAAAAAAACACTTCATTGTGTATAGCAAGACTTAATACTTAATAATAATGGCATATATATATTTAACTTTATCATATTGTCTTGCCTGTTAACTTGCCTAATGATTACCATGAAATATGTACCGTTTTCATTACAAACTGTGCTAAAACGTACAGCGAAAATGTACGATTATTATTGACTTTTTAGGCGTCTAAAAATTGCTCAAAATATTTATTGTGTATTACAAGACTCTTTAATGATAAAATAAATTTATTAAAAAACTTATAAACTTATACCCGAAGTAGTTTATTGGAGATACGTAAACTAGTTAGAGTAAGAGACGGCCGTTGAATTTGTTAACATTACCCACGTTGCCTTTCAACTACTTAATATGTATATTTTTTAAGCAATTATAATTTTCAAAACTTCTAAAATTTTCCGTGCTTTTTGGGACTTGCTTCCCTTAGCTTTATCACAAAACTAAAATATGGCTAGAAAATGGTTACTAAATCCTACAATTCATGCCAAGATTATTTTTAAGATGGATATGTGGGTAGTCTATACTGTCCAAGAAAGCGGCCGTCAATGTTTAGGGATCATGGTTTATAATTTTATGAATATTTGTACTTAGTTAAGTAAATGTATAATTTTATGCTCCAATACTGTTATGGTTACAGAATATTATGTTTAATTTTATATATTTTTAATAAATGGATTTAATAAGAATTCTGTTTTTATTACAACATCGTCATTACATTCGTATTACAAATTGTATAAAGACATAAAGCTAGGTGATCAATGTCTTATTTCAGAAATGTATTGTTTCGGAGCTGACCGGACTTTGACTCGATGGTACAGTATTTCTAAGCAAAATGTCAACGTTGATATTGTAACGCCCAAAACCAACACGTACCAGGGAATAAAAACATTCATCCGAATAGTTTTTACAGCAAATTGGTACTTCTTCTTCTTATCGGTTTGCAGACGATCGAAGTTCTGCTTCAATAAACCTGTTTCTTCGATGCGATGGCAGTGGCGCTGCAGCAAGTGTCTCAAAGGGAAGCCCTTGTACATGTAGATGGCGTACAAGACTGGCGCTTTCGGCGATTCTACTGTGTGTATTTTTGGCGAGCCAAACTCATCGTAATAATCATACTCATTATATTTAAACAATGACCGTAAATAAATCGTGAATATGCTATCATCGTCGGAGACCTTTTTTACACTCTCCCATCTTCCTTCGCAAGCTCTATACTTATTCTGTCCGTACTCTGCAAACACTGTACCGTTAGTCACTGCTCGCATACTTCCACTTACACACGGCTGCAAGTCGTAACGAACAATGTCATCCCAGCTCGAGATCTGATAACCTCGATAGGGATCCATCATCAGACTCACTAAAGTTGACTGATAATAACAACTAATTAAGTACGCAAAAAAGACCCAGAAAATAAAAATTCTGTTGGCTCTACTTCCTTTCACGTGGCTGGGCTGTGAGAAGAGTAAGCCGATCATTTTAAGTATAATACCTTGCTTCGTGCCTTTCTCCATGACGATATACATTAACAATAAATATATTACAAAGACTATGAACAAGGCGAACCAAGTGTATAAGTTGAAGCCGGAGAGTGTCATTTTTAAATTGGAGATCGGTTTTGATTTCGCCACGTAAACATGTAGATAATCGGTAAAGGTTTCTCCCCCAGTTAAGAAAGAGAAGGCCTGCGCCCGCTCATACGTTAGCAGCATGGCACCGTTTATGATGTCCACATTACCTATTTGCACTTCTCTCATAGGGCCCACCGCCGACATATTGTCGTGAATAATACTAAATGCATCAAAATTAGTTTCAAAACTAAAGTTAACGTGAAACTTTTCCATTTCCCCTAATGATTGTAAAACAAATTGATCCATTCCTTTAAATTCTGATTCGTCAGTCGCTGGATCTATAGAGTACAGAGGGATATTAGAACTCAACGCCCGAAAGGTACAATTCTGGAGGCCTGTCACCAATTTTTCTTCGAACAGATCTGCTTTTGAATTGCAATCTCCCAATTTGATGATTCTGTCATAACGTTTTCCACAGCCAAAGTTTTCAAACGGATTGTATGTATATAATTCCGCGGAAACTGTACCGTTTAGGACAACCACATTGATTACATGGTAAGCTAGTAGCTTGTTGAAAATTTGCGGCAAATGTGTGTCTTTGATGTATTTAAAAACGATTAACGTTTTTACGTCCGGCTTCCATGACACTCCTGATCTTATATCTATTAGTTTACTTGTAAAATCTTCACAACTGGTGACGATCAATAAATAGCCTCTGTGCGATAGAGGGATTCTTTGAGGCGTAGTTATTAATATGACTGGGATGAACAATTCGTGAATATGAGCCAAAATGTTTCCTCCGTCTTCTTGTATAACTGATAATTGCGTCGGTTCAAAATAAGTTTGAATTATATTCGCCACACATCCGGGAATATTATCGTTGGACTCGACATCAATTTGTTGGCTGATTTGAAATGTGCTCATTAATAATATAAAGTGCACGTGCATTTTTCAGTTTTATCTGAAAATTATGAAATAATATTGCATTAAAAATATCTAAAGTTGTGAATACTTAACAAATTAATTAATAATTGTCGGCTTAGTTTGTTGGATTTTAATCGATTTAATTTTACGTAAATTGTAAAAAGTATTCAAGATCGTCCCTAAAATAATATATTAAATAAAATGTATATTAAAAATACCACAGATATTACTAAAAGCCGTGATTTTTGAATCTACGTTTCAGTTTCATGCGCAGCCTGGATATTTTATCTTCCTTCAAGTGAACCAGTTAACCTGTTCTTCTCTATCATAAAAAACATTAATAATAATAATATTCTTTATGGTCAAAATTTTAACTAAATACTATCCGACTATCCGAGTGCGAATCGTGAAACAGCTTCTGACTTCACAAACCTGCCAACGTAAAAAAGCAATTAATATTGTTAATAAAACACTTTGAAATGCGTAATAGAATAAGTTAATTCATATAAGTCACGTTTAAAACGGTTAAAATACTCCCAAAAAATACTTGAGCGGCAGTAATACTTTGTACTGTCTGTAGGTTACGCGAGTAGTACACACGGCTGCTGCATAGCATCCGAAACGTCGGGCCGTAGTTAAAAATAATTCTCAAACCAGTATTACGTATATATCGCGTTTTAAACGGTTAAAGTGTTTTATTTAAAAGTTATATTTTGTTTTTAGACTTACTTAAGTGTATGAAAAACAGGGTTTTTTGTTATTCTTAACATGTAGACTACAAGTTGAACTTACGTCAAGCCACAATGTAAAATCTTTAACAAAAACAAAGACCAATTAATATAAAAACCGATTGAGATCACCACCTATGTTACCTGACATCTCATTAGATATAATCTGTGTTCACTCATCAATCATAGTTTTTATCAACAATAAATGGAAACTACTTAATCGCTAACCTAAGGAAAGCTGTTACATTACTTAATTCTAAAAGCTTTGCTTATACACTCCATTATTAATAGTCGCTAACGGGGTCGTTGGTGCCATGGTAGCGACGTATGGCTCAACGGGTAGTGGATTCTTATCCCCCCGGGTGATGGCTTTAAAGTGTCACTAAGACCCCTTAAATGCGTTGTAAGCTGGGTCAGTGTTTTCAGTAAATTTCAGTGTCTTGGTACATACCAACATAATTTATAGCCTGAAATCCTCCATTTGCCATATAACATATCAATAAGACTCGCTGCTTTGCTTCTTCGCTGCTTATTATGGCTTTGGATATTCGAAAATCCACAGAATAAAACCGAAACGCGATTCATTTTTTTTTCATTTGTAGTGGGTCTGGATCGGGACGTAATTTCGATTGTCGTGTGTTTTTTACACATGTTGTGTGTGATTTTTAACTGGCCTATCCTCCTTGGCCAAATATATAAAATTAAAGCTTTTTTTACTGTTCAATATGTTACGATGTTGATACGCAATTTAATAAGGATACGTAAAAGGGTATAGTTGGTTCAATAATATTAATATGTATTTATTTTATTAGGTATTTCCGTACATATTCAAATGTTTATTTCACTTCCCAGTTCATTAAGTCACAATATTTGTTTAAAAAAAATTAAATACCGCGTTCATATTAGGCGTTAGTTAACGTGAATTCTCTAGAAACTGATAAATACATAAGATATTCTTATCAACGTTTGTTTTATATAATTGTTTGTTGTTTATTGAATCATCGTTTTTAATTACGAAAAATAACTTATGCAAAGTTTTTACGTTTTATCACCCACTAACGGCTAGTGGCGTCGGCGAGTTCGTCCGCGTTGAACAATTATTTTGGGCATCGAAATTTGTTTTTACAAACCTTCTCTGCATCTTTATAATTAAGTTGTTACCGAGACTCGATCTAGCAAGTTAATCTTATAGAGACATATATTATCGCAATTTTTTTTTAGATCATTTAAGAATCATTTTTTAATACATATTTTTTGGATCGATCTTTCACTCATGTTCGTGGTGCAAGCAACGGAAACCCAAAAGGGTGAATAATTCTTATTCCATAATTCCCGCTGGTCGCTCTTATTAGTCACAGCGCAACGTTTTATAGCCTATAACCTTCCTCGAATAATGGTCTAACCAAGACAAAAATAATATTTCAATTCAAATTCCTGAGATAAGTGCGATCAAACCAACAAACTCTTCAGCTTTATATAGATTTACTACCCATATGTAAGTTAGACTTTTTCTGTTGCATAGGTTAAAAAAACCTAGGTAAACTTTAGTTAATTTGTAGCAGGGGGGGGGGGGGGCGGGGAGTCTCCCCTGGCCACGGTGCCCGAAAAAAAACCCAAACGGCGGGCCGAAGTTAAAAAAAAATTTCAAAGAAGTTACTAATTTGTGTTTTTTTTAAATGTGTACTACTCGCGTAAACTATAGACCTGTAAGATGTCACTGACATTTTGTTATTTCGTAGAAAAGATTTAAACTCTTAAATTTTAGGTATTTATGGAAATAACGATGACTTAAGCAGGTAAAGTGTCAAGTGTGGAAAACCTCGAACGGGGTCGATGAATAAATTTTCATAAAACATTAGTTAGATACATGCTTTTGAATAACACTTGCCACGTGCCCACGAGTGTTAATTACTCCAAAATGTGATGTAGGTATTAATAAAAAAGTACTTTTTACTATTCACCAATTCTCATTGTTCTACTAGATTCACAGTTAGTACTACTAGGTGCCACTAGACTCTATTTGAATAGGTAATACCAGTTGTTGAGTAAAATTCAGGTAGAAATTGTTTTAAAAAAGTTAACTAATACATTTTGAGTAAACCGTTATAAGTGTTTTATTTAAATGTGTACTACTCGCGTAAACTACATACAGTATTGTATATCATAACATATAGATAAGTATATACCCTTTTAGACATAAAAAGGTTTGACTATTTTATATCTATACTAATATATAAACCTGAAGAGTTTGTTTGTTTGCTTGAACGCGCTAATCTCAGGAACTACTGGTTCAAATTCAACACTTTTTGTGTTATTTATAGAATTTATTAAGGAAGGCTATAAAACATATCGCTGTGACTAATAGGAGCGAAGAAACAGCGGGAAATGTTAAGAAAACGGAGAAAATTATTCAACCATGTGGGTTTCTGTTGCGTACGCTGCAATAACGGTTCAAGATACCCAAAAAATATGTATGTAAGAATTATTCCTCTTCAAATGATCTAAAAAAAGTCCAAGACAGTACATGTCTATCTTTTAAGATTAACTTGCAAGAACGATGGGACGCGGTCGACGTCGTGCCTCAAGTTTATAAAGATGCCCAAAATAACGATTCTCGCGGACGAAGTCGCTGGCA
Source organism: Leptosia nina (assembly GCA_963661955.1). NCBI lineage: Eukaryota > Metazoa > Arthropoda > Insecta > Lepidoptera > Pieridae > Leptosia > Leptosia nina. Next base: position 6,406,582 of record CAVLEF010000011.1, read on the forward strand.
CAGCTAGTTGTATATATATGTAAATTATTGTTAACTATTCTATGAACATAAATTTTTCTTATACGTCCCTACGCCTTAGCATAGTAGTTTGACGAGTTTAATTTTTTTTCTGTTATATTGTGGTTGACATACAATATATAACATGACATATAATATTTAAGGGCAAGATGGTATCTGACATCGTATGTTTTTCTTAGAGAAATTAACATACGATTAAAATACATACAAATGGTAAAATAACAGTGATTAAGTATTTAACAAGCGATATTTATATTATTATGTAAGAAGAAGAAGTCAGTGGTAGAGAGACAAGTGAACCACTTGATGGTAGATAAAATACCTCACAAAATGCGCTGTCGACTTATATTGGCTTTTGGTGGAAATCCACTGAAACCGAAACGCGATTAAACTTCACGGCTCTTTCACCTGTGGATAGAAGTTCGGTACCCGGAATTTCGATACTCCTTCTCGTGCCTCTCCATTGCTGAAGGTTGGCCGTTAGCTTTTGAAAGCGGCTGGTGTCCTTTGCGAGATGTAGCGACGCCTCGACCGTCTCTAGCCCCGTCCACTCCCTGACGTTTCGCAGCCATGATTTCTTCCTTCAACACGTCTTCTACCATGGATTTGATTTTTTTTTTGATTTCGATAATAAATATCCAGACGAAGTCCAATATGTTTCAGAAAAATTATAAATTCATCGCCGACCCACACTGGAACGACATGGTGGGCTTAATACGCAGAAACTTGAAAGGATAATAAACATTTGGACTTCTTAAAGTCGCATATTTTTTCTGTACCGGTTCTAACGGTGATAACACCGTTCATAAGAATATGGCTAAAATTTTAATATTAGCTGTGAGGTGTTTGTTCAAACGTGTGAGATAAACAGTTGTACTTTGGTAGAAAAAAATTTAGTATGTCCCTAGCCAACTTTTGAATTTTATTCTTCATTGTTATATACTAAAGTAGAAGTTTAATAAAACTATTAAGATTAAATAATATAAATTATATACTTACATTAAATCTAGTGACCAAGCCAATAAAGTGAAATACCGGGGGCCGTTACCCCCTCGTGGGGCATGGGGCGAACACATTTCTCTGTCCGTTTCACTGATTCGTTCTTTTAACGGGCAAGTAGTTGATCAGACTTCTGTGCCTTGCCCGACCGAAATAATTTTGTGTTTCCCTGGGACTCGAACTCAGGACCTCTCGTGGTTAAAACAATGCTACAGAGGCGGTCAGACCAAGCCAATAATGGTTATAAAAGTATTTAATTTGAGTAATATAAGTTTTAACAAAAGTATTTATTGTGCATTAAAAAAAATGCTTTTACAGTCGCGTACACATTGTAATACTATTTTAACTAGTTGAAACAAAGTTTTATCTTCTTTTCAGCAGGCGTGGTCACGGTGGACAATTATTATCATTTAATGATAATGTATTTTCTGAAGCGTACTGTTCTTAGCGTGTAATTGGCACTGTATTTTATTTTAAGTTTGCTAAAGACCCCCCTCCCGTGACCACGCCAGCTGTAATAGAATCTGAAACATCGGCACGTAGTTAATATAAATTGAAATTAAGCTAACTAATATATTTTAACAAAACACTAACCGTTTAAAACGCGATATATATTAGATAAACTTATTGAAAATTATTTTAACTATGGCCTGACGTTTCGGATGCCATGCAGCGGCCGTGGTCATGGAGGCTTAGTTAAAATAAATTGTCAATAAGTTAACTAAGAAATTTTGCGTTTTAACCGTTAAAAGTGCCTTATTTAAATGTGTACTACTTGCATAAACTATAGACAAGTATTTAACTAATATATTTCGCATTTTAAACCGTTCAAACATTTGCTACACTAAACTAACTATAAATTGATACATTGCGCTTAAAATTAAAGGGACACTGGTTAAAAGCAGTTAAAGCAACGATCGTTTAACTGAGTTCAAAGGCATTAAAGACGTTCAGAGGGTTCCACAAACCATTCACCAAATGGGTTTGCAGTTAGTCGAGATCGTTTCGTGGCCTGGCCTGACGTGCATACGTGGAATCTCTCGTAACTATCTAAGATACTATATTTTAGTTAATCCGTGACAATTGACAAAAAACTGTGCTTTAAAATTTTACTGTAAGTACTTCCTTTATCTCTTAAATGTTTAATTATGAAAAAAAATAGGATTGACATTTAAAAATTTCTTTATTCACAAAATTAAGGGTTAAAAGTATATAAGGGTTAGTTTGAGATAATTAAAATTCCCTTGAATTGGTTAAGAATTTGATTAATAAATATAGATAGATATAGTTTTTCTCCTAAAATATGTAGCTGAATTATCGTATTATTATAGTTAAAATAAATACACATACATAAATATAATCATATTTTAAGCTAGAATAAAAACAATTGTATTTTTTTTATGATTAATGTCGTACAGTATGCAGAAAATTCACACATACGGATATAAACTTCCTCTTTCTACACTCGGTACACTATGCAAAATAATTTATGCCGATATAAAATATTACTATGCCGGCCGGCTATAATAAATATATAGATCTTTAATACTGTATATTTTTTGTGTGCTCATTGGTAGAATTTATTATTTATTTTTTGTGTACTCATAGGTAGAATTTATTATTTATTGTTGTTTTTTATATAGATATTTCTAATTAATTATTAAAATGTATTAAATTAAAAAAAAACGTCGACTTACTGAATTTAAATTTAGATCAATAAATAAGCGTTCTTATTATTAATTTATTTAATGAAATAAATTAAATGGTTGAAAACCGCCTCTGCAGCTAAATGGTTGGACGTGCAGCCTAGCATTGTGTTAAGCGCGAGGGGTCCTAGGTCCGAATCCCGGGAAAACAATAAATTGCTTCAATCGGGCAGGGTACAGTTGATCAACTACTTGCCAGTAAATACCGATCAGTGAAACAGAGAAATCTATTCGCCCCATGCCCCACGAGGGGAAACGGGATTTCACTAAATGGTTTTAAGTTTTTCATTATAATGACAGTGAGAAATCAACATGATGAACATGCCATAAGGATGCTTATTATGGCCTAAAAAATTCGCAAAATCTCACCAATCGAGTTCAACAAACTCAGTTTTGCAGAAGACGTAACCAACTACGTTAAACATACTTTCACTTGTCAGAAGTACAGGGTGGTATTATTGCGTCCAAACATAGTCTAAACCGGAAGCAGTATTGTCGTGACTTTTTTATACATCCGTTAGAATTTATAGATATGTTAAGAGCTTTGAACAATGAATTGAATATTGCTTTTCCTAAAATCGGAAGAGATGGGAGCTAGCTACTATGATTTATTGGAATTATATATGATGAACATAGAACATAAATACATTTTTGGAGGGTAGTTGTCAACAAGTAAACACGTATTTTTATTTTGTCGGAAAATTTTAATTTAAATTTTATGTTTAATTTTGGTGTACTCACCAGGTTACTTTCCTTGTCTGTGGCATTTCACTTTCACAGCTCAAGTTTTTCTGTTTTCATTACTCATTTTGTGCAACAATGGAGGAATTACAAAAATCACTCCAGGATTTCGGGGTTGCTACAGAAGCATTTCAAACCAGTTTAGGAGCAACAAGGTTACCATGCGGCCATCACTCTTCCCTGAATGCAGAATTCATTTCATTCCGCTCTTCAGTCATTACCTGTCTTGAAAACCTACAGCCCAGTTGGAAAGCTTTTCAAAATGCAGGAGAAAGAGATGAGAGATAGAAGGAAGATCCTGGGCATGGTTCATGAGTCTGCCGACCTTCTAGATTCTGTATTTAAGCTTTCCGTGTCTTAGGTCCTGATGAACCTGACAGTGTAGTCGTTCAACGAATGGTGCCAGAAAAGATGTAAGCTCGTCCATTCGTCATAAAGTTTAAAGAATGCTCAAGACAAAATCTGGGCAGCTAAAACCAACCTCAAGGGTCGGGGCTGACCTTGTCAGAGTTTCTCACGAAGAAGCGACATTATTTATTCATGACAGCAGGAAAGCTTTTGGTATGCACAAAGTTGGAAGGGATGGACGCATATTTGCCTTGACTCCTAGTCGCGTCGTCGAATTGAGAGCATGAAGGACAGAGACTGGTGCACACAAGCGCGTTGAGCATCTGTCTCCTTGCTCAGATCCGTCACCAGACTTTCAGAGAAAAGAGTGGATCCGCTCCAAGAAGTTGGGTGACAAATAAGGGATTTTTCTTGCTGTTTTGGTAGGACGGTAATGTTCAGACTTGTTAGTTTAGTTTTAGATTTTATTTTTAGATATAATTGTTTAAGAGTTGTTTTCACTTTTTAGTTTAAACAAAGTTCATATGTAGAAACTTTGTTTACACTCTCCATGTGTAGTACGCCCGAGATTTTGTCATTGTCAAATTACAGTTACCACAGATTTGAAATATTTATTTTACTTTTTCAAGGTTTATAGCATCGATTTCTTTTTCTATTTTGGCGTTGGCCGTACTGGAGTTAACAATATGTTAAACTATTGTAATGTAATGTTAAATACTGGTGTACAGAATAAGTGATTTTTTAATTTTTGGTTAAGTTAATTTTAATTTAGTTGATGTCTGGTACTTGCATAGCAAGTTCTATTTCACAAAGTGATGTAGATAATTTTAAAGTCTGCACAGTCCTTAATTATGAGTCTGATCGCGGTGGTGTTAGCGTTCCACGATAGGTATCATTGGTTCGTCTTTCACAAATTGTCACAAAACCTTTATGCTGTGCATATAAGCAGAGTATCCCAGCTCACTAACTGTTTATTGCATCCTTGCAGTCCTTTAGTTTTTAGTTTCAGAATCTTGGCTAAACCAGTCTGTCCTCTTCTAGTCTCGTTACCGGGTTTACTTTCGGAATGTGGCCGTGTCGGCGTGGTGTGGTATTTATTTACGTTCTGAGATTTACTTAGGCTCTCCTCAGCCGCCTCCAGCGAGCACCTTCTATCGAAATTGCTCTTTCCTCGACAAAACTTTTGCTAGGAGTTTTCTACTCTCCTTCTTCGCATGTTAACTTCTTTTCTTCCTTTGAAAAGACTATCGAAATTTCGTCCGTTTTTACTCACTCTATTATTATGGAGACTTTAATACTTGTTTTTAAAGAATGACTTCCGCAGTAAAAAAATGAACTCTATAATAGCATCTTCTAACCTTAATTTACTACCTCTTCAAGCACTCACTTTTTTCCAGGCCTTCTCCTTCTCTTCTTGACCTTATAATAGTATCCTCTTCACATGTCGCAAAACATGGCCAACTATCAGCCGACTCCTTTTCATTCACGACTGTTTCCTCTCATTAGCATCGTCCTGAAGAGAGGCATAGATTTAAGCAGCGAAACTTTAGCGCCATGAATGTTAATGACCTAAATAATGACGCTCGTTTGATTGATTGGAGTGATGTTTTAACAGCTGATACGATTGACAAAAAAATAAACTGTTTCAATGAGTAGTTAACAAGGTTGACAAACAGCTCCTATAGGCCTGTTAAAATTAAACACTCCCCCTCTCCCTGGTTAACTGAGGAATTAAAAAGCCTTATCCATATTAAAAATTGTGCTAAGGCTAAGTTTAAGCTTAACAACAATGACGCAAAGCGAGGTAGGTCCCTCCGAAATGAATGCAACAGAAGGTGTAGGGACTCTCAGAGGAATATTTTTATAAATCCGTTGAGAGTGGAAAACGCCCAAGACTTGGAAGTTTCTCAATCCTTGGGTTCGGCATCGGTCTCGCTCTGTTTCAGTGTCTCCCAGTTTTGACTTGATTCTTATCAGACTTTCTTTTCTCCTACTTTTGATCCCTCTAAAAAATCTGAAACTCTAAATTTTCTCAATTCGCTCTCTAATCCTGGCTATCCTCAGTTTTGCTTCTCGAATTTCAGGAAAGACGTTAAGAGAATTGTCATGTCGGTTACTTCTAATGCCTTGGGTGGAAGCATGGCGCTATGATTCTTCCTTCCTTGACGATTATACCCATCTTACACAATCCTAACCATCCATACGTACGGAGAGTTTCCTTTCATCTGGAAAAAATCCTACATTATTCCTCTCCCAAAAGTTAATAGTCCTACTAACTCAAACGATTTTCGCCCTATTTCAATTCTACCCTTCCTTTCTAAAATCTTGGAAAAATTAATTTATCAACAGCTTTGTCTCTTCCTCAACAAGAACTCTCTTTTCAATTCTCATCAATCGGGCTTTCGCGCTGGTCATAGCACGACTACTGCATTGCTCAAGGTAACTGACAATCCGAATGGCTATAGAAAGACAAGTCACAATTTTGACTCTGGTTATTTCTCTAACGTTTTAACGGGATTTGTTTACTAGGCAATTACGTCTTTAACGTCTCGCTAATTTTATTGGTTTAAAACACTAGGGGGCCAGCAGCGCATTCGGGTGGGTGATACTACCTCAGACACTGTTACTTCCGGTGTCCTCAGGGTGGTATATTATCTCCTCTTCTCTTTCTATTTTATAAATTCAATCTCTTCTCTATTCTCCTGTCGTCATCACTTATTGCCGACGATCTCCATCCACTCACTGTTTTGGAAAATATCTTAGATGGGATCAAATTAATTAACACCGATACTCAGGTAATTGTAGATTGGGCAAATTCACATGGCCTTTTAATAAATCCGATCCCAGGCAATATATTGGAAGTCCCCAACAATTATCGAAAGTAGATTGGAACAATCTACCTCTTATAAGCATACATGGTGCCAAGATTCCTTATAGTAAGTCGGTTAAGAATCTCGGGATCTATATTGACGCCACTCTGTCATGGAACGATCAGATAAATAAAGTTAGAGAAAAGTATCGGCGTGCAAATATGTGCGCGTCTACAAAACTTTTTGCCAATTCCCACTAATTGCGGAGTTGTTGTTCCTATCGACGCCGTTGTTATTTAGATCTTGAGGAACAAGTAAATAGTGGAGGCTTCAAAATTTTTCAATTGTTTATTATTTTACGGAATACGACCATGTGTCTGAATTCCGTGGTAAACTTAAATGGTTGATAGATACGACGAAACACACACATCCTCTTTTCTTTTCTTATTCTCTTCGACCCACGCACTCCTACCTATCTTAAACAAAGATTTATATTTATGGGTTCTTCCCATGAACTTGACCTTCGTTCCTCATCACCGTCTCCTTTTATGCCTGCCCATTCATCTAAACGCTATGACTCTTCTTTTTCTGTACAGGCTGTCCGCCTATGGAATAGCGCACCGCGAAGGCTCTCACAAACGCTTAACTCCTTAAGACCAAGGTCAAACAACATTTTCTTGAAAGTATTGTTCAGTCTTGATGTTAACTTTTATTATTTATAGTGCTTTGTAAGATAAAAATTTAATCTTAAGTTTTTATTGTTTAGTGTAGCATTTTTCGTTGTGGTTTGAAATTGTTTTTAAAATTTTGATTTTCCTCTCTCCTCGTTGCTTTTACTCATTTACTGTTATTTTGTTTTCCTTTTCATTATAGGTTGCCTGGAAGAAACGCCATAGGCAAAGGCGCTTGCACTAACTCTTTTATGTAAATATTTATTTTAGTTTTACTATATTTGTATTGTATTTGTTTGTGCAATAAAGTGTTTTATTATTATTATTATTATAATACATAATGTATTAGAATGTATGATACACTATACTATCTATATTAATATTATAAAGCTGAAAACTTTGTTTAAACGCGCTAATCTCAGGTACTACTGGTTCGAATTAAAAAAAATTGTATTGATTATATCGTAAACTACAGACAGTATTACTATAATAGGAGATGAGAAGCCGAGGGAAAGAAAGCTTGTCGTTTTAAACCCAATCACTAATTATTATAGAACTCAAAATTACAAACATTCAGTGAAGTTTAAATAAAATGCTTTTAACGAGTAAAACGCGAAATTGATTAGTCAAATTATTTTAAATCCGGCCCGACGTTTTTTTCTACTTTGATATTAGAGACGCTCTAACGTAAGTTTAAATAATAAATTTCGCGTTTTGAACCGTTAACGTGTTTTAAATAAGTACTACTCGCGAATACTGTTTGGGCATTAAAGGTATTAAGCATTATTTGTATTTTTTTTTACATTCATACTAGTTTTCTTATTAAATATATTCGCTATCTAAATAAAATTCGTGTCCTTGCTCGCGTTCAGTTCAAAGGCGTAGGTTACTGGGTTACCCACAAATGTTTCGAAATAGTTGATTATGGATGTAACTAAATCGTATCGTATTTAATGCACTATCGTATAGAAAGTACTAAAATCTTGGGCTTGTTGACCCATTAGCAGAAAGATATGGCCAATAATCACCTTGTCGTGGGTGTTGGTGTCGATCTCGTTAAATGTTATATGTTGGTATCAAGTGAACCACAGGCTTGTCTATCCTCCTCAATCATAACTTTTATATATATATGTAATATGATGATAGTACAATATTTTGTACTATCATATTACAAGGAAACTAAATACAAATGTGTAAAACTAGAAGAAATTTAATACGAAAAAGCAAAATATTTTTTTTCACGTTTAAAACTGTTTAATTCAATATGTTATATCGAGCAGCACGGAACGACGTGGTTGCCGGTTCAAGTTCCGGTCGTGTCATGATTTTCAATGTAAATAGTTTGTAAATACAATCACAAAGAAATGACAATTGTATGATTAGAAAGATTGATAGTTTTATGAATTTATATTGTATTTCTTTATTTTTTTCTATTTTCGTGTCGAACGAGTTTTATTTAGCTAAAGTGAAATGTCAATATGTAAATAATGAAAGTTATGCCGCTTTTGACATAGAAAACCCTATATTTTAGTCTACAAGTGACGAGTAACTATTAATGGCATGTTATTTTTCGCGTGGTCCGAAACGCGTATAGTGACGTATGTACGTTCCACAGCGACCACAAAAACGGAGAGCAATTAAGTGGAACATTCTCAGTGAATGATAAGTAACAGAGTTTTTCGTTATCATTTTTATATAAATATATTTCAATTACTGGAATTCATTACTGGATTGTGTGTAATAAGCAAACCGTTTACAACGTAAAATATATTTGTTTTGAAATTTATTTTGAAGTAGCTCGGCCTATCGAAGTTAAATTATTTTATTATCGATAATATTATAATTTCGTGTGGCTTATGATAGTAAATACAATAATCGTGGGGCCTGGGCCGAACATATTTCATTGTTAGATCCACTGTACGATTTTCTTAACGTTTAGGTTCTCAGACAACTGTGTTCTATTCGAAACAATCTATTGTTATCCAAGGATTCGAACCTAGGATCTCTCGCGCTTAACGCAGTGCCAGGAAACGCTTTTAACCATATAACCTATACAGAGGTGTACAAAAATACAGAAGAGAAAATCTTTTTCATCTTTGTAGAGTAAGTTTTTTTCCTCGTCTTTGAACCCACTGCCTGTCTAGGTCATCGTGGTCATTTTGATGATAATATAGCTACAAAATGCCATTAACAAACAACGAAGGTCTTATCTTAATATCTAAAACGTCTAACCTCTAGATAAAATGATACATTTTAATAGTTACTCAAAAGGGCAAGTTATATCACTCGTTATGTTTTTCATAAACACATTACAATGTTTACAATGAATTTTCTAGAAACTTTTTGACGGGTCGTGGCTTCGATCCCCACCGGGTCCAATATTTTGGACTTCGTCTAGAAATCTGGATATTTAATGGGTGGCAGGAATATAGAAATTCCGTCCGGGTCACGAACCACTGTCCACAGATTAAAAGCCGTGCAGCTTAATCGCGTTTCGGCTTCAGTCTGTGGATTTCCGAATATTCTAAGCTTAGATGCCATAGGCTGGTATATATCACCTACCATGTCATGTTGTCTTCCTCTATAATTAAAAAAAGTTGATTGACATTTTAATTATCCGGTTATAATTCATTGACAAAATAATATTTCGGAACTAGCAAAATGGTGACAAAAACATGAATAATTCGTTATTTTCCGATGGCAAATATTGGCGTGAAGATTGATTACTGGCTATTAATTCTTATCTTTAGACAAGTGTTTTTTATTTCTTCAATATGGTTAAATTAGGTATTTTTTAAAAATAGATCACAGTTTTATAAAAAGTTTAGTTTACTTCACTAAGAAGTTTGTAGTTGGTCATTCATTCTCCCCGGGGGGCACTGAAAACCGGCGCTTCTCTAATCTTGGATGGACACATGCTTTGACTGCTCTCCCTCTCACCCCACAAGAACTCTCCTAAATATCTCTTTTTTCTTTCTCTTTTTAAATGTAGTCATTAAGCTAATACTTAAATTATTTATGTCTAGTGAAATAAATGATTTGGGTTTGAGTTTGAGTATACGTCACTTGGTCGTTTTTGTATGGAGATCCACTGGTTTGTCTATCCTGAGGTTAACTTGAGAACGAGTGAAGTTCTCTACCCGTATAAACTTTCATCCGTGATCCGTGGTTTGTGGTCAGACGGAGTTTTAATAATCTGACCGCCCATTTAATATCTAATATTTAAATAAAACACATTAACGGTTTAAAACGCGATATATATTAGTTAAACTTATACGAAAATTATTTTGAATACGGCCCAACGTTTCGGATACTTTGTTACTTTTTTAGCAGCCGTGGTCACGGAGAGACTTATAAAGTGTGTCTCTGACGTCAAAGTAAAAAAACTGCTACGCTAGCGCCATCTGTTCCGTCGAAGTTGGTATTTGGCGAAATTGGCCGGACACAGGCACCGTTAGTCAATACTGTAACAATTTTCATATAAGTTTAACTAATATATATCGTTTTAAAGGCGTGTAGATGTAAGCTTATTAATACTTTTTCAAAAGTAATCGTAGCCTAGTTGCTTATGAATGTCAAAGGCAGTACTATAACTTTACTACCGTTTCATATCTATTTGGGGCGAAAGCGATACTATGAGTGGAACGGTGTTTCCTGAATTCAATACTATCGTAGAATGCAGTTTCACTCAGCTGCTTGATAAGATTGTAAAAACAATAATTATACTTAATTGTTTTTTAATAAAACACTTTATAGGTTTAAAAGGAGATATACTTATTAGTTAAACTTATTTGAAAATAATTTGACTTCGGCCCGACGTTTCGAATGCTTTGCAGAAGCCGTGGTCACGGTAATATATAACGCGTTTTAAACCGTTAAAGTGTTTTATTTAAATGTGTACTACTCGTGTAAACTATAGATAGTGTATACCTACTTAATTGTATTGGATTCTATCAGTGTGATTCTGTAGGTTTTCGTCGCTTTTTATATCACAGCTTTACATATTGTTAACTAACTGGTCCGGCAAACATTGTTTTATTGTTTGCAAGATAGATATTCATACAAATTTAATCAATTATTGGTAATAATTCTACTATTTTAACCAAATTTGTTTACAGTAAAGACGGTTCTTGCGAGTTAATTTTAAAAGATAGACTATACTATCGCCGCAGACATTTATTTAGATCGTTTAAAGAGAATCACATCAAATATTTTCATTTATAAACGGCAGTCCTCAATGAGGAATAATCTCTCCCCAATTTCCATTATTTTTGCGCTCCTATTGGTTGCAGCGTGATGTTATACACCAGTAGTTCCCGAGATTAGCGCATTCAAACAAACAAACTCTTAGATAATAGTTGTGTCGATGTAAACATCGACACAACTATTTAAAACCTTTTGTAAACGTTTTTGTTATTATTAAGTCAGATCTTTGATAGCTTTAAAATACGTTTGAACATGTCGGTGGAATTATACAAAAGGTTTTATTACTAACCTAAGTACAATAATAAAGGTAGAAGTAATTTTTTGTTGTTAGTTTTTTGCTATGGGACCACACAATTGTCACAATTGAAATAACAAGTGGGCTTATTTTTTTTTGTTAGAATAAATTACAAATATGATGACGGAAATGATATTTAGATTATTATGAAAACGAGCAGTAATTATATTGTAGAAAATAATTTGACAGTTAGTGGGACAACTCAATGGTAATACGCCAGCAAGACTGCGTTACTAGCGAAAGGTCCCGCGTTCGGTTTCCAGCGAGGCATAAATAGTTTTAGAACAGTCACAAAACGAATAGGGACACGGAAATATGTCTGCCATATGTTTACACTATTCAACTCTTTTTGCAAGTTCTCTACGAGTCTATAGCAGAGAAAACAATTATTACTACTTAAATGACTTCTATGTCTCTTTTACTGATCAATTTTATTTACACGCCTATTAATGCCTATGCCTAGGCTATATAGCCAATTAATTATTTATCTCATCCCCGGGACTCGAAGTCAGGACCACTCGTGCTCAACGCCTACTAATACTAATACAATAAATTTTCTACTATTTCATGAGATAATATATTTTACGCGCATGCGAACTGCTAAATCATCTACTAGTTTGTAATGTTTATGTACATATCGAGTATATGTATATACAAATTACAGATTATAATATATAATATAATTCATCTACATGGAGTCTATGGATCTGTGTGGAGATATATTTTCGCACCTTGGTCCTTGCAAAATCTAGACAGTCAAATATTAGGTCACTTCTTAAAATCTAGGCTTTACACTTACGAAATAGCTAACGTAATGTTAGAACTTCAACCAATGTTACACACGCAGATAAAGCAAGATTAAGCTTTAAATATTTGAAACTTTTGACAAAAAATTAAATATATTTTGGTTATTTAAATATATATATTTTGTGATTTATTAAGACTCGTTGTCATGATAAAAAACTCAATATTAAAATATTAACTATTTTACCTCATTGAAATAATAATTCTTCCTCCATGTTATATTAACATAAGATTAAAATAACTACAGCTTTTTAACGTGAAGCATATTTATACATATTAGCCATAAGAATTCCCAAAATTTTTGAAGTTAGCTTTTGCTTTAAATCTATTAATGTTAGATAGAGGATTTAAAAGTTAAACCCACCACGCGGCTTCAGTATGGGTAACGGTTACCACCAATTAATTAACGATGGTAGTTGGGCTTGACTCGTAATTGTCGAGGTACGGGGACACGGGTCACCCTCTTTGAAATGCCATTGAAATACCGAACAACTAGTAGTGTCAAGTAATTATCGTACACTAGGTGTGCCCGCGACTTCGTTCGCGTGGGGATTAAAATTTAGTTTGTTAATATCTTCCTCAGTTCTATAAATTCTAGCTTACCCGGCGCCACCCGTGTTCCGGTGTTCTTGCGAGTTGCGAGAGTCTTAAACGATAGACATATTTTGTTACAGACTTTTTTGTAGATTATTCAAAGAGGAATAATACTTTAATACATACTGTTTGGTCTTTTAAAAAACATATAGTCTAAAGCCTTCATCAATAAATAATTCGTCGAACATAAAAAGGAATTTTCAATTAGGACCATTTGTTCCTGAGATTAACACATTCAAACAAACTCTTCAGCTTTATAATGTTAGTATAGATTGACTAGTGTAATTAAATAATAACTTCAATTAAAACACTTGCAGTCTAGCATACCAAGTGGAACAAATATGATTCGATAATAACCAATCGATCAAGTTGTGCGTAGTGGCAGAATATTAATATGAGGATGTAAAAAGCAGTTTAATATTAATTTCGCGATCGTGGACACGCTAAAGTAATATATCACAGAAATCGTTTTTAAGTGGTTATAAAAGTAGTCTAAACAAGTATCAACTTAAAAAAACTTTTAAGTTAAACGGTTTTTTTTTGTGCACTGAAAACTACAAAAATTGATACCCATATTGAGGGGTTAAGGAAAAATATGTAATCCGCCATTTTGTATCGGCGGCCATCTTGGTCATCTAAATTAAATGTGTGTTCCAAATTTCAGTTCAATGTGACAATGGGAAGGTGCTTAAATTTCAATTCCTAAATTTGACCCAAATAAATAAATTCCGTACGGGTCGAGCTAAATAAAACCGTTTATATATATCCGTACGTCACAATGTTAGTTATGGTACCTCAAAACTTGTTGACACTGTTTATGAAATTTTATATGCAGGAAGTCTGAGAATCGACACTATTTTTCACATCCATAAGAACACATAGGTGTAAAAAAATCGTGAACTCCAACAACGTGGATTCATAAATATTTAAATTTGTTGAATATTTTTTTTATAATATAGCACTTTTTATTTTTATATACAACCGCTAATTTTCACCCCTCTATCACAAGTCCTCTTTAAAAGTAATTTAATTTATGTTATTTTTTAATACTTTTATCGTATCGTAGTAACACACAATACTATGTATTTTTTATTACATACAATTAGAAGGTTATATGGCAAAACAAAGTATTAATTTATCGAAGCTATAGTAGATCAATGGTTAAACGGTTCCCGGGATCGAATCACGGGTACGAAAACACATTACGGTATTGACTAACTTAACTAATGCAGAGTAGATCTATGTCCAATATAAGTAAAACAATTCACTAACATCTTACTTATAAATATTTTAACACGAGAATACTATGATTAACACTGAATAATACACGATTTTTTCCATCATAAAAACTTTAAAGATAGTTAAAAAACACGTATCACGTTTTTAACAGTAATGTGTGAGCCAAAAATGGAGGAAAATTACATGGAAAATTCTCATGCACCTAGGGTCAAACATGAAAAAAAAAACCGTTTATGTGACTCACGTTTGTTTACCATGCATATTATAATACTTGTTTACTTTTTACGATAGAGGAGGACACATCTTAACAAGATGCCCTGTCGTCTTATCTAGGCTGTGGATATTCGAAATCCACAAACCAAAACACGTGGACGGTGGTTCGAGACCCGGACGGAATTTCGATATTCCTACCACCCATTTAATGTCCACATGTCCAGATGAACTCCTACATGTTCTAGAAAAATTATAAATCGATTAGAAACGTTGGTGGGACTCGATGGGGATCGAACCCACTTGATACGTCGCTACCATTACAGCGACGAGCTCTTTCTGAAAATTGTGTTCATTTATACTGAGTCCTTGCAATTCCACCTTCAAACTGTGCCCTTGTTTCAGATTAGTTTTATAATGAGAAGCTTGTAAGACAGGGAAAATGGAACTGCCTCTATATTCGCCCGCAAGGAATGCAAATTTATCCCATCTACCCCAGCGGCCGCCAATCAATCTTAGCTTCCAAGATCTCTCCTACACTGTCTCCAATGGAAAAGGTAAGCGTCAAGATCAGATAAGGAGCTCACCTGTATCGTTGTTACATAAAACAAATATTATACAAACAAGACGACGCTGCGAGTCACTTTTGTAAGGACCCAGTCAGTCCATTTGGACTATTATTATTTATAACGGTGACGTAACAGATGGCGCTAGCGTAGCAGTTTGACATTAGGACACCCTCAGTCATCTGGGGCGACGGTTGTTCAAAGGCAGTAGTAATCGGGCTGTAGTTAGAATAAATAAAAAAATAATTAGGTTATATTTAAATACATAAATCTTAAATGGTACGTATGTATGTAGAAACTACATATGTATGTAGAGGTCTGTTCAACTAGTTGCCTCGCACTAATACACAATTGACCAGTGAAACGGACACAGTAATATGTTCGCCCGTATTACTTTTATGTTCGTTAATATTAGTTTTTCTTGGTCGTCATTTTCATTTGTTTTTTTTTCTAAAGCGCGTAACTTAAAAAACGTTTAACAGTTACCAAATATGGTTTTTAGATAAATCCTAAATTTACACAAGGAATTTTCCATTCTATAAGGCTTCTTACAGTATTGTTTTTTTTTATAATTAAACTTTTCAAACCGTTAAAATTGCGAAAATATAACCTCACTCATTTTTATGTATTTCCGCCCCCAACGTTTCGGTCACTTTGCAGCAGCTGTAGACAGAGAGGAAAACATTTTCTTTTTAATACGACCTAGGCGAGCGAAGCCGGGTGTATTAATAATAAGTCTCTATAGATGGACACATAATATAACGTCCAATACATATTCTTCCCAATAAGTCAGAGTAACGATCGTATCTAATTGAGTAATTAAAAATATATCCTTCGTCATTAAACCGATGCATAATTATTAAAATTACGATATAAAATATAGTTCTTGAATATAATAACTGCATCGTAGTAATTACATAATTGTTTTACAATTGGTTGTCGAACACGGTAACAAAATAGCGACGTTTTCCTTAAAAATTATTAACAATTATAAATTGTAAAGTAGAAAGTAAAGTATTGTCTGTAGTTTACGCGAGTCGCAAACATTTAACGGATAAAAACGCGAAATGTATTTGTTAACTTATTAATAATTCATACCCCCATGACTTAAACTGACATTGAGAATGTTACAAGGTTGATTTGAAAGAAATAAGAAAAAAAAATCTAGCGATAAACGGCGGCCTTATCGATAAAAACTGATTTCTTCCAGACATCCTTGAAGATGAAGCTTTACTTAAATGTATCTATATATGTTTTATCTAAAGTAGATCTAATTATGATATATATTATACCTGATACGTATAAGGGAAGACATTTTAAACCAATAGTAAATAAAATTTGCGACGATCTTTTCTTTGGAGAAAATTTAATTTTCCTTTGGATTTAATATCGTAACAATGCCCCAGGTCAACGAACTCATGGTAAGTATAATATGAGTTAGTGATCACTGATCAGTATCCAAGGTTGGAGCTAATTCTAGCCACGGCGTTAGCCAACCGTTTTAGAAAGCTTACACGTGATTGCGCTGGTCAGGCCTAAAATATTTCCGTTGAAAAGTAAATAAAACGAGGTGTTTGCATATTTTCGCGAATATACTTCACATATAATGGAAGATATTTTTTTTTTAATAGAGAAAGAAGCATAGACAAGCAAAGGGTTCATTTGCCCCCCAGGGCAGGATATTAGGAGATTTACTATCTGAAAGTTAAATATTGTCTATAGTTTACGCGAGTAGTACACATTTAAATAAAACACTTTAACGGTTTAAAACGCGATATATTAATTAAACTTATTTGAAAATGATTTTTAACTTCGGCCCGTCGTTTCGGATGCTTTGCAACATCCGTGGTTACGGGGAGGTCCGAAACGTCGGACCGAAGTTAAAAATCATTTTCAAATAATTTTAACTAATATATCGCGTTTTAAACCGTTAAAGTGTTGTATTTTGATCTGAAACTTTAATCGCGATTAAACTTAACGGTTTTTTAATTTATGGTGCGTGTTTCGTGACCTGGTTAAAATTTTTCCATATTCCTATCACCCGTTTAATATCCAGATTTCCAGATGAAGTCCAACATGTATCAGAAAAATTATAAATTGATTAAAAGCGCGTTGAACCCAGGAAGAATCAAACCCGGCCATACGTCGCATTAAACCAACGAACACGTCACACATTTTGTTATACTAGCCGTTACCCACGTTTTTGCAGCGTACGCAACGGGAGCTCCCAAAAATGAATAATTTTCCATGTTTTTTGCACAATTTTTCATGTTTACTCGCTTCTATATACAACACTAGATTGTAAATACAAAGCATTAAGTACTTCCTGAGATTAGCGCGTTCAACAAAACAAAATATTCTGCTATGTAATGTTAGTATAAATGAGATGGCGAATGCCGTTGTACGTAGGTTTGAAGTTCGACTCGAAAACGTGCATCAAAATCTATATTATATGTATATCTATATTGTAAAATATTATCGACCATAATGAGCGCTCGAGAGAAAGTTTCGTCGAGCACGTTTTCGCCAATGTGAGTAATTAGGTTAGGTTAGTAAGAGATTTGCCCATTTTTCTCGTAAACTAGGTTTTCGATTCGTAATAAAACTTTTTTGACCGTTTTAAATGAAAAATCACCCCCCACTTGATCATGGTTGTTGCAAAGAATACGATACATAGGGTTAATTAATACTGTTAATTAATTAGTATATTGCGCGTTTTAACCCGTTCAATGTTCAAGATATTAAATGTATTTAAATCAATTTTAATATTATAATAAAAATCCTTTTGTGTAAAATATATCACGTTCCTTTCTCCACATGTCGAAGAGATAAAAAACAAATAACTTTGCCTATAAACGTTTTTACATCAAACACTTATTACCGGGCCGCTGTTTCCCCCTTTGACCCCCCGGATTTACGGATACTTTGGAGTATCCGTGGATCCGGGGGACAAGTAAAATAATTTGTAAACAACACACGTCGCGTCAAAAACCGTTAAAATTGTTCTATTTAAATGTGTGTTTGTTTTGTTTAAGTTTAATACTCGTGTAACTAGACACAATATAGTTCTATGTTATTTGTGTTTCCTGCTAATATCTAAAACAATTGAATACCGCATTTACTTAAAATTGACTCATAAGTGGTAATTTTTAAAAGCAACAACATTTTACATAGTGCGTAGGATTTTGTAAAAAATACTCGATAGGCATCAAATGGCATATTCAAACAAATAGTACAAATGAATGAATACAACAATATTTATTCAAATTCATTCCCGTAATTCACAAGTACGTGTCGAAGGTACCTACGTCATTTCTACTTGTTGCTCGAAGATTGTGAACAAATGAAAGACATATAAGCTGAGTACAGACCAAATGTTCGCAGTCTAATACGAATATTATAAATCTGAAGATTTTGTTCGTTTGAACGAGCTAATCTTTGGAACTACTGGTTCGAATTGAAAAAATCTTCTTGTGTTGATAAGAGAATTTATCGAGGCTGGTTTTAGGTTTAATACTGTCTATAGTTTAGGCGAGTAGTACACATTTAAATAAAACGCTTTAACGGTTTAAAACGCAATATATTAGTTAAACTTATTTGAAAATGATTTTTAACTTCGGCCCGACGTTTCGGATGCTTTGCAGCAGCTATGGTCACGGGGAGACCAAATAAGTTTTAAACCGTTAAAGTGTTTTACTTTAGATCTCTATTTAATCATTAAAAGCCTAAAAATCCCAATAGCGAACGCATCTGAAGTTGTTAGATCGCAAGCAAACCTTTACTAACTAATATACAATAGAAGTAACGTCGCGAAGGTCATCATTATAGAGATTTTCCTTTAAATTGTGACTGCGTAGTAATGTCTAAAGCTCAAAACGTACCGTGTTTTGAAGCTGCGCATACGACTCACGTGCGCCCTACTTACACCAGCACGTGAACGCACTACCGCTCTATTGATCACTTCCACTTGGTACTTGTTAGTATTCATTACTAGTTTTAAAAAAAATAATTATTTTCACCCATGAACGAAAATAAGAATTTTTTCAGCAAACACAACGACGAGACATTTCTTTTTGACCAATAATATTTTTTAAATTATTAGGACAGGTTAGCTATCTCCATATTACTATCTTAAATGCTCATTCAAAGATACTTTTACGATGTATAAACATATTTTTATATCAATTAAAATGAAGAAAATATAGCTTTTTTGTGTATTTATTCACTTAGAACGTAAATATGAGGGCGGCGGTAATCAGGAATGACAATTTCTTGTAGCTTTTATACTAGACCGGAACCATTCCCAAGTTGTCATTCATATCGCTATACTTAAGTCACGTGTTGTGTTACTTGACTTATCTGCATATCCCTTAAACCAGGAATGCAAAGACTTATTAAGGCTAGGGGCCTCTCGGGAAAATCATAAACTGATGGTGTGCCGCCAGACGTATAGGTAGTAATAGACAATAAAGAATTGATAAAAATTGAAAAATAATTTATTAATTTGGGTATTATTTTTGCTGTCGGCGGGTAATCAGTATTCGACCGGCGGGCCGCGGTCTGTATACAAGTGCGTTAAACAAACCACCCTGTCGATTTCAAGAACCTAATAATACCTGATTGATGAATATATTTGTCTTCCCTTAACTAAATTAAAAAACATATTCTGTATACAAAAATGACCATTTTATAATATTTGTTACATTGGTTTTGACATAACCATTTGTATGCTTACATTTATTCCAATATTTAATAGAGTTGAACTTATTGTTGTAAGCATCAAGCATATAAAAATATATGGGCATTTTCCCAGTAAATAAATTTAGCAATGTATAGCGGTTTAAATAAAACACATTAACGGTGGTCACGGGGAGACACGGCTGCTGCAAAGCATCCGAAACGTCGGGCCGAAGTTAAAAATCATTTCCAAATAAGTTTAAGTAATATATCGCGTTTTAAACCGTTAAAGTGTTTTATTTAAATGTGTACTACTCGCGTAAACTATAGACAGTACTTAAATGTATAACACCGCTATACCTTAATGTATAGCGGTGTTAAGTGGAACAAACCACACGTTTTAAGATATCTTACACAGGCATTCACTTTTGCAAGAAACTTGGCCTGCGTCGTCGCAATCCAACGAGCTAGGTCTATGCCTGGAGTAATGAGATATCCGGTCTGGGAAGTGTACTTCTTGTTACGTTTGTTTATGAAATTACTTAGTATTTTCCACCATATTATGCCAGTCGGACCGCTTTTGGTTTAAGACTACAAACCAGTATGAAATTCGTAGAAACATGACTTCGTGTTTCAAGGTACCCGTGTTCTTTTAAAAAGGAAAGACAATACGTACAAAACAAGGTTTACAATTAAACGTAAAAGATAACATAAACTGTGAAATACAATTTTATCAACAGCTGCAACCAAAACAACACAACTACGTTTAAATAATGTTTGTACTTTACGCAAGTATTGCACATTTAGATAAAAAACTCTTTAACGGTTTAAAAGCCGATGTATTAGTTAAACTTATTTGAAGATTATATTAACTACGGCCCGACGTTTCCGAATATCAACTTCAACGGAACAGATGGCGCTAGCGTAGCAGTTTTTACTTTGACGTCAGAGACACCTTCCAGTCTTTACCCTGACAGCTGCTGCAAAGCATCCGTTATTTAAACCGTTGAAGTGTTTTATTTAAAAACTACTTTTCAACTAAAATCTCAACACAGATTTCCGTGGTCCCTTCTGAGTTGGAGCCAAGAGCGTAGTTATAAATCCGTTTTCTGGTACATATACAACGATAATACCAAAGAGATTACAATAACAAAATAGTTTGTAAATAGGCATCGGCGCATCGTCACAATGAAGAATCTATTTATTTTCTCCATAATACACATTCGATTAAATATACCAGTTATAAGTTTGACATTTGAAGGTGACAACTTGAAAATTTCTTAGGCAGGATTTTTCATTACGGCTTTGGTCTCCTAAAAATGTCGTCTCATGCAGCACTTGCTGTCTTTGAAAAACATGGACTTTGTCTGATAAGGATATCTACCGCCGGGTGTATGGAGAGTGCATGGGTTTCAGTCTGTCTATTTTCGAAATAACAAAGATTTTAAGCGCATCGTAGGTAGATACCGTATTTAAATAAAACACTTTAACGGTTTAAAACGCGATATATATTAGATAAACTTATTTGAAAATGATTTTTAACTTCGGCCCGACGTTTCGGATGCTTTGCAGCAGCCGTGGTCACGGGTAGACGGGGGAGTCTCCCCGTTTTAAACCGTTAAAGTAGTATATATAGACAGTATTTAGATACCGTATTTTGTTGTTTGTGATATCATCTTTTATATTTACCATTTTGAATGACATTTAGTATAACGGACTCGTTGGTCTAGTGGTAGCATAATAAACAACGGGTAATGGCTTCGATCTACACCGGGTCTAAGATGTTTCAAATTAATTTAATTTATTTATGAAATATGTTAGACTCCGCCTGGAAATCTATATATTATATCGGTGGTAGGGACTATTGAAAATTCGAAAACCATCATCGACAAATGGAAAAGCCGCTGTTTAATCGCCTTTCGGTTTCAGTCTGTCCATTTCCAAATATCCAAAGTCAAAGTAGTTCAACAGCGCATCGTGTGTAGATACTATATTCTTCTATCAAGTGAAACGCGTGCTTGTCTGTTCTCCTCTATTATAAAAAATATAGTCCGCGCGGCGTTTAGCGATACTATACAGTTGAATTTTTAGGAGACCAGAGCCTAAGCTGCAGACAGTTGAGATTTACAAGTCTCCCATGACATTATTCATTTATTACAAAGTTGTTGCCACTTTATAATGTGACTTATATGTTAGGATATGCCTATATTTATACTTTATGCTTGTCGTATACAATACTAACTGTGTCAGCGACTTCGCCCGCGTAGAATAGTTAGTTTGGGCATCCAAATTTGTTTCAGCAGACATCCTTTATAAATAAAAGAAGGTGTTACCACCACTTCGGTCGCGTCCCGTCGTTCTTGCAAGCTAAGCTTAAAAGATAGATATATAGTGACGCTGACATTTTTTTTAACCATTTAAAGATGAAACATTCGTCGTTTTCGCAGCGTACGCATCGTAAACGTACAAATATGAGTTTCTCCGTTTTCTCCACATTGCCTGCTGTTTCTTCGCCCCTCTTAGTCAAAGCGTGATGTTTTCTACCCTATAGCCCTCCCCCGAAATGCCAAAACAGAAAAACATTTTTCAATTAGAACCAGTAGTTTTGAGATTAGCGTGTTCAAACAAATAGACAAATTCTTCAGCTTAAAGCTGACAGCTTTATATATTAGTAAAGATTCTCATTGTATACCCTATAGACTGGTATTTGCGCGACTATTTCAAGATCAAGACAGGCGCAGAAATGTGTCTGTCAAGGTTCTAAGTGGAATAATTTAACAAAGGCTGTGGAAACGTCCATCTATATATGTAGAAACAACATTTTCTGGAACTCTATATTAACATTTTCCATATCCGTTTGTAAAAATATCGATAAACTATAATATTAACTAAGTATAAAATAAGAAAACTCTATAATAGTATGTAGTTTACGCTTACATTTAAATGAAACACATTAAACGGTTTGAAACGCGACATATATATATATTTTTAGTTCATTATAACTACGACCCAACGTTTTAAAAATCAATCAACTATTATATTTCCCGTTTAAAACCGACAAGTGTGTTATTGAATAAATTAAATAAATAGCTATTTATAAATGCCCATCAATTATAAGTATCACAGTATTCAAATCGGCCTTGCTTTGGAACCCACATAAGACTCGACCCAGTCTTCGAAGTCTGCCTCTTTGACACTCAATGGATTTACAATTGTAAAAAGGAATTTATTACAGACTGAAAATCTGAAAATTACATCATGAGCGGGACTTGAACCGGCATCCACCGGTTGGTTAGAGCAACCGTGTTGCTGCTCTAACCACTTGAGCTACTGTGTTATTCACAAATTTTCTTATGCCCCTATAACAATGGATACAAAATTAATATCATATTTAAAAGTAACTTCGACTCGCACTTGACCGGTTTTCAACATCCAAAGCTAAAATAGGACGACAGCGCATTTTGTTTAGATATTATATAAATGGGATATTTCATCTCTAATCAATCTGTATGATTGTCTGTTTTCCTCTATCATAAAAATATTGGTAAGGTCGTATTTACGTTTTTATTTTAATGAAATACTTTGACAGTTTAAAACGCGATATATATAAAACTTATTTGGAAATTATTTTGACTAAGCCGAAGTCACGGGGAGACCAATATATATTGCGTTTAAAACCGTTAAAGTGTTTTATTTAAATGTGTACCAGTCGCGAATTCTAGAGGCAGTACGGTCTGTAATTTACTCGAGTAAGTAGTACACATTTATATAAAACACTTTAACAGTTTCAAACGCGATATATTTTACTTAAACATGCGTATCTCCACACACGACCACGGCTGCTGCAAAGCATCCAAAACGTGGGGCCGCAGTTAAAAATAATTTTCAAACATTTTAAGAGAAATATATCGCGTTTTAAACTGTTAAAATGTTTTATTTAATTAGAGGCAGTATTTACGTTATCGAAAACCTTAATTATGTTTACATGGACCCATGATAGCTCTATATAGAGACTGCGCCAGAGGTGCATGTATCAATAAGGTGAAAAAATTTGACTACGAGGTGTAGGACTCGATAGCTCAATCGGTTAGAGCTACAGCACGGAACGCAAACGATGCCGGGTCAAGTCCTGCCCAAGTCGAAAAACTTTTTTTCAATTTGTTTTAGATTCTTAATCTAGTTACGTTATTGTTAGTTACTCACGTGTAAATGTGAACTCTGTAACGAGTCCATTTATAATTCGTGGAAGAATTATTGTCAACCTTTTGCTGCCCTTAGTGCATCTATTGTCATGCTAATGCCAACGCATTTATGAATTTCATTACACGTAACTAGCTGTCACCCGCGACGTCGTCGCGACGCGTTTTTGGAAGTTAATCTTAAACGATAGATTCGCAAACATTTTTTTATATCGTTAAAAGAGAAATCATTATTTCATTCGTGTTTCTTCGCTCCTATTAGTCGCAGCGTGATGTTCAATAAATGTTCTAGCCTACACAAAAATAATTTTTCAATAGCCAGCCATCATTTCCCGAGATGTGCACGTTCAAACAAACAAGAAAGCTTTACAATATTAGTATGATGGTTTCCTTAGAGATTTTGTATCTATATACAAGTTTCAATGGAACAATAGGTATTTTTTACCCTACAAGTGACATAGAGGTTACCCAAATATACTTATAAAAATAAAATACTGTCTATAGTTTACGCGAGAAGTACACATTTAAATAAAGTCTCCCCGTGACCACGGCTGCTGCAAAGCATCCGAAACGTCGGGCCGAAGTTAAAAATCATTTTCAATAAGTTTAACTAATATATCGCGTTTTAAACCGTTAAAGTGTTTTATTTCAAGATAAAATGTTTAAAATATATTTTTCAAGGAACTTCAAACAAAGTGATAGTTATACTAAGTATTGTCTGCAGTTTACGCGAGTAGTAAAAACTTAAATAAAACCATTTTGACGGTTAAAACGTGAAATTTATTAATTACCTTATGGACTATTTATTAAACTAAGTCCCCCGCGACCACGGCTGCTGCAAAGCTTTGGAAACGTCGGGTCGTAGTCAAAATAACGTGTAATTGAGTTAACGAACACTTTCGCGTTTTAAACCGTTTAATGAGTTTTATATGTGTTATATCATTAACATTATGAATGTTTAAACCTTACAATAAACAGAAGTGTAACATTTTTTTGCTTGTTATAGTTACGTTATAATTATATATTACTTTCACAACTACGGTAGAGCAACAGCACGTCGTGAGTTCGAGTCTTGCCCTTTGTTATAAATTGTTTAAACTAGAAAATTTATATTAAAAAGGTCTATCTATAGACAGCTCTTATGGTTTTTTAATTACAAGCGAAAGTCCCCATCCTGTTCAAATCCCGATAAAAAAATTTCTTTCAGTCGGTTTTAGATGTCTGATACTGCAAATTAATATTAGTAACACAGGCACAATAGTGTGTCTAACGTGATCAACGTAGGGGAAAATATATTTAACAAGGTACAGTATTCTTTGTTCCTTATTGCTCTATGATGTGAAGAAATCAATACATGTTTGGAATCCAGTCTAGAACTTGATTAAAGCTCAACATACCATAACCTAATCGAATACATAACATTGCTTTGTTATTAATAATTTTGCTTTGTATAACAATATTGGAATCGTGCATTGTATTATATTGCAAAGTTGACCTTTAACTTGTCTATTGGTTAATACACCATATACATCACTAGCTGTGTCAGCGACTTCGTCCGCGTAGAATAGTAAATTATTTTGGGTATCCAAATTTTTTTTCAAACCTACGTTTCATCTTTATAAATTCTTATTAAGGCTAAAAGCTAGTATACATAGTTACTACTACTACACTACCACGCTATACTACTAGTATAGTAGTATGGCGATTGTCACACATAACAATGTAATATTATTTTAATTACCAGAATTAAATATATTTACATTAAAAAAGTGCTTAAATAAACGTCGATGACGTGTAGCACACGGCAGATCAATTGTTTTTCTTTATGATAGATGTTCACATGATGGTAGATGTCATATATAACATCTAAATAGGACGAGCTGTCTACCTATTATGGCTTTGGATATTCGGAAATTTGCAGACGGAAATTTCCGAATATCCAATAAGGAACGAAACTAATTCGAGTGTTTTTCGATATTCCTACCTCCCTTTTAATACCCAGATTTGCCGACGAAGTCCAACATGTTTCAGCAAAATTAAAAGTTGATTAGAAATATGTTGGATCTGGTGGGCATCGAAGTTACGACCTGTTGATTATTAGCCATACATTGCTACCATTACACCAACAAGACCTTTATATTATATTTGTTTGTTTCAGTATCTAAAATGATTCTACGTGGCATCAATGGAGATTTCCGGTCTGGACAATTGACTGCTATTTTGGGCCCGTCCGGAGCTGGGAAGAGTACATTGCTGAATATACTCGCTGGTTACAGGTATACACAGCAATTCCGATAGCATTGATTAATATTGGTCGAGATCGTTCTGCTTAAGTGAAGATAATTCCGAGAGCATAAATTATTTATAATTGTATTTCTTGATTAATATTGGGCAAGTATTATCTGGTTAAATAAGGATTTATATTTATATAAAACACTTTGAACGGTTTAGAAAGCGTAATATATTTGTTTTTTATGATAGAGAATAGACAAGCATAAAGTTTACTTGACGGTAGGTGAAACACTCCAGCCATATAACATCGATACAAAATGTTATATCGACCTATTTTGGCTTTGGATGTTAGGAAATCTACGGACTGAAGCCGAAACGCGATTAAATTAGACGGCTATTTCATCTGAGAACGTTGGTTCGTGAGCCGGACGAAATTTCGCCTTAACTACCCGGTTTTTTTCATGTGCGGTTCGTGACTACTATTTTGATATTCCTACCACCCATTCAATATCTAGACTTCCAAACGAAGTCTCAAATGTCTCAAAAAAGTGATATAATTATTTATTCATATATTTTGCGTTTTAAACTGTAATTTTTTTATATGTACTGCGAAAACTGCAGATTATAGAGATTTATAAAAATATATCTTTTATTTTTCGAAAAGTCAAAGCTCATTTTTTGCCGGACACACAACAATTATTTAAGGAAGTTCCCTCGGTGACGGAATTTTATCTTAAAATATAAATTCCATAAATTTTGTATCGCTTAATTATAGGTTTTTTGTCGTAGATCTAGTCTTCAACCTTTGACGTTATAAATTACATAATGAATGGTATTATATTCATACACAACTGTGTGAAATAAAGAAACACTTTATGATTAGCGAGTTATTATGTATTTTACAATGCACATAGCACGTTGCAAACATTGCGTCGAAGCGTTGGTAGACAATTTGTATAATGGCCGGCAATTTTAGTCTCCATATTAATACATAGCAGAATAAATTTAATACTATTTTAAACGAAAGAGAAATGCAAGCGGAGCTCGAATTCACGACCTCTCTCACTAACAATTGACAATTATAATGATCGAATTGTCTGTGGCATACGCGAGTACTTAGTACAAATTTAAATAAATAACTTTTTACGGTTTAAAACGCGAAATATATTAGTTAACTTGTCCACCACGACCACGGAAGCTGGAAAAGGGGAACGGGAATATAACAGATTAATTTATATGTGTCGCGTTTTAAACCCTTAACTGTTGAAAATATATAACAAACAAGGAATATATTTCGTTGAACCGACGCGCTTCGTCTACGGATAAGAAAATTATAAAATAAATTACTTCAAAACATTTATTTTATAATTTTTTCGAAGTATTTTGGATTTTTAAATATATAGTGCCTTCATGTGCAATAACATTGAAAAAAATATTAATTTTCAAAAAATTATTTCAAAACATTGAACTGGAGGAATCGACTCCACGACCAATGGAGGAATCTATCTATCTACATGAGAGATTCAACAAAAGCCATCTTTGACTTTAACACGTTTATTTCTTATGTTTTCAAAATGCTGATTCTCAGATAAATCTATATTAAATTTATAATTATCATAAATTTCCTTCAAAGAGTATTTATTAACTGCATAGCAACAGCTACAACACAAAGATTGTAAAATGAAAGTTGGCGGTAAAAGGAGTGATGGCGAGTTTCTTGCCAGTTCTTCTCGTACGTTCTACATCGCTGATTTGAGTACGACTGGTAGTAGATGTTTTAGACTCTAGTCTTTTATTGTGACTTTCATAAGTGTACCTACGTGAATTTTTTACTTGTTCCAGGGTATTAGGAGCGTCAGGTATTATCAGCACAAATGGTGAAGCTAGAGATCTGTCGTTGTTTCGAAAGCTGTCTAGGTACATTATGCAAGATGACCTTCTCCAACCTCTCATCACCGTGCAAGAGGCGATGATGATGGCTGCGGACTTAAAACTTGGTGAAAATTTGGACAAAGCCAAGAAGACTGTTGTGGTCAGTATATTATACAACAATGCAAACGTATAAACATAAATTAAGAAGCAATTTTACATTAAAAAAAAGGATACGATCAGGACTTGAACCGGAATCAACAACGTTAGGTGCTGTTCCTTTAACCAATGAAGCTACCGTGTTCAATACGTCATTGTTGAATTTTTTCAACCTATGGATTTATACATTAATAATAATCGATTTTTTTTTTTTTTTTTGGTTGGGGGGGTTGGGGTCCAATACTGTCTGTAGTTTACGCGAGTAGTACACATTTTAAATAAAACACTTCACGTTTTATACTGAGATCCCATGTAAAAACTCTGTATTCCAAAAAAACAGCAAACCAGCAAACGTAAAGATACCATTAGTCAATTCTGCAAGGACCCTGCCAGTTTCGCCAAATATCACCTTCGCCGGAACTGATGGCGCTTGCGTAGCGTTTTTACTTTGACGTCAGATACACTCTCCATCTTCACCCTCCCCTTGACTACGGCTGCTGCAAAGCATCCGAAATATCGAGCCGTAGTAAAAAAATAATTTTAAAATAATTTTAAAATAAGTTTAATATATATCGCGTTTCAAATCGTTAAATCGTGTTTTATTTAAATAGGTAATTCGTTTAAGCATTTAATCACGACATAAGTGTTAGGTATATAATATGCATTCTATATTGTGTTAAGTGTTATTAACATATTTAACACATCGTTACAAATGTTATATAAAAGTGTTTAACTATAGATTTTCCTAGAGTTAAAAGTCAAGACAGTTATTTTAATTGCTCGGAAAATGTCAAAGTGGCAAACCTAAGATATTTATGTATTTAATAAAACACGCTACAAATAAAATAATTAACCGTAACCTGATAAAGTTACTTACCAAAAAGAAGAGTTTTAAATATCTATATAAGTTGGGTTACGTCCCAATAATTTAATTTAAGAGAAATAAAATTATCATAACAAATTGTATAAAATAAAAAAAAATCTTTAACTTTATCTGAACAGAATATCAATATTTTAATAAAAAACGATTAACGATTCAAAACACGAAATATATCAGTTAATATTAATTTATTATAACTACGGCTCGACATTTTGCTTTGCCCCCCGTGACCACGACTACTGCATCCGAAACGGCAGCCGTAGTTTTTCCCCATTTTTCACTGCGTCTTTGTTGGTCGCAGGGTGATGTAAATAGCCTAAAGCTTATATATGTAGATAATCTATCTAAGAATTTTTCATTTCGAATGAGTACTCCCTGAGATTAGCGCTCGCAAACAAAGTTATTATACCTTCATGTATTACTCGCGGAAGCTACGGAGTATATAAAATATTTTAGTATTAAACTCTTATACGGTTGCAGTAAAAGTGCAGTTTGTTTCAGATAGATGAAATAATTAACCTACTCAGGTTGAACAAAGCCAAGAACACAGTAACAGAGAGGCTGTCAGGCGGAGAAAGGAAGAGATTGTCGATCGCTTTGGAGTTAGTTAACAACCCACCCGTCATTTTCCTGGACGAACCCACTACGTAAGTTTGATAGTAGCTAATAGGAAATTCAGGATTCAAAACCTGGCAAAATGTTACAAAACTTCTCTATATAATTGTCTCATTAAATTCTCTTTATGTATTCCGGTTTGAGTCTTTCAAAACATCACAATTAAATTACTAAATTTGCGGGATATGTGGGTCTGATGGGGATATTTGCCACTCGATGGAAAATGAAAGACCCCAGTTATGTAAAATTTAAATATAACGCACTGTTTGTACAACATTTCTTTGACATTCTTGATTTTCAAACATCATCTATTATTTATATTATATTACTTTAATTAAACAACATGATCTCCCGCGACCACTGACGTCGTCGAAACGTCGTGTCATTGTTAAAACAAGTTCACAAATATATTTCGCGTTTCAAACCGTTATATATGTTACATTGAACAGACAATATTGTTCTCTAATTACCTCAATGATTATTCGTTTCAGTGGCTTAGACGATGTAGCGTCATCAACTTGCGTTTCGCTCTTGAAGCGAATAGCTCGCGGCGGGCGAACAGTGATTTGTTCCATACATACGCCATCAGCCAGGTTATTCTCCATCTTCGACCATGTTTATGTGGTGGCTGATGGTCGATGTGCGTACCAAGGGACGTCGGCTGGTGTGGTACCGTTTTTACAAGAATTAGGCTTGCCTTGTCCCACTACTTACAATCCAGCTGATTTCAGTAAGATATTTTTTTGAAATATTATTTTAGTACGCTTTCTTTTCTATATATTCTTTTTTTTATCCGCGTACTGTTTTTTTTTCTGTTTGCAAATCTACACCAATGTTTTGTACTTATTAATAATTCTATGCACAGTGTAACAATCATAACAATAAAGGGGGGTATTATAAAACCTTTGAATCTATTTGTGTTTACAAACTGTGTTAATTTTATGACAGCAGCCTTAAACCGGCATCCACAATGATCCGAGCTGTAACCAATTAAGCTACCGTGTCTCATGTCATCGTGGAATTGTTTTGAGCCATACATGCATCTCTCGCGCAATGTATTTTCAACCTTAACGCCAAATAATTCAGGTTTAATCTCATATGCTTGTATTTTTGCAGTTATCGACGTATCCAGCGGAGAATATGGTTCGCACTCCGACAAAATGATATCGAGTATAGAGAACGGCAGATGTCAAAAGTGGAGATACTATGCAGTTGAGAATTGTTCTCAGGGCGAGGAGATCGAACAGTTAAACAGTGGTGTAATTGAGAAACACAATTATCACTACGAGAGTTCGGGGTACCAACAATTTAAAGTTTTGGTTAGACGTATGTTTCTACAGACTGTTAGAAATAGGGTAAGGAAACTTAACATTGCTACTATGATTTCACATCTTAATTACTTATGAAAACGCGCATGATGACATTTTTTAAAATAAAATCTATTTAGCTAAAAAATATATACGGACGATTCTTGAGCCGGCATTCACAGCGTTCCATGCTGCTCTAAATAAAATTACAAACCAATTGAGCTACCTTGTCAAAACCCACTGTATTGACACGGTAGCTCAATTGGTAAGACCAGAAGCACGAAAAAGATAATCATTTATTCAAAGTCAAGTCTACTACGTCACTGCACTGGTGCACAGACCGCGGCCCGCCGACAGCAAAAAATACTCAAAATAATAAATTCTTTTTCAATTTTAATAGATTATTATTTCTTTATTGTCTTTAACTAACTATATTTGGGCGGCCCGCCATCACCTCACGATTTGCCCGAGTCGCCCCTAGTCTGTGCATCTCTGATGTAAAGCATCTAAAACGTCGGGTCATAGTTAACTAACTAATAAATTTCGTGTTTTAAACCTTTTTATTTGTCCCACTGACGTACACAACACAACAATTTTTAACTAATATATTTAAGTGATGTGATGTTTTTTTCTGTTTCAGAGTTATTTATGGCTAAGGTTCGCTCTCCACGTATTCATTGCGACGATCATAGGGTCGTTATTCAATAACATGGGTTTTGATGGATCGAAAACTTTATATAATTTTGGTTTCTGCTTCGCGTGCATAATTGCTATGCTGTACACTCCTATGATGCCTATTTTACTTGCATGTAAGTTACATTCTATCTAAAAATGAATTAAATCTCTTTTAACGGTTTAAAACGTGCAATATATTGAAGTTATTGACAATTTATGGAGGGGGGGGGGGGGGGGGGGGGGCCCCCCCCCGCGGGGGGGGGGGGGGGGGGGGGGGGGGGGGGGGGGGGGGGGGGGGGGGGGGGGAAAAAAAAAAAAGAAAAAAAAAAAAAAAAAAAAAAACCCCCCCCCCCCCCCCCGGGGGGAGAGAAGGGGGGGGGGGGGGGGGGGAGAAAAGGAGAGGGGGGGGGGGGGGAGAAAAAAAAAAACCACAAAAAAAAAAGGGGAAAAAAAAAAAAAAAAAAAAAAAAAAAAAAAAGGGGGGGGGGGGGGGGGAAAAAAAAAAAAAAGGAAAAAAAAAAAATTTTTTTTGGTGGGGGGGGGGGGGGGGGGGGGGGGGGGGGGGGGGGGGGGGGGGGGGGGGGTGTTTTTAAAAGGGGGGGGGGGGGGGGTGTGGGGGGGGGGGGGGGGGGGGGGGGGGGGGGGGGAAAAAAAAAAAGAGAAAGGGGGAAAAGGGGGGGGGGGGGGGGGGGGGCGCGGGGGGGGGGGGGGGGGGGGGGGGGGGGGGGGGTTTTTTTAAAAAAAAAATTTTTTTGTGGGGAAAAAAAATAAAAGGAGGAAGGGGGGGGGGGGGGGGGGAAGGAAAAAAAAGGAAAGGCCCCCCCCCCCTTTTTTTTTGGGTGGGGGGGGGGGGGGGGGGGGGGGGGGGGGGGGGGGAAAAAAAAAAAAAAAAAAAAAAAAAAAAAAAAAGGGGGGGGGGGGGGGGGGGGGGGGGGGAAAAAAAAAAAAAAAAAAAAAGGGGCGCCCCCCCCCCTTTTTTTCCCCTTTTTTTGTAGAAAAGAAAGGGGGGGGGGGGGGGGAAAAAAACCCCCCGGGGGGGGAAAAAAAAAAATAAAAAAAAAAAAAAAAAGGGAAGGGGGAAATTGGCCCCCCCCCCCGGGGGGGGGGGGGGGGGGGGGAAAAAAAAATTTTTTTTTCCCCCCCCCCCCCCCCCCGAAAAAAAAAAAAATTTTTGGGGGGGTTTTTTGTTGGGGGGGGGGGGGGGCCAAAAAAAATCCCCCCCCCCCCCGGGGGGGGGGGCCCCCCCCCCCCCCCCCCGGGGGGGGGGGGGGGGGGGGGGGGGGGGGGTCCCCCCCCGCGGGGGGGGGGGGGGGGGGGGGGGGGGGGGAAAAAAAAAAAAAACCAACCCCCCCCCCCAGAAAGGGGGAGGGGGGGGGGGGGGGGGGGGGGCCCCCCCCCGGGAAAAAAGGGGGGGGGGGGGGGGGAAGGGTTGGGGGGGGGGGGCCCCCCCCCCGGCGGGGGAACCCCGGGGCGCCCCCCCCCCGGGGGGGCCGGCCCCCTGGGGGGGGGGGGGGGGAAGCGCGGTTTTAAACGGGCGAACGCCGGGTCGTAGTGGAGGTTTTTGGGGGGGCCTTTTTCCAGCAGTGGACGCTGAACGGCTGAATCGATTGACAATTTAATGTTGCTGCAAAGCGTACGAAACGTTAGCCTTTATTAAAAATAAACTGTAAATAAGTTTAACTTATGTTGCACGTGCTTAAATGTTGAAATAAAACACTTTTAGTGGCTTAAAACGTGCAATATATTAATTAAACTTACTACAATTTATTTTAATCACGGATCGACGTTTTGGAACGTTTCTGTTGCTTTGCTGGAACAATAAATATAGTTTATATTTTCCTCGTATTAAACCGTTAAAAATGTTTTATATACATGTGTACTCAGTGAACTAAAGACTATACTTAAGTTGTTCAAAAGTTTACATAGAGACAGACTAATAACCCAATTCTTTCTTATCATTGGTTTTCTTGTTTAATATATTTTATTTTTTATCTTTCAGTTCCATCAGAAGTAATGATAATAAAACGCGAATACTTCAACAGATGGTACGGTTTGAAACCATATTTTGCTGCACTATTCGTTTCGAGAACGCCTGCGACGATTTTCTTCGCATTGATCTATTTGAGTATCGTATATCCTGCTACTGCGCAACCGATGGAGTTGTCGCGCATACTCATGTTTGTTAGTACTTGTGTCATGGTGGCTTTAGTAGCGGAGTCTATGGGAACTGTTATATCTTCGACACTAAATATTGTAGTAAGTATATCTTTATGACAAAGGCCAGACTAGCAAGGGGATCACGTCATGGTGGGTCAAATACCCATATAGCATCTAAACACGATGCGCTGTCGCCCATTTGCTTTTGCATATTAGGATAACACTGAAACCGAAACGCGAATAAGCTTGACGGCCCTTTCATCTGTGGACGGTGGCTTTCGAATTTTCGATATTCCATACCACCAATTTAATATCTAGATTTCCAGTCGGAGTCCAACATGTTTAAGGAAAATAAAAATTTTTGGACCCGGATCGAATCCACGACCCCCTTGATTATTATTCGCCGTACATTGCTCCCATTACTACAATAAGACCCATCAAAGTACGTTTTTATCAACCTAAGATGCTTGTCGACCTGTTTTGGCTTAGGTACTCGGTTTTGTCTATAGTTTACACGAGTAGTACACAGTTAGATAAAACACTTTAATGGTTTAAAACGCGATATATTAGTTAGTTATATTATAACTAATATTTCGCGTTTTAAACCGTTAAAGTGTTTTATTTAAATACTCGGTTTTATCATTATTCTTATAATTAAATTAACCGCCATTAGAGAATTGATTCTGAACGACTTAAATCAGTCTACATAAATAGTAGACAATCTTACCCTTGTATGATTGTAACTTAGGCATTAAAATTAGTTATTGTGTCATTTTTTCTTATTGACATTTGGTGAATGAAGCTTTCTACTTGCTGTGCTTCTATTTTATTATGTGCTGACTGTGCCACCGACTTTGTCTGCTAAGAATCTTTATTTTGGGCATCCGAATTCGTTTTTGCAAACCCCCCTTTATAAACCTAAGCTGTTACCCTCGACGTCGGTCGCGTCCTTTCCTGACGTTCTTACAAGTTAATTTTAAAAGATAGACATATAGCGTCGCGGAACTTTTTTAGATTATTTAAAGAGGAATAATCCTTTCATAGATATATTTTGGTACCTTGAACCGTTTTTCCAGCGTACGCCTCGGTAACTCATAATGACGAATAATTTTCCCATTTTCCGCTGAATCTTCGCTCCTATTAGACATAGCGCGATGTTTTACAGCCTACCTCGATAAATGCTCTAACCAACACAATTTTTTTTCACATATTTTTTATTTGGACTCTAATTTCCTGAGATTAGCGCGTCCAAATAAACAAACAAACTCTTCAGCTTTATATATTAGTACAGATAGATAATTGGCTTTCTCGCTAGGAGAGATTTATGTACTGAATTATTATGTAATGTATAATATTTTGTAAGCAAGATCGACTTGGTGTTGCTACAATTTAAATACCGAGGTCCCATTTATTTTCCAGTCTTCAAAGACATTACAATTACTTATTCTTTTGCTCTTATTATTGTGCCAGGCAATATTTATTACAAAAAAAATGTTTGAGTAAAGTATTCTTGAATAAAACACTTTAACGGTTTAAAACACGATATATTAGTTAAACTTATTTAATTAAATAAGTTTAACTAAATAAGTTAAACTTATTTTTTATTTAATTTAACTAATATATCGCGTTTTAAACAGGTTAAAGTGTTTTATGCAAATGTGTACTACACGCGTAAACTATGGACAGTATTTAAAGTATTTTATCTAGTTTTTTCTCTTTTGCCCACTTGTGGCCTAGAATGGACATTCTCATTTTTCTACGTGTACTCTAATTGTTTTTAAAACTGATTATAATTTTAATCTTTTCCTTCCAGAATTCAATGTTTGTCGGTCCCGTAGCGAGTGTTCCCCTAATGTTACTATCCGTATATGGTATTGGTAATGGCGATGACCCACCACCCTTGGTCTGGAAGATAGCCAGGGCTTGTTCCTTTTTGAGGTATGGCCTGGAGGGACTCATTGTGGCTATATACGGACAGTCTCGAGCCGATCTCATCTGTCCAGATGACGTTGATTATTGCGAATTCAAGAATGTTAAGTAAGTATTATTATTCATGTAATTTTTTATATGATTTTTTGATTACATGACGATGATATTGAGAAAAATTTAATTGGTCTTACAACTTAAACTTACTGACGGTTCAAAACGTGAAATGTATCATTTGACTTCATTGCATTTATTAATTTATTTTAACTGCGGCTATACGATAAATTAATGTTTCCTTATAAAGTATAATTTAAATTATGTAAATAAGACACTTCTAACAGTTTATAACACAAAAATTTAACTTATTTTCCATTCAATCAAACTAAGGCCCGACGTTAAATTGCTGCTTTTTGAGATAAAATTATCCATTAGATAGATATCCAATAATGTTTAAATTTAATATATACTTGTTCGACTAACTTTTTAATTACACGTTTTAATGGCGGTCTAATATTTTTGTAATATTTTTTTTTGTGTTTTCCTTTCAGATACTTTACGAAACTGATGGGAATGTCTGGTGTCTCATTCTGGCTGGATATTAGCGTCCTCTTCGGAATGTTACTAGCGATGAACCTAGTGGCATACTACCTTTTACGACAGAGGCTATCGCCCAACTATGCGTTCAGAGCGATCAAAGTTTTGGGTCGCTTTATTAAGAACAAAATGAACAATTCTCATTAGAATTTGACTCAAGTGTTTTGAGACGTATTTAATAATGTCCCGTTTATGATAAGTCTTTTGTGAAATTATGAAATCATCTGACTGACATATGCCTTGTCTCGTCTGCACAGATTATTTTCAAAAGGGTTTTCTAACGTGCATTGACACAAACATATACAATCAAATTAATGAATCAAACAAAAGCCATATATTTTGTATGTCATATAATATGTTAGTGAGTATATAAATTAAACACTTTAACGGTTTAAAACGCGATATTAATTAAGTAAACTTATTTGAAAATATTTTAACTACGGCCCGACGTTTTGGATGCTATGCAGCAGCCGTGGTCACGGAGGGACTTTTTAGTCTTAGTAGTTATTTTTTTTTCAAAAAAAGTTCTATATATCTATATAGAACTTTTGATAACTAATATATATCGCGTTTTATACCGTTAAAGTGTTTTATATAATGTGTACTACTCGCGTAAACTACAGACAGTTACTAAGTAATTATAAACAGTGAAAAATTACAATTACTAATTGTTGTTTTTTAAGTATTTGTCTACTATTTTACACGCAAAAAAATGCTATTTGTTATGATAAAAATTAAGTTATTTTAGGCTTAAGCGATAGTTTTCGTTAGTTTATATATATTTCGTTAGGAAACAAAGTTTACCAGTGTGATATTAAGTTTAATAGTTTTAGCGTATTTTATTGTCTTTCAAATCCACGTACGTCCCACTATTGGGCGCGAATTCACTCCCAAAAGAGGAGAAAGAGTTTCAAAGACCAATCTCGTTATTCCAGTATAGGTTAGTAGAATGATGTGCACTGGGTCCTACTACTTCTCTTTTTCTAGAAAATTTCCAAATATCGAATGCCCAGGCTTCGAATCCTGGACTCACTAAACTACAGCCCAGTATACTTACAACTATACCAACGAGACCTTAACTGTACTGTAATGACGTCACATCAAGACAAAATATATTGTTATTAATAAATTATAAGTGGGTATAAACAATATTATATGGAGATGGAAATACAGATATATTTTGTAAACATATTAGTTTTCTTTATATCATTTAAAATAACTATTAAAGAAAAGAACGAAATTTGAAATGAACATTCATTTATTTTTCGGAGTTTAACACAATTTTCTCACTAAAATAAAATCACCATATCGCTTGTTGAACAAATTATATATATATGAAATACATACAAAACTGACTAGTAATTTTAAGTAGCCATAACTTGTCTATCTGTCTATACAGACATCTCAATTTTCTTCATTTACCAAGTTATAAGCGAAGAATCCAACGTTGGTTAACAAGACTTTCATTTATACTATAGAATTGGATCATTAAGAATTCGAAATTTTCCAGATCTTTCATTTGGTTACAAAGATATATAGACGCGAAGTATGTCAGATTTAAAGTTAGTTAAAAACCCTTTGCATAGATTTGCCACCTCTATTCCAGTGTCTAGTCCACACAAAATAAGGAAAAAAGCTAAAGAACTAATCCTGCAATATAGTATTAAACATTATATATATATATATATATATATATACCTTATCTATGAGTAATTCTTATCATCTTCTAGTCATAAGTTTCAACAGTATCGTATGTAGTTATATATTTACAAAAAAATATATTAATTCTAACAAAAAACAGAATTGTTCTCTAAACCGTGTCTAAATGAAATAAAAAAAGAAACGGTTAAATGGGGTTAAATTATTACTACCCTCAAAAACAGTATAGTTAATGCGGGTAGTACATATTTAAATAAAACATTTTAACGGTTTAAAACGCGCCTATTAACATATGTATCGCGTTTTAAAACGTAAAAGTGTTTTATTAAAAACGGTTACAAATAAAGCGACAGTAATCATATAAAACATTACAAAAATGTTATGAGATTACAATTTTAAAGGTCGTATCTCTGTAATTGTTAAACTTAACTCTAAAAGAAAAATCGAATAAATACTCAAAACAAAATATCTTGGACGGCTTAGTATACACATAAACAATGATAAACTTAAAAAAATATTAAACAATAATAATTTAACAAAACCTAAAATAACGTGTTTGAGACTCCAAAAATGTTTGCTTAAATTACGTATAAGGTGAATCTTAAAATTAAAATTGCGGTTCCTTAACTCTATGGGTGAATTAAACGTAAATACAAATTACAATTAAATACTTGTGACTATAACTTGTACTGGAGGAATGATAAATCAATTTGAACTTTTATGATAAATACATATGTACATATTTTAATAACCTTACCAGCTGAGTTCACATTGTTAGTACACATTAAACTGTTTAAATCGCGAAATATAACTTAAACTTTCCTTTAGCCCCCCCCATGACCACATCACTGGATACGTCAAGCCGCAGTTATATTACATTAGTATTTCGAGTTTTAAACCGTTAAAAGTGTTTTATTTCAACTGTTTTTAGTTTTGAGGGAACAGGTACTAATATAATTAAAGTTCGTTTCAAACTATGAATATCGCAGTGCCCGTTATTTTTTCTAATACACGTAGTTTTTCTCTCCTAAGAAATTCAGGGCTTATTTGAGCTCCTTCAGGTAAGGACATGATAATCCTAATCTTCAGAAACTTGAAATATTTAAATATCGAACTACCTTCAAGTCGGTCTGCGATCCTAACTATGTACCTCGAGATCTGCAATGAAATTGTTAGTAAACTATCCGACGAGGCATTTAATAGATTACAACAAAAATATATCAAACACCAATGGCGGATCCAGCTTTGTCGCTAGGTCACACAGTCGTGGTCAAGTAAAAATTAGGTATTTTTTAAATCTACCTAAACGTGTTGTACTTCCAGATATTCATTCTTAATTGTACAATAAAAGAATTTAACACATATTTTTTTGTAAATAAAATCAAAATGTTCAGTTAGGAACCAGCTCAGAGGAGGTGTCACGACCCCATGACCTCTCTCCCCCCTGGATCCGCCATTGTCTTTCTACAACAAGTTCTCGACCCTATATCTAAATTTCCATTCCACATTCCCGGCGCAGATAATTCTATCTATATACATTGGTAACTTAATGATTTATCTTTTATATGCATTATAATACAATGTGAATGTGTATGTACATATTGTGATGAGTAAACTTAACAATATTAAAATTATTGAGTCTTTAGATCTTAACGGAATGTTAGATTGATTCGAGACAATTCCTACAGCTAAAATTTTGCTAAATCATCATAATTATTCTATAGTAAGGTTAATATAGACCACATTTGATCTTAACATTTAACATAAGTCTTGTAATTTTGGAAATAAAATTAAAGCAACTTGTTTTTTAGAGTAGGACAGACAGGTATGGTATCACTTGATAGTGAAACACCATTACCTCTAAAATCTAAATAAGATACGCTGTCGGCCTATTCTGCCTTTGGATATTCGGAAATCCACGGACTGTTTTTAACTGCGACTGAGTGAAGGTTTCATTTAGTCCGGGTCACCAATCACTCCACAGTGATTGGTGACCCAGACGAAATTTCCATATTCATGGGTGGTACCCAACTAATATCCAGATTTCTAGACGAAGTCCCAACATGTTTCAGTGACATTATAAATTGATTAGAAACATGTCGATCCATGTAATCCAGCCTACGACCCGTTGATTAACACATTACACCAACCGAGTCCGTCAAATAATTCAAAGATATTTATAGCAATAGTGACAAAATAAGATAATGTGGCGTTATAAAACTAATTTCAAATGCGGCTTATGTATACCTTACTTTACATATCTTTTGTAAGATACTTGTTTTATTGTTCTGTTGGTTATATAATTTCTATATATTCTCTAGCATTTATGTTGAAGTAACCTATTCAAATACTTTTAAAATATCAATAGTCCATGTTACCTACTTTTGGTCAAATTATAACAAACAAACATCAACTCAAAGTTCTCTAGTATATCTTTCACGAACTCTAAAAAAAAAAAACAAAATAGTTCAGACCAAATTTCAATAAACAAAGAGCTGACTGGGCTTACTTATATCACACTTGGCTAAGTATAAGGCAGGTCTATCTGAGTCCAGACAAGTGTCTGTTTTTAAGTGCTTAATCAATGATCCCTTGACCTTCCATAGTTGGAATTCATCAGACTGGTCACAAGGGGATAACACAGTAGTGACTCTATCACTAGACAGAGACATACAAAGCGTGTGATGCCGTAGAAGGCCGTTATCCAATAGCCATTCCTGGTTGCCACCGGTATTGTGACACGGGTACAGACCTGAAAATATAATGTTAATTGATGACAAAAAGTATTTTTTATGATAGAGGACGATAGACAAGCATGGGATTAATTTGATTGTTATATGAAATACCCTAGTCAAATATCACCTAAACCAGATGCGCTGTCCATCTAATTTAGCTTTGGATGTTCGGAGTTGCACAGGTGGAAACCAAAACGCGATATAAAATCACACTTTTTTCATCTGTGATGGTTCGTGGCCTAAATTGAATTTCGATTAATATGCATCCATTTAATATCACCATTTTCTAATGAATTTGACATGTTTCAGAAAAATTGGTTAGAAACATGTTAGACCTGGTGGGGTTCGAACCCACGATCCGTTTATACCAGCTACACCAACGAGCCAGACAAATATATAATTTAGCCATTTTTTATCCATAAAAGATCATCTAACATACACCTGTCTAACTTTATATATTTAGTTATCCTTTTGTACACAAGAAGAAGATGGCAATGTTTGCAGCAGCATAATATGAGGGATCTAAATAGTCAAAAAATAAGTTTCCAGTTCCTACTTACCCAAGGTCCCGTCAACAAGATGTCCCATGGTGTCCAGGCATTTATCACCTTGACGTATTGTGCGGTATCCTCCAGCAAATGCTGGTACTTGAAGTTCTGGGTACACGTGCTCCAAGTACCACCTGAAAGGCTTGCAGTGAAGCTTCTCTCTTAAAGCTTTTCGCTCCGATATGCTGAAACCATAGAGAAAATAAATAAGTAAGCAATTTTTGAATTGCGAGGATATTGCTATAAACGTATTATCTATACTAATATAAAAAGCTGATAAGTTTGTTTGCTTGAACAAGCAGGGACTACTGGTTTGAATTATTATTTTTTTTCATGTTGTTTAGAGCATTTATCGAGAATGGCTTTAGGCTTTTAAATTAACGATACGACCAATAGAAGCGAAGTTACAGTGTAAATTATGGAAGAAACGGGGAGAGTTGCGCTGCGAAAAGGCTCAAAAACCAAAAAGTGTGTATGATAGAATGACGCCTCTATAAATGATCTATAAAAATCTTTATAAGATTAACTGGCAAAAACTACAAGACCCGGACGACGTCGTTTGTAACAGCTATAATTAAGATAGGGGAGGCTTGGGAAAACCAATTCTGTTGCACAAAATAACTTCAACGCGGGCGAAGTCACTGCTAAAGCTAGTTTAAAATCCAGCTACGTTTTGACGGTCGCATTTTATTGATAATATCGTGTTTGGTAATCTATAACATACGAGTATTGTGTAGCATAATATAATAGCGATAAGAAATACTTCTCAGATGTATGTATTATTTCTAAGCGTTTCAAAGAAAACTCACTCTCCAAATTCCACTTGTTTTGCCAATGGCTGCGACCGATAGTACAGCTCCTTGTAGTCATCCATCCATACTTCAGCAGCTCTTCTAGTGTTTCTTGCGAATACGGCTCCAGAACCACCCGGGAAGGTGTATGGATGACGTTTTCTGAATACGTGTCCGACGCGTGAACATGGCACTATTTCTAGGGAACCACCGCATTGCCAGACCCTGGAAATATATTGTATTATATTAATCACTATTATCAAGTAATGAGAATGCGGTTGTTACAAGAATTTACTAGGTCAGATAACCTATGATCTTACAGAACTTGTTCAATGTGGTACAGAGGCGTAGGTCAATTATTAATAGAAGAATTGTGTCTCAGACATCAAAATACATCGCAAGTTTTTGAACTGGCGTTCAAGCCCCCAAGTTTTTTAATGTATATAATGCCAACATGAGCACTAAGATGTAAAATATATGAGTATTAGTTTTTTAATATCGTATGTGTCTTTTGCAACTTGCATACTGTGTGAAATTTCTCACATAACAACTTTGGACGCAAAAATCTAATGCATATATGCAATACATGTTAAGTGAAGCTTTGTAAATGACAAAATTATGAGTGATTAGCGCAGATCTATCGGTTTTCAAAAATAAAACTGGGGAAATTAGTTTTAATTCTATAATAAGATGGAGTAGTCTAGTCTACGGACTCTAGCTGATAGACAAAGACCGTTAGAATTTCAAAACTACAAGATTAAGATTTTATCTTCACTTGCAAGAGAGTAGGTAACCGAATACTTTATACTGAAGCATTTTTTTATATAGTAATCATAATGATATTTGGTGATCATTAATAATTCTATAGTAACTCTGGCTGGAGTTACAAACTCCCCAACATCGTTTAACAAAATAAAACTAGTTCCAGCCATCATAAGTATACTTAGAGGAATATCTTTTGAAGCCTCTTGGTATACATACCTGAATGAGATCTCGAGATTCTCCCCACCCCAGACGTCCATTCTCATATCGTATTTGCCCAGCTTATTGAAGTAGGCTCGGTCCATGCTGAAGAGGCCCCCAGCTATCATTGGCGTCCGGATCACTTGAGTGGGGTCGCTTAGTCGGCCACTTCGCTCCGCATGCGACAAATACTCCCACTGAAATATGTCATTAATTTGAAGAACACTATCCACAGTGTGTAGGATTTTTCAAAGGACTAATTGGTACATACGATAAGACTGAATTTTTTTTGTCGCCTTATGAGCCTAGAAGACATTTTCTTGTGTTAAGGTCGGAGTTAGATTGAAAGGGTACATGTTTGACAACATTACAACTTTAAGTAATATAATGTTTTCTAGCTGACCCTTTAAACGTTGTTTTGATATTTAAGTTAGATCTATAGGAAATTGTTAATGTATAAGGATTCTGGTACATGATTGATAGAGGCGCGAAACGCTGTAAACGATGAAATAATATAAAATAACAAAACACCAGACATATATCTATTATAATTTATTGACAGCCCTAAGTAGGAGGATACCTTACAAAGTGATAATTGATCATTTATCGAGCGGGATGATAAAATAATTAAATTATCAAAATAACTATTTTTTTATGAGAGAAGGTGGAAAGTTCAAAGTGTATGTTTTTTTTTAATTTACGTAATAACTATGATTACTTAAGGATTATGAAAAATAGATAGTAACCGATGTTCAGACTATACTGAATATAATATTTCAAAAATATTGTGTAATTGAATTCCAAAACTAAAGTCTGACAATTCCGTAGCTAGTGAATGCA
The DNA here is from genome assembly GCA_963661955.1 of Leptosia nina. Classification (NCBI taxonomy): domain Eukaryota; kingdom Metazoa; phylum Arthropoda; class Insecta; order Lepidoptera; family Pieridae; genus Leptosia; species Leptosia nina. The sequence continues at coordinate 6,450,615 of CAVLEF010000011.1, forward strand.
ATCGGATTCCAATCGTGCGCAAGCTCACCTTGAATACCAAGTTCCAATCGAAGCCGCCGCGTAGATCCGCTGACGCACCGATGTACTGGAACGTATCCATGCTGATCACGTCTATAACTGGGCAGACCACGCGCGTTGGGTCCTAGAAGCAAACAGTTCAGGGAATTACGAATCAGGAACTCATTAGAATATAAAAAGGACTTTGGGAATTATCATATAATAGGTTGTGTAATCGGGCTATCATTATGTGTATTCAATTAATGTATACTAATATTTTAAAGTTAAAGAGTTTGTTTGCGCGCGATAATCCCATAGTTCTAATGAAAAATCTTTTTGTGTTCTCTGAGCATTTATCGATAAAGGTTTAAGGCCATAAAACATCACGTTGTGACCAATAGAAGCGAAGAAACAGTTGGAAATCTGGGTCTTTAAGGCTTCCGTGGCGTACGCTGCGAAAACGAATAAATACCAAAAAATATATATGAAAGAATTATTCCTCTTTAAATGATAGACAATGTCCACGACAGTTATGTCTTACTTTTAAGATTAACTCGCAAGAACGATGGGACGCGGACAACGACGTGGGTATAACAGCTATAATTTACAAAGCTGAGGAAATTTGGAAAAACAAATTTTGATTCCCAAAGTAACTATTCTACGCGGGTGAAGACGCTGGCACAGCTAGTAACTAATATAATGTACGTGGAAAATGCGGCAGACACACTACTGCACCTTTCTTTGCCAATTGGTTTGAAATACTTGGAATATATTGTCTTTCCCTTAGTAAAACATGGAAGTATTATATCATCTTCAGGTAACACTTGAAGAATGAGAGAAGTTTTATATACTATTATTTATGATTGAAGCTTCACACGCTTTAGAAACAAAATGTCCGATGTAATTGCTAGCGATTAAACATTTAATCAGATAAACATGGGCGCAGAGAAACTGGTCGTACTTGAGACTCTTTGACAGTCTACAGTCCCTACAAGGTTTACTTCTAGACCAACATTTTGTCACGTAGCATATATGGCTGGATAAAGAGTCTGGATATTTACTTGCGTCGAGATTTGGCAAATACTTTGATAGGTTTGAATTAAGTCCAACTTATATATATTAGCTACTATCACAGTTGAATTTAAATCATACAACGGATTAACACGATTCGGTTTCAGTCTGTGGATTCCCGAAGATCAAAGCCAAATAGGTCGACATCGTATCTTGTGGAGGTACTAGAGGTTGGGGTATTTTGTCTACCATCAAGTGAACTCCTAGCTTGTCTCTCTCCCTCTATCTTTCAAAATAAGGGAAAATGGAAGTTCTAAGGTACAGCTGTAGTTCGTACATTTAATTATAGAATAATTATAAGCGAATGGATTATTCTATTTATTCATTAGGTGTTAAGATTCATGAATACAGACATTTTTTGTATCTGTACCACAGCACACATGAGTTAATCAATTTAGATCAGTTACGAACAAACAGGTGGCGCTAGTGTTTTCATATATTGGTTACGCCTATAGTTTTTCTTTGTTTGACGTCGAAATTTCCTCAGAATCCGGCTCATAAGCATTCCTCACCACAGAATTAGCATATTGCTTATTAATATATATTAACATAACATTTTACTGAAGTTGCACGAAGACGAGATTTTGATACCTTGGCCGATATTTGAAATTTTTTAAGTTCTATCTGCATTATATGAAAGTGAAGGTTATTTACAAGGTGGGTACGGTCTGACTAGTTTTGTTGGATAGTTTTTATGCACTAAGATTGAGTCTAAGTGTATAGACTAGAGTATAATACTGTACAAAAGGTAGTTTAGAAAAATATGTTTAAATAAAACACGCACTGGGAGTGTCTCTCCATGACCAAGGTTGCAAAGCAGCAAGTTCTGTCGTAGTTGAAATAAGTTTAACTAATTCGCGTTTTAAACCGTTAAAAGTGTACTGATAGTAACAATAAGCTGAATGAAATAAGTAACTTTCTTATATTATGCCATGGACAAGGTTACGTTGAAGCCAAGTCAATGAAGAGAGATATTTTATGAGTTTTGTGTCGTGTCAAGGTCTCACGGTCGCGACTATTATGCGAATGTCATGGTCCAAACCGGATTGTACACATGTCCAGCAATGGTTTAAATTCATTTCTGTTTTACAATCGATTTTTGCTTCTATTACAAGGTGCAAAGGTCTAAATTGGAACGCTGGTTCTACAATTTAATGCGAAAGGTGACTTGAAATTAGAAGATTGGGTTACAGATGCGAGGTTAATTTGTGGGTTTGATTAAAAATGGCGTAAGTTTTGATTACGTAATTTGGGTGGGTATAATTTAAATAAAACACTTTAACGGTTTAAAACGCGATGTACATACATATTTCCGAATATCCAAAGCCGGAAAACGACGGCGCATATAGTTTATATGTTATATGGCGGGGATATTTTACCTACCATCAAGTAAAAAAAATTGTTTCATATGTTGTACTTATATGAATTGTAAGGAAATAAGTAAGTTGTAAATTATTGTAAGTTTTTTATTATTAGTTTAACTAATATATCGCGTTTTAAACCGTTAAAGTGTTTTATTTAAATGTGCACTACTCGCGTAAACTATAGACAGTATCTAGTATGTAATCTTTTATGTCATTGTAATAAATTGCAAATATTTTAATGATTTGATTTAAGTGTCAGGAGTTACACATTCCTTTATACTGTAGTTTGAAGTTATTGCTATTCTACATTACTTAAACGTTGATGACATTATATGTTTTATTAAACATGGTATATTCAATTTGAAATGGTATTCATTTGTTTTTCTAGTAAGGTGTTAACATAATTTATTCATAGCTGCCTTCGCACTTCGATCACCTTGTGATCTTTAAAAGATTGGAGTGACCCTGAAAGTTGAGGTTTAATAAATATAAAAGTTCTTGTAAATGGACACTTAGTGTTAATTTCATATTATGCCATTAAGATGCTTTTTACATTATATACGCGATATTTAGATAGAATATATATCGCGTTTTAAACCGTTAGAATGTGTTATTTCAATGTGTACTACTCGCGTAAACTACAGACAGTATTTAATGGATAACACAGCCAAAAGTCGAATCAACTAACAGAATACATTCTTCTTTACTTGAAGTTTCGTGTGCTGTACGTTGTTAAATTACTACTAATATATTTCACGTTTAAAACTGTTGAATAATGAACGGTAACGTGTGATATTTATACATCATTAACGACGCTTATTAGGCCAGAGAAAGAAGTCTTTATCCACACCGATTCCGGTCAAAACAATGAGACATTTCGCAACCAGGGGTGAAGGGATAACACAGATGATCTGACTTGCGCAAGAGCTTGCATCTTCCGCTCACCACGCTTGAGTAACTGCTCGGTGTGGTACAAGCGAGGAGCTGACAGATGTTTTATAAAGGAGTTTCCAAATTAAGTAAGAAGGTAGAAGTGGTTGAAACGGCCAGAAATGTTATGATAGAGGAGGACAGACAAGCAAAGGTAGGTAAAATACCCCGACCGTATAACATCTAAAGAAGATGTGCTGTCGGCCTAATTAGGCTTTTGTTATTCGGAAAGCCACAGACTCAAACCGATTAAAATGTACGGGTTTTTCATCTGTGGTCGGTAGATCATAAACCGGGCGGAATTAAACATGCTACCACGCATCCAATATACAGATTTTGTCTCAGAAAAATTATAAATTGACTTGAAACATGTTGGACCTGGTATGGATTTAAGCCGCTGCCCGATGATTACTAGCCATACTGTTACCATTACACCAACGAGACCGTCAGTGGGTTTACAAATGAAAACATTTTTGAGGACCCATTTCTCCCGTGCCATTGTAGACGTACCTAAGTTTAGGACACAGTTTTTCATGTACTTTCAGTACATAAAATCTGTCTCGTTTGCCTGTCTGTAATTAAATTCTTTCAATTGAGATGAACATACAGACTGTTTATACAGGCACAAATACAGATTAGAGAGATACAGATATATATTTAAATATTTTTTATTATTTCCGCTCATCGCCTTTACTTTAGACCTCAATTAAAAGTGCGGTGTCTGTACGTGAAGCAACATACTTTCAAAGTAAATCGCTTTTGCAATATCGCATCGAGATGTTTCGTCTTGTTATACATTTTTTATTCTATTTAATTATAAAGAATTGGAATTGCGGATCCATATTTTTTGTCGTATCTATTTGTTAATTGTAAAATCTTTAGTTAGTTTTAGGACGCGACTAAGTAACAGTTCTGTTTGCTACAAGTTAGGTGATCGGGAAAACGTCGTATTGTTTGATATTATCTAACAAATTGTTGGTAATGTGTATTAGTTTCGAACAAATTTGACTACTATAAAAACGGTTCCTGCTTACGGAATTAATCTTAAAACAGAAATATACAGCCACCAATATTTTTATATTATTTACAGTTGAATTCTTCTTTTATACATATTTTTGGATATCATGGGCCGTTTTCGCATCGCACCCCTTTTTTCTAAAAAGAAAGAAAGAATTTCTTCACTCATATCGGTTACATCCTGATTAATGGAATGACATTTTTTGCCTCATTAATGGAATAAATGAGAACGTTTTACGAGTTATTATATTTTTCCCTCAATGCCAATGATAATATTTCATATTTTTGATGGCTTATTCATAACATCATATTAAAACATAGATAAATACAAATTTCAAAACATTTAAAATTATCAATTCTAAAATTACGCAACTTAAAGAATCTAGTAACATTTCAAACATGAAACATTTAAAGTTAATTAAAATATTTTGAATGTCATACGGTCTTCGATTTTAAATTACGTTAACACTTGTTACGATTTGATAATCCGACCGAGAGCGAGTCAGATTAAAGCACCAAGGGTTCCGTAGCATTTATAGCTAGTTGCAATTATCATTAACTAGCTGTGTCTTGAAGTATAGTACTTTTGGCCATCAACATTTATTTTTGCAAAACTCCTCATCCTAATAAAATTATAGTCGCGATGCCTTCTGCGTCTCGTTGTCATGTGGGTTAATCGTAAAAGATATATATTGATATATACTGACGCGGACATTTTTTTAGATCGTTCAAAGAGGAATCATTCTTTAATACATATTTTTCGGGTATTTAAAACTGTTTCCCATGCATTTTCCCCCGTTTTATCACATTTCTCATCTATTGATCGCATTGTTATGTTTGGTAGCCTAAAGCGTTCCTCTTGAAAATATTTTGTTGTTGTTCATATTAGCGTATTAAAATAAACAAACTCTTTATTGTTATAATATTAGTATAGACATAGAGCAAAAACGTATAAAAATTACATTTTGAGTATGTCCCTTTTATGTTTTAGCACGCGTTTACACAACCTGTGATAATTTGAACTCTCTATCGACTGTTCTTAAGATATAGATGGGCGACAGAAGACGTAATATAAGGGTAGGGTTCTTAACCTTTAAGTACGAAATCCTAAACACGAAAGATATGTTCTACATTAATTTTTATTCGCAAACATTTATTACTTTAGTGGATTTGTAACTGTTGCGTTATTCATAAGTCGTCTTGAATGCACGTACATTCTAATACAATCTCTTTCGACTGTAAAATGTTAAATTTATTTCAAATAGATTTCACTGTTACTAAATGCATGTGGAAATATTGTAACTAGACGTAACAATCAGCAGACATTTTTAGACGTAGATTTCTTAATGATTGTTGTAGTTAGGCGTAAATTCCCACGTTCCCTTCGAACTACATTAAGAAATATCATTTCTATGGTAGAATTTGAATTGCGCATGACAGCTTCATATAAATCAAACTTTAACGGGTTAGAATCAAAAAAATATCAGGGCACAGATTTTTATTTTATTTTAAACAATGGTTCGGCGTTTTGGATGTTATTACGGCAGTCGCGGTCACGGGAGGAATTAAATAAGTACGCAATAATATACATAATAAAGTTTACGAATGTATTACAAATCTAATTAAAACATTTGTAACGGATTAAAACGGGAAATATAGATTTAACTTATAGCAATTCATTTTATCTTCCAATGGTTTCCAGCCGCCATGGTCACTTGGGATTTAACTAATATATTTCGCTTTTTAAACCGTTAAAGTGTTTTCTTTAAATGTAAATCTTATTTATATTTACTAATTATTCTTTTGTGTTGTTAAAAAACAATTAAAAACTTTCGAAATGTCGTTCATCGATAGATTCACAATTTTGACACCGCGGCGCTAGTTACCACCGACTTTTCTTCGTGTTATGAACTATGAAAGCATTATTTTTCTATCATAATAACAGATGCGAACACATTAGAGAACATTCTATTTTTTAATCGGACCATTAAAATGGGTAAAGTATGCGCCGAAGACGATACGTGATGTGTTTTTTAATGTCAAGGACTAACACCTTCACCATTTATTGCATACCTGCCGTTGATGACATACAATCTATTTCTAGAAGCTACTAAATTATTACCATCAAAATAACAAAATGTCATCGTGTTTTTCTTGTGAGACATGGGGATTGAATCTCTGTCTTATTTACTGATCAATTTTATTTATTTATTTTTATTATTATTTACACTTTATTGCACAAAAAAAAAATTAACAAAAATATAAACTTATATACTAAACATATGGAGTGCAATGGGCCCTTTGTACAGCGATCTCTTCCAGGCAACCCAAGATGAAAGAGAAAAAAGTTTACGGGAAAACGAGATGTGCAAGGTGGGCGAAACAAAATGTACAATGTTAAATATAATCTTAAACTTATCAAAATAAAACTTACATACAATTTCAAAACTTATCTAGGGAAACTAAACTAAAATAAGGATTGCGTAAAAATATTAAAAGATAGTGACAATTTATTAAGATGGGTAATTAAGTGACATAAAGTGCTTGTAGAGGAGCTTTTTAAAGGATAGGAGGGAAGACGCCATACGTATGGAGACGGGTAAGGTATTCCATAACCTGACCGCAGTAATTTGAAAGGATTTGCCTAGAATTGGAGTTGGAAGGAACTTCAAGTATAAGCCGGTCAGATATGCAATGTATACCGACGGACCCATGAATTTAAACTTAGATTTTAGATAGGAAGGAGATTTGGGGCAAAAAAGGATAGAATAAAGAAGATTAAGGATATGCGCATCTCGCCGAAAACGAATGGGCAACCATCCTAGCTTTTTACGGAACGCGGATACATGATCGAATTTTCTCAAACCAAATACGAATCTGATAAGAAGTTTTGTAAACTTCAGTTTATCCAACAGTTCCTCATTCAAATCCGGGGAGCATACGTCGATAGTCCAGCAGTGGTAAAAGAAGAGTTTGAGTAGATGTTTGTGCGTATAGGAAGGAAATATAGTCTTTAGACATAGAAGCGGCATAAATTTTAGGCCAATATTAAGATGCGATATGAATGAGGGAATGTCCAATCTATACAACTTTACTGTTAATTAGTTGGTCTAATGAAAACTATTACAGTTTCTTCAAGATTTGAATCCAATATCATTAAGCTACAGAAGTGGTCAAACTAATAAATATGCCACAATTATAGACTGACAAAATCATTACCCTTTATGCTTTGCTGTAGTCGGTTAAATATAACGTTAACGATCATTTAACGGTTTAAAACGCGATATATATTAGTTAGACTTATTTGAAAATTATTTTTAACTACAGCCCAACGTTTCGGATGCTTTGCAGCAGCCGTGGTCATGGGGGTAACATCGGGCCACAGTTAAAAATAATTTTCAAATAAGTTTAACTAATATATATCGCGTTTTAAACAATTAAAGTGTTTTATTTAAAATTTGTACTACTCGCGTAAACTACAGACGATGTTCATTTGTTTTTAATATTGAGTATAGTGAAGAAGGACCTATCATTTTAATATATAAACGCTATAAGATGAATCGTAAACTCGCTATCTTTTCCCAATACAACTGCATAATATAAATTATAATAAACTATGATAGCCTGTACTTAGTGACACATTTATGTTACAGGAAGTTATTGTATATACAAGTAATTACTTATGAAGGTCGAGGGTGCGGTGAACTGCAGTTTCTGTATCGTGTTAATGTTGTTTGATAGATAGACAAGCATGAGTTATACTTTATGGAAGGTGATATACTCTAGCCATACATCTAAGTAAGATGTGCTGTCGGCCTATTTGGGCGTTGGACATTCGGCAATCCATAGACTGAAACGCTATTAAACTTCACTCCTTCTTCATCTGTCTTCATCATCTTCGATATTTATACATCATTAATATCGAAGTCCAACTTGTTTCAGAAAAAAAATGTATTGATTAGAAAAATGTTGGACTCGATGGAGTTCGAACCCACCCGTTGATTATAAGCTTTGCTACCATTGCATCAACGACTCCGTCAAACCCTCACAAGCTAGAAACATCGCATTTCTATCAGAGTCTCCACCATCACAGATAAAAAATCAGATACCATAAATCCAAAATTGGACGACAGCACATCTCAATTAGATGGGATACAAATCTCTTCTATCAAATGACGTGACGTCTTTTTTTGTTAAAAACTCACCTCTTTAACCCTTTGTAGCAGCGGTTCCAACCAATGGACATTACACTCCACATGTGAGTCTAAAAATGTGAGAACCGGCGCCGTAGCCGCGTCCGCGCCTCGAACGCGAGACCTCATGAGACCTTCGCGTTTTGAATTCCGGATGACCTGGACCTTTCGGATTGCTCGAAGAGCGGCGCCATCTTCAGCTAAAAATACATGTTCATATTAGAGATGAAATTTAAAATCTGAATTTGGAATAACCAACAAGTATCCGGCCGGTTACAAACACTTAAAGTAATAATTATAATTGTTTATTAAAATAAAAAATGTTAACTTAAAAACAATATTAGGAAATTATATAATATATAAGCTTACTTTAATGGCAAGTCCTAAAACACACGCTTTTCTTGCAACATTGATTTTCAGTGACCCCTGAAATTTTGTTTGAACACAGAAATTCAACTGCACTAAGTTTAAAAAGCGATATATATTAGTTAAGCTAGTTTGAAAATCATTTCAACTACGGCCCGACGTTACCAATGCTTTATTCTATTTAAATATATACTACTCGCGTAAACTACAGACAGTATTCAAAATGAATTGGTTAAATGCTGTATGTAATTTAACGAATGAAGGATAATAAAGTAACAAGCCACCACTTTACTATTATCGACCGTACATTCGGTTCCCCGATGATCAGTTATTCGGCTTCAAAGATTATTCGGTATACGGCTAGCAGTAAGACGACTCTGTTTCATATCGATTAATATACAATGAACAATATAAATGAATAATAGAAGACAGGAAAACTAATAGTGTAACCATAATAATTTTTAATCAACCTTATATGAAACAACCGCAAAGCCACTGGTTTAATTTGCATTACTAAAGTTAAGATCATAGACCTTTTAATGAGATCTGATTGAAATTTAATTGAACCTATTTCTTCGTTCTAATTGGGAGTCATGACTAGACCCACGAGAAGACCAAGATCATAAACAATTTCTCTTCTAGATGAAGTTTAAAAGGATTTTTTTATTGATAATAGGTATCTGTTTAAGGTAAAAGTACAAAATATTTTTTTAACAATTTAAATAAATCACTTCAACGGTTTAAAATGCGGTATATATCAGTTAAACATATTTGAAAAATATTTTAACTACGGCCCGATGTTTCGGACAATGACTACAGACAATATTTAACGACTTGAAACTCGAATTATATTTGGTAACTTTCTGTTGAGTAGTATCAACTACAATCAAGATAGAATCAAGCAGTGTTTTGTTCCAAATGTAGGATCTAAATATCCAGAAGTATGTTAAAGCTAGTGATCTGTATTGAATTTATACTAAAATTATAATGATAAAGAGTTTGATTTAAATAAAACACTTTAACGGTTTAAAACGCGATAAACTTAAGTTAAACTTATTTGGAAATGACTTTTAACTTCAGCCCGACGTTTCGAATGCTTTGCAGCTAATATATCGCGGTTTTAAACCGTTAAAGTGTTTTATTTAAATGTGTACTACTCGCGTAAACTATAGACAGTATTTAAGAGTTTGATTGTTTAAATGCACTAATCTCAGGAACTACTAGTTCAAATTACAAAATTATTTTTGTCTTGGTAGGAGCGTGACACCCAAATATGTATGAAAGAATTATTCTATGAATAATCTAAAAAATGTCCGCCATAGTTTAGATCTATCGTTTAAGATTAACTTGCAAGAACGTCGGCAAGGGACGCGCCGTAACAGTTTTAGTTTATAAAGGTGAAGGGGGTTCGCAAAAACAAGATTTGGACACCCAAAATAACAATTATACGCGGACGAAATCGCTGACACAGCTAAGTACATGGGTTAAACGTTTGCCAGGTCAGCTAGTAAAATCTAAACCTAAGAACACATGTACTTAGTGAGTAAGAATCTAATTAACTGAGCTACTGTAATTGTTACTTATTGCTTAAAACCATTGTAAAGCACAATGTTGAGAATATTATTTGTAATGTATTTCATTGCATTGTTGTTCGGTTCTAACATTCAATTGTTGTAATAGATATTAGCGAAAATAGATTTTCTCGTGGGATTACATTTAACATTTAGTTTTTGTACATTACTGCAAAGTATTATACATAATTTGCTCTTTCACAAAACTAGCATCTAACCGAGATACGCTGACCTATTTTGGCTTTTGATATTCGGAAATCCACAGACTGCAATCGAAACGTGATTAAACTTCACGGCTTTTTCATCTGTGGACGGAGTTTTGGCATTCCTACCACCAATTTAATATCCAGATATCCAAACAAAGTCCAGCCATCGGACCGCCATATTGACTGTACATTGCTACCATTATACCAAATGGCAATGCAATGTTTATCGTCGGGTCGTGGTTAAAAAAAGTAATTGATATATTTTGCGTTTGAAACTCTTAAAACTATTTTATTTATGTATTCAATATTTATCTGTAGTAGGAAACTTATATTGATGATTAAATAAAAAAAAAACAGTAAATTCATGTAACTATATTTTTCATGTTGACATTCGACTTGTTTACTAAAATTATCTTGCCTATATGCTATATGCTATGGCGATTTCTTCCAGGCAAAAGTTGCCTGGAAGAAATCGACATAGGCGATAAGGCCGCCTTTACACAAACATGTTTTATTTCGTATATATAATTTAATACAGCAAAAATCGTCTCAGTAGATTTTCGTTTTTAACCTGAGTCAGATAACATATAGTAAAATGTGCAGAGTTAAATATCTTTTGGTGTTCAACTGGGGATCGAACTTGCTAACGGAAGTAACTAATGAGACAAAATTGTACACGCTTAATTAATGGGTACTTAAACTAAAATATTTGAGGGTAGAAACGTTTTAATAAATAGGTTTAAAAACGAAAATATTTGAGATTATTTGAATTCTATACAATCTGTAGTTTAGTAGTACACATTTAAATAAAACACTTTAACGGTTTAAAACGGGCTATGACCATGGCTGCTGCAAAACATCCGAAAATCGGGCTGTAGTTAAAATAATTTTCAAATAAGATTAGCTAATATATATCGCGTTTCAAACCGTTAAAGTGTTTCATCTCAATTATTTGAACTTATAGACATTAAAAAAATGCTAAGATAAAATTGTGTACATATAAGTAGTATAAGCAGACACCGTAACAGATAATAAAATGCAAATTAACTTGTTTAATTGAGCGTTAACGCCGCGTATATTATGTGGCGTGAACACAAAAGTGAAACAAAATTGTTTTTTAAACACATCGTTATGTGGAATAGCGGGTAATAAAGAAAAGTGTTACGTTTGCTCTCGATCGGGTTCTTTAATACAAATTAAGCATAAAATAGTCAGAGATATGTGTCTGCCCCAAGCACCATACGGGTGATATGGGATTTTACACATAAAACGATAGAAAAATATGTATACTAATTTTAAATTGAAGAGATTGTTTGTTTGAATGCACTAATATCAAGATCTACTGGTTCGAATTGAATTTTTTTTTTGTGTTCGTTGGAATATTTATCAAGGAAGACGTTAAGGCTTTTCATCAGACTGCGATCAACCGGAGACGTAGAAATTAATGATTTTATATTAAAACACGGTAGCTAAAATTACTTACGATTGTCACTAAAGTCATCAACTAGAATTATTTCTTTGATGAGGTATTCTGGACTTCGATTGAGGACACTGAAAAAAAAAATGCCTAAGTATACAGATTCAGGTTATGCTCTCATGCACGCATGACCCGGACGGAATTTCGATGCGCCTACCACCCAATTAATATCCAGATTTCCAGACATAGATTCAGAAAAAATATATTGATTAGAAATGTTTGACCCGGTGGGGTTCGAACCCGTTGATTATTCGTCGTACATTACGAGCCCGTCAGATCAGATGAATAATACTTGTGTGAGTAATACCTGACAATGGTGCGCAGGAGTGTCGATCGCGCTTCGTTGTGGAAGGTTATGATCACACTTGTTTGCGGTAGGTCGTCATCGTATTTCTTAAGTCGGCACCTGTAACATGAGTTGCGAAGTAACAATCCGTTAGTGGATATGTGGATCTTTAAAAGTCTTTATTATTTTGTACATTTAAAATCTCTATTCAAAATAAATACCGTCTGTAGTTTACGCGAGTAATACACATTTAAATAAAACACTTTAACGGGTTAATACGCAATAAATATTATTTAAGTGACTCCCCTTGACGGCTGCTACAAAGGATTCGAAACGTCGGGCCGTAGTTAAAAATCATTATCAAATCCGTTTGACTAAAATATATGGCGTTTTCAACGGTTAAAGTGTTTTATCTAGTCTTTAGAGCAATTTTGAAAATCTATTCAAATTTTCAAAATTGCTCTAAAGGTCAAGTCCTTACCAAGTCGTAATTTTTTAAATGAATAATCAATTTTTAATTCATATACTGCCATAATGTGAAAAATATTCAAGTTTTCCAATACTAATAAACATGTTTAAACAACCGTTTATGTCTGTTTGATGAAAAAAAAATTTAAAAGTACATGGCAGTACTTACATGGCATTCCTAGTGTCTGGCACGCCCCGGTTGCTAGGCAACGCATCAGAAGCAACCTGATTAAATCTGTTTCTGACGTAGGGGTCATTATCCTTGGCACCGCCAGTGACGTAACCAGCCTCGTCGAAGTACTTCCCCGTACTCCCAGTGCCATATTCTTCGAGGGAAATCGGGCTGCTTTCTGGTTCCTCAACATCTGCATGTTGTTTTATTAGACGGAGTGCTATGTTTTCCTCCTGTAAACAAAGGAACAATTTCGTATAATATATGAAAGGACAGACATCTTCTTCTTATGTGGGTAGGTTTTGCAAAACACGAATTGGGATGCCCAAAATAGCTATTTTACGAAGTCACAAACTCGATCGTCTTCTTCTCGTAATGTAAAGCTTATTATATGTCATTGTAATTGCTGTAAGTGGATCAGATACGGCTCGTTAGGCAGATAAGTCGGAAGTTGAGATTTGATATGCTCTCTTTGACTGGTGGGGGCATCTTATATAATTCCGTACACTATGTTACATAGCACATAGATACATAATGATAAATCTAATATGGTATTGTATAATCTATACTAATATATAAAGCTGAAGTGTTATTTGTTTGTTTGTTTGAACGCGCCAATCTCAAGAACTACGGGTTCGAATTAAAAAAAATTCGCATTGTGACTAATACAAGCGAAGATGCAGCGGGAAATGAAAAAAAATATATAAAAAATTATTCATCATTATGGGTTTCCGAAGCGTACGCTTCAAAAAAGGTTCAAGATACCCAAAAAAATTGTACGAGAGAATGATTCCTCTATAAATCATATAAAAAAAAGTCCGCGACGCTTTAAGTATATTTTTTAAGATTAACGAATTTGGATGCCCAAAATAAATAGTCTTAGCGGACAAAGTCGTTGCAACAGCTAGTATGTAATACAATGGATATTGTATATATATATATATATTGAAAAATTTGTTTAATTATAACTACGTTTGAATCGAAATATTATATAAAGAATAGAGAAATATCTTAAAATGTTTGTCTTCAAAGTTCAGACTTTTAATCAGTCCACAGGCACTTTATTAAATTCTTTAATACGTTTATAAGTGTATTCTGTCAAATACTAGACTAGGTGGATTAGATGAAGTACCCTAGCCAACTAAATAAAACACTTTTAAGGTAAAACGCGTTATCTTATTTATAATTTATTTTAAGTACACTCCGACATTGGGAATATGCAACAGCCACGGTCACGGGGGCATAAATTGTAATATATTTCGCCTTTCAAACTGTTTTGTTTAATTTGGATAAACTGCAGAACTTATCCCAGGCATATTACATCTAAACAAAATGCGCTATCGACCTTTCTTGGCTTTGCATATTAACATTAATTTTGACTACCTATATTGTAATCTTGTACCAAGTGTGTAGTAATCCAGTTTTAAACGATTATTATACTCTACGTCTACACCTACATAAACGCAGGAAAAGCCGAGAACGGTTACGAAACATTTATTTTTGCTTCCGTAAATTGTAGGCTAGTCGATATTTATGGTAATACAAATTGGTCACATCCTATACCTAACCTGTACCCGTTAACTGGCTTCAGATATATTATTTCTTTACTTATCTGCTATTGGAGAAAGTGAAGGAAGTAATATCTTTCGAGTTATCGTACGCTCTAATATTATCGTAAAATTAATAATGGAATTTTCTCCATTAAATCGTAATTACAAGACATATTGATAATTAAAGAAATAAAAATAGTATTATAGCGTGATAAAGCATTGGACACACTTATAGAAACGTTCCTTTCTAAGCAAACAACATTAAATAACATTTTAACGGTTTATAACCTGAAATATTCCACTTTACTTCGGCCCGACGTTTCGGAGGTTTTGCAAAAGCCGCTGCTACTAGGGTCACGGTCGGGCTGTGGTTTATATTAAGTTGACTAATATATGTCGCGTTTTAAGTAGTAAGAATTGAAAAGCAGTAAATAGCTCTAAAGTTTTTCCCCTGACAGCCGTCGCCCTGACTGCTGTAAAGCCAACGTCCGGTCGTAGTTGAGTTTAAAACGGTTTTAAATGTTTTTTTTTATTGTTTGCTGCTTAGTGACATTAAAATACCTGTTGCGTGTCCTTCCCAATGTCAATGAGCCAGCAGAAGATTCACACGTATTGTTTGAAGTTATATAAACTAATCCATTTGCGTAATATCTCGTGAAAGTGAAGTGCGTCCTTGGTGAGATCCGGTTTTGTTTGCATTGAGATCAAACCCACTAGAATGGACAGTGGACAGTACGCTACATACAATAGCAACTTTTTATAAATTAACTGGCTGTGTTAGTGACTCTGTCTGTCCGCGCAGAATATTTATTTTGGGCACCTCATGAATGTCATTTCAATAATGTCATCAACATGACGACAGAGACATTAGAAACAATTTTTTTTTTTATAAAACTATTAACGGTTTAAAACGAATGTTAATTTTCTCCCCAAGACCACGGCTGCTGCAGAGCATACGAATTATCGGACCGTAGTTAAAGTAATTGTTAATATGTTAACATTTCGCGTTTAAAACCGTTAAAAATGTTTTATTTAAATGTGTACTAATCGCGTAAACTACAGATATTTCAATAGTTATAAACATTGAGGATCAGATAGTAGGCAGTCTAAAACCCCCACCATCATATAACAATTTTACTCCCATCACAATTAGATTTACCTCGATACTAGTGTATTTAACTTTCTTTAACATAATACTATATGTTCATATATGTAGGTTGGTACGCAATACGTACCTAAACGTATAATATAGAGGGAACATGTAACTCTTGTATTTTACATACAACCTTTCACATAATAATTGTATGTAAAGGTCGTCATTGGAATGCATAGGGAAGTACTTTGTACAGACAAGCTAGGGGTTCACTTGGTAGGTAAAATTCCCCAGCT
The DNA here is from genome assembly GCA_963661955.1 of Leptosia nina. Taxonomy (NCBI): domain Eukaryota; kingdom Metazoa; phylum Arthropoda; class Insecta; order Lepidoptera; family Pieridae; genus Leptosia; species Leptosia nina. The sequence goes on from CAVLEF010000011.1 coordinate 6,466,672, forward strand.
TTATAACATCTAAATAAGATGCGATGTCGCCCTATTGTCGCTTTGGATATTCGGAAATCCACGGCTGCAACTTCACGTTTTTTCATCTGTAAATGTGGATGGAATTGCGTAATTCTTACCACCCATTTTATATTCAAATTTTCAGGACAACGTCCAATACAAATACTGTCTGTAGTTTACGCGAAGGAGTATTTAAATAAAACACTTTAACGGTTCAAAACACGATATATATTAGTTAAACTTATTTGACATTATGGTCACTTTTTATTTGACCGGCGAAGGAAAGACAAAAGTTTGGCCAAATACTTCGACGGAACAGAGGCTCGCCAGCAGCAGTTTTTACTTTGACGTCAGAGACACCATCCACCTTTAGGCTCCACGTGACTACGGCTGCTGCAAAGCATACGAAACGTCGGGCCGTAGTTTAAAATAATTTCAAATAAGTTTAACCAAAACATATCCGTTAAAGTGTTTTATTTAAAAGTCTAATAAGTTTTAGAAAAATTTTATAAGAAAAATATAAATTGATTAGAATCCACGACCCGTTTGTTGATGACACAATGCTACCAACCAATTTGGTATAATACCAACGAAGTCGTGAAAAAGCCGTCGCATCTTTTCGACTAACAGTTTATATAACAAGGTATATATTAATAATGACACTAATAGGGATAGTTCAAGTTTTAATTTATCGTGGCTTGAATTTCACCCACGTTTTAGTTGCAGGGTTGAGAGACATTTGAGACTTTGCAAATTACGACTCTATTTTTAGACTGGGTATATTTTTAACTTGGCATATATCAAGATCTAGTTCTGTTAGTGGGCGGTAAATCTAGACTTCTAGTTTTCTAACTTCAAACGAAATGAAAAATGTAGTGCTATAAATATCTTACCGCCTCTGTAGCTAAATGGTTATACGTGTTGCCATTGCGTTAAGGGACGGGGACAAAATTGATTGTTTCCGACGGATAAGGTATAGAAGTCTGATTTACTTGCCGGTATAAATAACGATCAGTGAAACGGACACATGAATTTGTTGGCCCCATACCCCACGGAGGGATTTCACACATAAAGCTTATATCTGTAAGTTTACTTAAGAATTCCGCAAACGTTACACAATTATATATAGTCTAGAAGTTTTATCTATCACACTAGCTGTGCCCGCAATGTCGTCCGCGTGGAATAATTATTTTGGCACTATAATGTTTTTTCTTGCAAACAACCATCCCAGCTTTATAATATTAGTATACATTATTACTCCAAGTTCTGGGGAATTGATGATTTATTGTTGAGCAATTTTGAGCTATTTGAGTGACTTTAAAATTGCAATGTAGGAAAGCCGCTGGCATGATACAGAATATTAAACAATGCTCACAATATGCTGTAATGCTGCGTTCATATGGACGAAGTTTAAAATAGTTTATAGATGTAGGACACTAATTGTTAAATATAAGTACACTTTTTATTATACACGTTTGGTAAGGTAAATTATACGATTATCGTATAAAGGAACAACCATAACTTAAAACATTTACGAGCTCGAACGTGGATTCGATCAGCACCTTGTCATGTTTCTAATCAATTTATAATTTTTATACTGTCTATTGTTTACGCGAGTAGTACACATTTATAAACACTTTAACGGTTCAAAACGGGATATATTAGTTAAAGTTATTATACACGGGTCTCCCCGTGACCACGGCTAAAGCATCCGAAACGTCGGGCTAAAATTAAAAATAATTTTCAAATAAGTGTAACTAATATATCGCGTTTTAAACCGTTAAAGTGTTTTATTTAAATTTATAATTTTTCTGAAACATGTTGAAATCTGGATATTAAATGGATGGTAGGAATATCGAGATACCGTCCGGGTCACGAACCACCGTCCACAGATGAAAAGTGGTAAGGTTTTATATTTTCGGTTACTATGAATTTTTTCGAATATAGAATGTCAAAATAGATTGACATTGCTTCTTGAACTGTTTTCGCAGCGAACGCAACCGACACCCTCAAAGATAAATAATTTTCCTCGTGTTTTCCACACTTCCCTCTGTTACTTTGTTACTATTCGTTGCAGCTTGATGTTTTGTAGCTTAGTGCCTTCCTCAATAAATGGTCTAACTAATAAGATTTTTCAATTTGAACCATTACTTCCTTAGATTAACCTACGCGCTTTCAAACATACATACGTAGAGTCTGTCTACAGATCTATACTAATATAAAGCTGAAGAGTTTGTTTGTTTGTTCAAGAGATCCAAAAAATATGTTTGAAAAAAAAATTTTTTTTTAAATGATCTAAAAAGAAAAGAAAAAGTCTCCGACACTATATGTCTATCTTCTAAGGTTAATTTGCAAGAACAACGGGACGCGGACGACGTCGTGGTTAATAGCTCAAATTTATAGAGTTGAACAGGGCGTTTGCAAAAACAAAAATTGATATCCAAAATAATTATTGTACGCGTACGGAGTCGCTGACTCAGCTAGTTTATATTATGAGTATAGAATTTACATCGACAATTTTATGGTGTTGCCTTTACAAGGTTTTACCTTTAGACTTAGCGCACCCTATCTGGAAATGGCTAGGATTTAACAAACGAGTTTCGAAAGTACGTGGGTTTCTAGTCACGATCCCGTTTTGTCGATATTATTTGTTTCGCAACAAAATAGCCTTTATTTATAGCTTGTGTTGGTTGAAATTTCTCTGCCACAGTTTATATCTTAATTGGATTTTGATCGTAATACGGAGTTATCTAACTCGTACACTATAACTATGGCGTTGTTTTGTAAATATATGAAATCTTGGTAAAAATATGTGAGATACAATATTTGACGGGTCTTGTTGGACTAACGATAGCAGTGTATATTACTATTATAATTGTAATAAAATATTTCCCGCCATTAAAATATTTCTAAAATGAAAATATATTTTTTCTGAAACATGATGGGAATTTGGAATTTCCGTCCGCGGATGGAAAACGAACCTTAGATGGAAAAACTGCTAAGTGTAATGTGATTTGGTTGCTGTTTGTGTGGTTGATGTCCGGATGTCTAAAGTTAAAAAGGACAACAGCACATCGTTTCAGATGCTATGTAGTTGTAAAAAAATATACGTAAAAATATACGAACCGTATCAGGTGCTTTTCAGCAACAGTGACATCAGCGCTGCCAGATTTTTGTGATTCCTTTGTTGGAATCGAACAAAGAAAAAATATAATGAGATAATTTTGAATTTATCTTTTTATTCGAGTTTAAATTGCGATTGCATGACAATAGATAGTGATACAAAGTACAAACTAGGCGACCCGACAACGTTGTTTTACGAAATAAATTATTTCTAGATAATATTTGGCAGAAATCATAAATATTTTTTGTTAGTATGAAAAAATGTAGAGCTTATGAGTAAAGACACAAAAATTGGTTAAATATGCAAAATTTTACTACATCGGGTTCAGCTGGTTTAAAGATTTGACAGCTTACATTAAAAATATAATTCGAATCAGATTATAATACACAACATTCTCTCTGTGATCTACGATCAAATACTTTTAAAATAAGTTTAACTAATATATTTCCCGTTTTAAACCGTTAAAGTGCGTGCGTTGTATAAATAGATAACAATATACAATATTAGTGTTAACTTTGTTCTAATTTAATGTCACAACTAGTGTTGCTGTAATTACATTTTTGCATGTTTTTCATTTTCTTAAATGCTCATAAACATTGTCTTGATATCTTAAAATACATTTACTGTGTTTTCTGGTTCTATATGCGATATTTACGGTACATTTCCCGTGCTATATTATGTGCATGCTGACCTATATTCAAGCTAATTAAATTTTGACTCATCGCTCCGAACAAATGACGTTAGACAAAAATTTGTTGATATTGTTAAAGTATAAAGTTGCTATAGCTCTTAAACAATGTATTATTTCGCGGTACTATACCAAAAATCGTCATTATCTCTTTCTTCTTCTGACTGTCTGTCTGTTTTTATACTTACTTCTATCATTTTTTTTACTACTTCAAATACACTTCAAATAACCTATTCGAAAATACAGCAGCAATATTAAGTTATTATTTTAAACAATAAAATACTTTTAACGGTTTAACACGCGAAATATATTAGTTACAATAAGTAACTAATGTATTACTGCTTAAAAGCAGTAAAAAGTGTTTTTATTTTAATATTACATTAAAATAAAAAAGTACTTACAGATACTATACTATACAAAACGAAAGTTTTATATTAAATTTTAAATAATTCTAATTAATGAGGAACATATACCATCTTTCTGTTGTCCCGTGGCCACAAATGCAAAGCCTCTGCATGTCGGGTCGTAGATAAAAATTAATTAACTTAAACGTTTTGCTTTCAACCTGTTAAACGTGTTTTATCTAATATGTAGGTACTATTCGCGTGAACGATACAACTTAAAATAGATTTTACATTGTCTGTAGTTCACGCGAGTAGTACTTATTTAAATAAATCAAATTTAACGGCTTTAAACACGAACTATATTTTTAAATACTATCTGTAGTTTACGAGGGTAGTACACATTTAAATAAAAATACTTTAACGGTTTAATACGCGATATATGTCGGTTAAACTTATTTGAAAATTATTTTAACTACGGCCAGACGTTTCGGGACTTTTGCAGCCTCGGAAGCTGCCCCGCGCGACATGAAGTAAGTTATCTAATATATTTCGAGTTTGAAAACCGTCAAAAGTGTTTTATTACAATTGTCAAAGTCTCTTACATTTTTAGAATATGTTTCGCGCTTCATTTGTTTTACGTAAACTTCCGCAATTCATATATTACTGGATTTGCTGGAGCGAGGATATGGTTACTGTGGTACAATTGTCGTAAAGGTAATCACATACTAATTTTCATTGTATCGTTATATAAACCCGTCGTGTGTGGTCTAATAAGCTGGTATTTCCTGTGCCTATAGCGGTTTTGTTGTTAACCATTTTTGTGCATTGTGTAACTGATTTTACCATGAGGTAATGACGAACGAATTTGAGCATTCAAGAATGTCTATGGTTGGACGTTTACCTCTTCTTTTACTGATGGTGTAAATGCCTAATGCTACGCATCTGAAACCGACAGAGATGAAAAATTTTCGCCGTCTTGTTCACATTTCCCGCTGTATCTTCGCTCGTGTCACAGATGTCTTCCTCGATAAGTGCTCTAACACATGAAGAATTTTTTAATTCAAACCCGTAGTTCCTGATATGAGCGCGTTCAAACAAACAAACTCTTCAGCTTTATATTAGTATAGATAGAATTGGACGCGCTTACGTAACAGAAATTAATACGGTCAAACTATTTCAGTAACAAGCCTGACCCAGCTAAGATTACGCCAAAATAAATTGCAGTGACAAAGCGATTTGAAACAATTAAAACGATCATTACTTGCGAAATGGTTCGAGATGTAACTTGGCTACTGACTGCGTTTTAACTTTCGAGATCGCATCTTGAATTTTGTATTATTTAATCCGTGAAGGAAATCTTTTCTATGATAGATAAGGACAGGTAAGCATGAGGTTCTTCACGGGGATAGAAGGTGAAATATCAGACATGTATGATGTTTTCTTCAGATGCGCCGTGGGCCTATTTTGGCTTTGGATATTCGTAAAACCACAGACTGAAACTCTAACTCGATTTTCGTATGGACGGTGGTGGTTTTCATTGTCACCACTAAACCAACGAGCCGGAACTGCGACAAATTTTAATTTAATCTTTCTATTTTAAGTGCTTGGTTTGCGTGATATTCCAGTTTTGTAAGTCCGTAAAAAGCGTGGCTCAAACAATATCCTTTCTACAATTTCGTGAGACTGCCTCTCAAGTATGGTATTTGTGCCACTTTATCGTGGGAATTAGACAGAATAGTATTCTCAATTGCGGAGCAGCCGTGACGAAAAAGTAGGTATATCTTGGCGTTTTCATCTTAGCTATTCATGTGTATATTTTGGTCAAATACATTTTTGACTACAACAGAAAATAATTCTTAGAAAAACTTGTTAATTGGTATACCCATCGCTTTATTAACATTTGTCAATTAAATAACAGTTTAAGTGTATTTTTATTAAAAAAGAGGCGATGGAAGCAAATACTTCAACCTATAACATCCACAAGACGTAAAAACCCACAGACTAAAATCAAAACGCAATTACGATTTTAGGTTTTTCATTCTGTAGCCAAACGGAATTCCGATATTCCTTACAACCATTTTTCCAAACGCAGCTATAACATTATATAATTTTATGAGTTTACTTTATTAAACGATATGAATCGAATCCACGATCCAATTATTACCAAAAGCGAACTTACGGACTTAGCAAAAAATTGTTTAATCTGTGTAAATTAGCTTCAGTAAAAAATAGAAACCTAACTAGATTTTTATTTACATAATATAATAATAATATGTATATTCAAATAAACGCATTTGTAATTAAAATCTAGCGTTATATAAAAAGTAACATTATAATAATGAATCATTAACACAGCGAGAAGCATCCTATAACCAAGCAACAAAAAAAACTATCTACATTAAGTAGATAGAATAAAGCTGAAGAGTTTGTTTGTTTGAACGCGCTAATCTCAGAAAGTACTGGTTCGAATTGAAAAATTCAGGAAGCTATAAAACATCGCGCTGTGTGTAGGAGCGAAACAACAGCGGGAAATGTGGAGAAATGGGGAAAATTATTCAACTCTTTTCAAACTTTCCAAGGTGTAAGGTGACGTTGTTGTTAATAGCTTATGTTCATAAAGATGAAAACGTTTGCAAAAACAAATTTGGAAGCCTAAAAAGTTTATTCTACGCGGACGAAGTCGCTGACACAGCTAGTTATTAATAATATAATTATGCAACAATCTGAGTAATCTCGTACTCGTTATGCCTATATCATGCCTAAAAGGATTACGTCGTGACGTTTACTTCCGGTTCGATATGCTCCAGTTTTGGTGTCGAATACTGTTTACGACTCGGTACAGTGTATATGTAGGTACAGATAAAAAATAATAATTATATCACATATGAGGCGGAAGAAAACGAATTTGTACTATTATTTATGTAAAAAATATGTTTACAATTTTGGGTCACTGTGCTCTTGTAAATTACGATTTTTAGACTATGAAAATATAAGTAACTCAAGTCATAAAATTGCAGTTAGGCTACTGTGCCTCTAGCGATCTCATATTGTCTATAGTAATATTATAAAGCTGACGAGTTTGTTTGTGTCAACGCGCTAATCTCGGGGGCTCTAGGTTCGAATTGAAATATTATATTTAAATGTGTACTACTTAAATTACAGGCAGTGTGCAACATGACGAATAATTGACTGTATGTAAGATAGAATTAGAAGTGCAAACTTCACACACTTCCGTTTATTGTTAATTTATGGGCACACACAATTTACACCAAACAACCTGCCTCGGAAATAACTAGACCATCCGTTACGTCATCGTCGTTATCAAAACTACGAACTAGTGAAAGTAAGAACACTGTTAAAAGTAATAGTGTGTGCTTACGTAATTGACTGGCAAGGCCAAAATGTGTTATAAAAATATATGTACACCTAGTAACGATTATAACTTATTTTGTACCGATGGTGAAAATATAAAGATCAGAACTGGTATCGTATCGTTGTTTTTTTTATTTATCGTGGTATAAATGCATTAGCACGTAAATATGTATTTAACTTACTTAAAAAAATTGAAATGCTTTTACCCCCCCCCCCCTACCTCGTTCTAGTTACTGATAAAGCATCCGAACGTCGGGTCTTAATGAATGTCTTTCTTAAAAAGATGACTATTACAAGCATTATTTTTATTTATACTTATTGTGAAGAATATTAAGTAAATATTTTTATAAAACATTACATATAGTATCTGTAGCTTTTAAGATCTACACTGTATTTAGTCTGTATGTCTACATTGTCTCTATTTGTACTATGGTAAATTGGCAATCTCGTCAATAGTAATGGCTTCGTGTTTATTCATATTAATAATGTATGATTTAAAATTCTACTAGAAGTTTAATTAAATACTGCATAACCTCAATAAAAACTACATTTAAAGAATTTGAATTTAAGCATTAAATATATTTCTTTTCTCTTCACTTAGCGTTTTAATATGTAGGTAGTACGCTCCACACCAAAATATGGGTTTGAAAGTAAAAACTTGTTGTACTAAACACTTTCCCTGTTTAGAGCAATTTGATACTACTTTCTAAGTATATAACATATTTTATTTTAGTCTTGCACATTTAAATAAAACACTTTAACGGTTTAAAACGCGATATATTAGTTAAACTTATTTGAAAATGATTTTTAACTTCGGCCCGACGTTTCGTCGAGTCGAGTCTCCCCGTTGGACCACGGCTGTGCATGGCAAAGCATCCGAAACGTTCTCGTGCAGAAATACATGTGTTTTATTATTTATTTATTCGTAAATTAGAATGTGAAATGTATGCATATCTAATAATATAATGAGCATTTTGACTATCATAAAAAAGTGTTACAAAAATTAGCTTGCACAAATTATGCAGAGGAATAATATCAAAAATATACTAATATATGAGTTACAATTAAAACCATAAACTTAAAGTCATTAACAATTCGTTACTTTGCTGTGGATATCAATCGGCTGTTTGCTATAATTGTAAAGCAACGCTGATTTTCAGTGAAGCCCCTTAAGTGGCACTTAAAGCAAAGGATGAGTTTAAAATTAATACGATAACGTAAAAAGGTGTTAAAACAAGAACAAATTTGAAGTCAAATATATTTTAGTAGCTTTTTTTTTAAATGATATAGTCTGGCTTTCTTTCATTCCAAAACTGTAAATGAAAGTTAGTATACATTAAAGAGTAATTATTACGTTTTTTATCACAGAAAATTTACATTCTTTCGGAATTTCGCTTGCAATTTTCAATTTGTTACGATGTTGTTACTTGTTTTCTATATTTTAAGTTATATGCCCACTCTGTGTCTATATATCTTCATAGTATATGTGTATATACATATATATCTTTATGCTATGAAGCAAATGTGAAAGGTATAGGATTAAGGAACTGCTTTATTCATCTCTTAGTTATTTTATTTACATCACGCGTTGCCACGTTCACGTTCGGGCAAAATTTTAATTTGTTTTTTTTATTCTACCAGCTAGCATTTTTGAAGAGTTGTGCCACATTAAATTGGTCTCAGTTATCACCGTAACTTAGCGGCGATAATCTTTGGCTTCATCTGGAGTAGCAGTTTAGCTAGAAACAGTTAGAAGCTGTTTCTGATATGAAAAAGACCTGTACGCAATTGTGGGACATTAATGATGAACAAGACATATATAGTACCTCAATTTAAACGCTAGATGTCGCTTTATAAAATAACTTTTCATCAAACTTGATTTGGTAACTAAAATCGAATTAGGAAAAAGTCTACATATCTGCTACCTTCCAGTAGGTTTAGTAGTAAGTATTCTACTTCTTTTAAGAAGAAATCCGTAAAATATGTTTGATATGGAAAGTCACAAGAATCCAAGGCGAGTTTCTAAAAGAAATTCGAGCGCATTGTACGAGTTCTCAAGTTTTTGTATCAAGCTCTCAAACTCTGAGAAATGAAGCAACGTGACGCGGTTATAATAATTGCCTTATTGTTCTTTTGCACGCTCGCACACCTCATTGTCCCAGCCCTGGCGTGGTGGATCATAATTAGATATGATTCGATTGAATGCGATTGTGTACATGATCTGTAGTCTGTACGCAAATAAGTAAAACTATTATAAACAAATTGTAAAACCATGGATGCTTTTTATAAGTACTTGTCACGTGACCAGGTTCATGCAAGTAAAAAGGTAGTAAAGTGACATGTAAAGTGTAATTGAAACCAGGGTTTCAGTACTAAAACGTTTATAGATAAAGAGGAGGGAATATGGGAAGGTATGAATTACAAGATTGTAATGGTGTAACATGGATACTGCTTACAAATATTGTTGTAATACAGGCGATTTGTACACATTTAAATAAAACACTTTCAACGGTTTAAAACGCGAAATGCTAATACAAAATACTCAGTTTCGGAATCTAGTTGTATTAGTATATAGTATAGTGAAATATTCATAAAAATAACCCTACGACGTTACAACGTCGAATTCGTGCCTCCGATCTATTAGAGTTGGTTTTACCCAAGATAATTCTTACGTGAATAGCCTCCAAGGTCGACCTTAAGCACGACATGTTTTATACCGAAAGTTAGCTGACATGTAATGAAAGTATATTTTTTTTCTCGAACTTGCTTGAAAATTTGAGCATTATTTTGAAAACCTTCTTCGAGATAATTCGAACTTGCTGTAGGTCGAGCAGCGGTCGGCAATAGTTGTATGTAAATTGACACAGATATGCTGTCATGTTTAGCAGCCAAATGAATTACTATGTACATTATATTTGTCGTAAATTGTGTAAGGCTTTCACCGCCATCGTTCAGCATATCATTGTCTTTCGGGCTGTTCGGCCGATGTGAGCGAGAAGAGGTTGTCGACGTTTCGCCATCAAGGGTGGACGGCATCATCAGATGTTAACTCCTCGATTGCTCGAAGAATTACGATTGCTCAATAAATTATTATATATTCTATTATCTTCTATTCCACAACATGGCGACCAAAGAGGTAACTTATCAAAGGTTTAATTTAAATTTCGAACTGGCTTGCACTTCGTCATTGGTTTTAAATTGTATTAATTAGTTTTAATTTTCGCGCATTTTTTTGAGAATAGTACTATACTAGCTTTGGTTTGGATGGAAGATTATTGATGGGCTATAAAACCATAGTCTTGAAGATATTATCTTTATTAGTTTTTTATAAAACAATAGTGCCTTTAAAAAGAGAGTTCGAGTATACTTTATTATAATATCATTCAAGTCTTTTTCTTTTTTGTATAAAAAGAGCATACACATTGATTTTAGCTTGTCTTCAATGACCTTTGAAATAGCCTAAAGTATCGTAATCTAGGAGTTTGTCAGTTTGACACTTTGTTAATATTGCTTCCGTCATACAAGTATTCGTGCATACGACCGAAGCTTATTAAAACTTTACTACGTTGACAGTGTACGGTTATGTAATTTACTTTGTGGTCATATTCGTCGGGTCAGCGGTCAGGGCAAATTAATATCAAATTTCAAACTAGGTTATTTAGACCTTCACTCACGCGAAGTTTGGCTTTACAAGCGTAGGTGTACACTGAAAGTACGTTTGCAAAAATAGTATATATTATTATACTTTGGATATTGTTTTACTCTAGTTAGAGAAAAAGAACCATAAAGATCTAGAAGGAATAATTTAAGTATAAATAAACACTTTGAAAGGTTTAAAACGCGAAATATATTCGGGTTAAAGACATTTATAACTTATAACTAGTTAAAGTTAAATTAAAAAATACTTAAACCGAAACACGTCAGTTAACTTATTTATAATTTAAGTTAACAACGGTCGTTTCAATGCTTTCCCCGTGACCACGGCTGCTGCTAGGCAAACAAAAGATCGAGCTGTGGTTAAATTAAATTAAAAATAGTTAAAATAATATATTTCGCGTTTTAAACCACCGTTGAACATTACACAACCGTTGACTTCAACGGTTGTTGTAATGTGGATGGTAAATTATATTTAATTAATTTACGTAGGTCTAAATCTTGTCAAAAAGCAATTTACATGTTATAATATCTATTAGTTTTACTGGGAATAGATTGATTTTTTTACCAAATGACCCAATTTTTTTTTTGTATTTACTTCATTTGTTGAAATTAGATAAAACATTTGTAACGGTATTAAACGCGGTATATATATTTTATTTAAATTTTATTACGTATTAGTTTTTGTTACTACTAGAATATGTTACTTAGTACTAAACGCAAGTTTAAAAATTCAATTGAATCTTTAAAACCTTATAAGGAAACTTTCGATTTATACTTTGATAATAGAACCATAAATGAAGGGGAAATTCTTCACGCGATGTGTTTTGTTCCTATAATTATTGCTAGGGGTTATCTACGATAGGAAATCTGGTTAAGAAAGTTGCACAAGGATACAGGTAACTTTCATTTATAGAATACATAATTTAATTAAGATGCTAACTTGAACATTTAACTGACTACAAACTAAGCAAACGGTTGTATGTTACGATATTCTTTTGTTTTATTTATATATCCTAACTTACTAATATATATTCTATGGTTTCAATTCAGTTTAATCAAACACTTTTTAGGAGCAAACTTAAAAAAAAAATAAGAACCATGTTATAATAGCTTACGTTATATACGTTTTATAAATGCGAACTATATTAGTTACCTATCTTAACTACGACCCGACGTTTCCGAAAAGTTGAGCCGTATTAAATATATTGGTATTCAAACCGTTAAAAAGGTCTAACTTAAACTCTTTTTGTTGTCGATTAAATCTTATGGCGTAATACAATTTTTCTGAAAAGTACCTAACCTTTAATCTAATGTTGAAACAGTCATCTCTTCTACATTTTATGTATTGGTGACTATTTTAATTCAATACTAAATAACTATTTTAATTTTGGGTAGACTTCACTTACAATATGATTTTGAACAAAAGGTTTATATAAGGTTTAATTTGGCTATTAAAACCAAAGCCCACTACAATTGTACAGCAAAATTATGCAACTCGTTCTAATTCGTATAAAATAAATAAATAACTGTTTGAAACGCTCTAATTAACTTACAAATAATAATGAATTAACTTAGCTTCGGAACTACGATGAGATGGTGTGAACTCAGTCATGGTCGGTTTGCTTTGAAGTGTTGAATTAATTCATCTAGAAGCGACTACAAAATATGAATAGTAGCGATGTGCTTGATGTGGTTGGAGCCGAACATTCGGTTATATCAGTCTACGTTCGTTTCACTAGACACGTAAAAAAGATATCAAAATAATTCTTAAAAATTTTACATAACATATTCCTAACGTAATATACAATAACTAGCTGCTACCAAGACGTCGTCCTCTTCTCGCTGTGGCAATAAATGTTAAAAGATAGACATATACTTACTGTAATCCACATTTTTTAGATCGTTTAAAGAGTAATTGTTCTTTGATAGATATTTTTTGGGTATCTTGGACCGTTTTCGCAGAGTACGCAATGGAATCCACGAGGATGAATAACTTTCCCCGTTTTTTCCACATTTCCCAATCGCAGCCTGTGTTTTATAAATTATAGCCTAAGACCTTCTTCGATAAAGGCTAATAGTGCGTTCAAATAAACAAACAAACTCTTCAGCTTATATTAGTATAGATTATTATGTTTTTCATAAGGAGTGGTAATAGTATTTTGGTTTTAAACTTCGATTACGCGCAATGTGGACCGAGTCTTAGCCCCGCCCTAATGGCAGACTACGAAAAGAGATTATGAAATACTTGTGACTGTGTTTGTGTATACGTATAATAATTATCATATTAACTACTTATTGCGTTACGTAAAAATATTAAATAATTTATTATGTCTTTGTTCTTGTATTGTTTTCTTTTTTAAAAAAAGAAATTAAATTCCCTGGAACAGGGTAACCCGCGCAAAACATGTATTAAATTAATAATTACGCTAATCTACACCCGTGGACGAAAATTTGTGACCCGGACGGAATTTCGATATTGTTACTATCCGTAGTTTTTAAGACAGGTTCTTACATGCTTTAGAAACATGGAACCAGTGGGAATCGAATTCCCTTCCCTTTAGCTCAGCCTAAGTATATCAACTCATCTTGTCCGTCCACCATTGTCCAAATTTAGCACGAAATTTTTTGTCACGCTACAAGTTTATTGCTCTGCGTTTTTTGTTAGAAATAAGCGTAACAGTTGTATTGTAAGAAACATCGATTTGGAAAGCTTTCTTATTGGAATTGTCGATCTCATTACAAAAAATCCTAATCTAACCTATCTGCAGAGTTGCATGCTAGGAATAGTAGGTTCGGTTTCGAGTCCAATATATATAAATCACTATCTGTATACAACATACAATACGAACCAACAGCTGGAATATGTGGATGGTAAATTGGTGGTAGTAAATTATGGGTACCACAAATTTCTCAGTTCATAAAAGTTGTTAGTTCATAATTATCGCGTTTCGGTATCACTTTTTTAGAATGTTTATAGGTACTTAAAATGGGTCAACAGCACATCTGAAATAACAATTAAAATACTAGCTGATTGACCTCTTATCTATACATGATATAACATATTAATATATAAGACTTACTGGTATATAATAGGAACGTTTGTCTTTGTATAAGTGTTTGATCGCTTTATACGAAAAAATAACAATTAAACGCTTAATACATTCGTCTATAACCTTAATTCCTTATTACTCGTAGACGTCTATCGAGAATATCTAAAAGTTTGGTCACTGTTAAAATTCCTCCAACGTATTATAGGAATCTGACCGATCTAGAGGCTCGTGTTTTGAATACAAGTTGTAAATTACGCTTACTTTCAAAATCGTGTTGAGATTCGCTAATCCATTGATCCGTATTCAGGGCGATAGAGATAACTTTTACAAACTCAAGGTAAGTAGTAGTAAGTTCTTTTATAAGAAGACGGTCTTAAGTTAACACCTGGGCGTATTAACATCTCTGGATTACAAAAAAACAGTATACCGGCAAACGCGTAGACACCGTTAGTCAATTCTGCAAGGACCCGGTCAGTTTTGCCAGATACCAACTTCGACGGAACAGATGGCGCTAGCGTAGCAGTTTTCACTTTGATGTCAGATACACTCTTCATTTTGAGTCTCCCTGTGACCACGGCTACTGAAAAGCATCCGAAACGACGGGCCGTAGTTAAAATAATTGAAGTCATTGAAATAAGTTAAACTAATACTCGTATATATCGCGTTTTAAACCGTTAAAGTGTTTTTATTTATGACTAATGCCCGCGACTTCATTCGCGTGGAATAGTGACTTGGGGTAGAATTTTTAGTTATTTAGGCTGTTTATTAATTTATGTAAGGGCGCATTTATCGCAGGCAATCTATGTTGTAAGTGCTACTTTCCCGCAACACTCTCTCCTCACATCACTACCACTCTAACCCCCAAGACCCCCACTCCCATCCCCAAAAAGCCAAAAAAGAAAGTTTTATTGTTCTAGCTTCAAAAACAACGAATTTCCATACAAACTTTTACTTTGGTGGTTCGTGACCCAGGCGGAATTTCGATTAAACCACCAATTTACTAGCCAGATTCCCATACGGAACCTAAAATGTTTCAGAAAAATTATAGATTGATTAGACACACAATAAAACACTTTAACCGTTGAAAACGCGATATGTATTTGTTATAATTATCTGTAAAATTATTGTAACTACGACGTTTTGGATACTTTGCAGCAGCAGCGGTCTCCCCGTGACCACTCGCCGTGATTTTTAAATGACAAGGAACATGTTCGACTTGGTGGGAATCGAACCCACAGCCCGTCGATTATTATATATAAGTATCATTACACAAAATACTAGTTAGCATTTATCTTATTTGATGCTCCGCTGCTCATAATCTAAATATGTAGGTCAGCTAAAGTTTACTATAGATATGGTGCAATATATTCACTAATTCTACATTCTTGAGAGAAGGTTTACATCTACTGACGATAAACGCGGTTTAAATCAATCCCTTTTGACGGTTTAAATGCGAAATGTATTAGTGAACTTTTCGATCCATTCAACACCTTCCTGTACTAAATTCCGAAGTACATGAAGTACATTATAAACTAGCTATGTCCGCGACTTTGTCCGCGTGGAATAGTTTTTTTTTACATACATAAATAGCGTCAAGTCGTTTTTGCGAGTTAATCTTAAAAGATAGACATATACTGTCGCGGAAGTCATTTTATCATATGTATTGTTTGGTTTCTTGTACCATTTTCGTAGCGCACGCGACGGGAACCCTTAAAGTCGAATATTTTTTCCGTTTTTCCATATTTTCCACAGTTCATAGGCTCATTGTCTCAGAGTGATTTTTTATAGCCTCAATAAATGCATTAACCAACACAAACAGATTTTTAAATTCGAACTAGTAATTCTTGAGTTTAGCGGATACAAACAAACAAAGCTTTATAATTTTTTGATATTATTACAAATGCAATTTACCCGTTGCAAATTGATCATGCTATTTTTATATAATCTGTGGAGTTGGAAAGATAAGAAGAAGAGGTCATTACCCTGCATTGTCGTTTGTGTTAATACAATAACGGTTAAGAGATTATTTTAACATGATCTAAAGATATCAAAACAATTATGATTATTCTAGCAGCGCGTAATTGTGTAGCTGTCATTATGGTCTAGTGGATCAGACTGTAGGTTTGAATCTTAGGTTGGACCAAATTTTAAAACAATTTCTAGTACCCACCGAGTTTGTTGCTAGTGGCTAGATGTTTTGCAGCAGTCCCACACTACTGCAAGACAAAACGTCCTTAATTTATATATTTTGCGTTTTAAACCGTTAAAAGTGTTTTATTTAAATATGGAGATTATTTAAATAAAACATTAACAGGTTCACTTTTGTATTAAGTGTCGACCTTTTATATCTTCTACATCGCTTTTACAGAAGTTAATTTAAAAATGCACCCCTTATCGAAACAAACCCCTGCCTTATCGATTACTTTCAAACTGACACAGTGAAGTAGTTTCGTCTCTTTCCTTCGCTTCTAATCTATACTGTTCTTTATGATCCATTGAACTTATGAAAGTAAAAAGATTGCCGTAGTTTTATAAACTTTTAACGGTTTTAAACGCGTAATATATTTAAGTACGTATTTACAATTTATATCCCTCCCTGAACACGGCTGCTACAAAGAATCCGAAACGTCGGGTCGTAGTTCATAAATAAGTATTTAACTATTCCGTAATTACTTAATAAACATTTCGCGTTTTAAACCGAGCTTTTATTTAAAAGTGGGCTACTAGCGTAAAATATAAGTCGATTTATCATGTTTGTGCGATTTTTCAAAGAGGTTTGTGGCATTTGCTTTGAGTTGCTATTAGTTAGGTTCGATTTGAACAGAATGCAATGACGTAATATGGTAAATAATTGAATACGCCTATTTAATAGAATTTTTCAAACGTGATTTAGATCGTCTAGTTTTCGGATAATAATCTTTATTATTAATTACAAAGTGACCTATTTTCTTATTACCGCGTCTTATCTTCCACTCGCAAGATTAAGAAGTCGCTTCTGTTTACATACCTTATCTTTAGTAAATGAACAGAGCAAACACAGGTTACGAAATTTGAAAAAAGGATGTATCTCAGACAGACTGGAATCAAACACCAAGGAAACGGACAGAACAAAATGGTTTTAATTGAAGGAAGTTGTAATTAAAACACCGTGTACCGTAAAACGGGGGTAGTACACATTTAAATAAAACACTTTAACTGTTTAAAATGCGATATATATCAGTTAAGCTTATTTGAAAATTATTTTAACTACGGCCCGAAGTCAGAAGTAAAAATAACTTTCAAATAAGTAACTAATATTATAATACCAGCTTGAGTTTAATGTTAACTAAATTTTAAGAACAAGAAAAATAACAGAAACAGAGGCTAGTTATAAATTGTCGCTTTTAAAACACTTAGTTGTACATTCACGGTAAATTACAGAGATTCTCATCTGTTCCGTACTGGAAATAATTGTATGGGAAGTGGGAAACAGATAAAAATGTTTTTGTCGTTATTTAAAAGCACAGATAAAGTAAAGTCAAGTGACAGTAATTATGTTTGACATTTAAAATGTCATTAATTTTTTTTGTCGTTTTTGATTTACGGGCGGTATGAAAATGCTTATCAATGTTGAAATTGACTGATTAAAATTTTGTTTTTTTTTTCATTTACACAACAATTTTATTATAACCTATGCCTCACTAACTGCATCTAACATAAGTAACTAAGGTTGAAAAATATATAATACTTCTTCTTCTGTCTGTACCTAGTTTAAGCGAGTTTCGGATGCTTCCGAACGTCAGGCCGTAGTTAAAATAATTTTCAAATAAGTTTAACTAATATCTATCGCGTTTTAAACCGTTAAAGTGTTTTATTTAAATCTCATCAAATTGGGTCTACTTCAAACATGAAACCTATATCATGAAATTCAATCACCAATAAGTGAATTCGTGAGGACGACGTATTGGCACGTTTTTGTTGACCTACTAACATATTTTCCAATATAATTTTAGTACTTGGAGATTCTTTTACTTTTATAACAGACGAATTAAAGACGACAAACTGTTAGAGTTAAATTGAAGAGCTCTACCAAGCAACGTTAGGGTGTTTTGTTAAGGTACTAAGTAATATATGTTTAAGTTCAAGTTAGTATGTTAACCCGAATAGTATATATTAAATAAAACTCTTTATAACGGTTCGAAACGCATAGTTTTATTGTTTAATTACCACTACAAACGTAAAAACGTCACAAGAACCCAACTGCTATAAAACATCCGAATAGCCGAGTACAAAATTAAGAAAAGCAATGTTATATATTTTGCGACTTAAACCGTATAATTTAACAGAGATATATTTTAATGAAATGGTAAAAAAATATTTTACTAATATATAACTTAGTTTGCGTTTTGAACCGTTAAAATTGTTTTATTTACTAAATACAGTTGGTTTATAACTTGTTTAAGATTTAAATGTAGATTTTCGCTATATACATAGTTTATAGGTGAGTTTTTTTTGTAAGATAAGTTGAGAATAGAAAATGATAGAGCTGCCATGATCATTAAATGATTTAAGGTCTAAGTGCAATAAAAGTTGTAACTTTACTTAAGTACTATATAACTTGGAAAATTACTTATCGCACAGTTTGATCGCTCCTTTACAGTAAATGCGAAAGTCGCCTCAAACTGACTTTGTCTCGTGGTCCGGTGGACAAGGATGTGAATATTTTATTGAGCCAGGTCTAAAGTAAACCAGTTTTTACATAAGCCTTTGTAACCGAAGCACATAACGTCCCGCTTAATTGTGACAAAAAAATAATAAGAATACCAAATACAACCTTGGAAAACATGGTCTGCGGCTTTAAAAAATTGATATTTTTTACAATAACACGGATAAGACAATTTACGTGGAAATTGCAGCTTATTAATAAGTGTTTAAAACGCGAAATATATACTTAAGTTTATTTATTTTTATTTAACTTAACTACGTCCCGACGTTTCAGATGTTTGTGCCGTGGTCACGAGGGCACTGAAGATGGAAGTGTTCCTAATATCAAACTCGAAAAGAAAACGTTGGATCGTAGTTAAATTTAAATATAAGTTAACTATTATATTTCGCGTTTTAAAACCGTTAAAAACTTTATATTTAGATGTGTACTGGCGTTAACTACGAACAACATCAGATGTATTTATCATTTTTAACTGATTTTTTGGAGAGAGCTTCGGTTTACTGGTATTTGCTTTTAGTTTCTTTTAGCTAGGTTCGATTCCCAAAACTTACTATTTAATCGCGTTATTGGCATGTCTTGTGTGTTTATAGGATCGCGTCCCAGCTATGGGATCCTTTAAAAGGCTTAATTATTATAGAGTATGCTTAGAACTTGTAAATATACTATAAAGAAGCCACGCGTACAATTTGTAGTAAATGTTTGTATTGTCACTAATTGAGTCATTAATATAAACAATACAGGTTCTAGCTGAGTCATAAATTAATGCAATGTTTACGAGCACCTTTCAAGGCAGTTCGAAAGAAATATGTCTGTATTACATATTTTCATTTAGGAAGTATTAAAACTATATCAAACATTTTATTGCGCAATCTCGTTTTTTATGTTTGTATACAGTCGTTAATAAAGTTAAAAGTTTTTTTTTATGCTAGACAAGCATTCACTTGACGGTAGATAAAACACCCCAGCCATGTAACATCTAAACAAGATGCGTGGTCGACCTATTTTCGCTTTGAATATTATGAAATCCACAGATTAAACTTGACGGCTTTTTCGTCTGTGGACGGTGGTTCGTGAGCCGGACGAAATTTATATCCAGATTTCCAGACGAAATATTACTTGTTTCAGAATAATTTTAAATTGATTAGAAACTACGGCGGAATGAAACTCGACCCGATTACAAGCCAAACATTGCTAACATTACTCCGCCAGTCTTGCGTACAGTAAAATAAAGTAACCTCAAAGCGCATGGTATACTTATAGGTAATAATTGATAGACATTGAAAGAGTGTCAAAATTAATTTACTTTCTTTAATTCACTAATCGAGAGAGGATTTTCACGTTTTTTATAAAACTATTAGCAACAATTAATATAATTATTAATAATGTATTTAACGAGGAAAGCATATGTTTTACAACCTTATAGTATTCTTATATGATATGTACTTGTGACATGTAAATATTTTTCACTTCCCTTATTTAACTGTTATTTTTTAAATGTGATAAAAAAACCCCTTTGTATAAACAAAGATCGCTGCGTCATTCAGTCGTGCATTTTATACAAAAGCTATTAATTGAATAGCTTAAATAAAACACTTTTGACGGTTAAAAACATAAAAAAAATTAAGTTAACTTATTTTTTAAATTTGTTAATTTCGTTGCCCTGACCATGCAAAGCATCGAAAAATAAGATAGCTAATTAGCATTTGAAACCGTTGAAAGTGTTTTGTTTGAAAGTGTAAGACTGTAACTGCAGAATTTCGTTTATTGTATTTTTTATGTCCTGTGAAATAAATGGTTCGAGTTTGAGATACTTACAAATAAGACAAAACATACACCTATAAATAGTTACAATAAGATAGACAAATGAATTACAAATAAGACAATTAGGAAGGATTTTGTAATACACATTGCATGCATTATAAAAAATACTACCGCATTTGACATGCGCACTGTGCGATCAGCTGATCTCACCTTTGAAGGCGCCGCGTCCGGCTGCATATAGTAGAAGAGAAAGAACATCCAGGCAGCGCCCAGAAGGAATAGAATTTTGAGGTTCCGCCTCATTTTTCACACAACACTATTCACACAGAACTACGCGACAGCGCGCGACCGCGCTTCGAGCGGTTAACTGGGGTACTGTCTTGTGCTACGGTCATGCGCATGCGCGTATCGGTCGTTCTGGCATGGATGCATGGATGCATTGGTGATAACCTGGTATCATAACAGAGGGATGTACATGAATGAAAGTGAAACTGCTGTGTTTAGCGGAAATATTGTGTCGGGTCTTGTAATTTGTAATAAATGGGAATATCGTTTTTTTAAGTAAAAAAATATTTAGTAACTAGAGGTACACTTATAAACGTCACACTGGTTTAAAACTAAGGAGTATAATTACATTTACCACCAGTTTCTATTAATTATTTCAAAAAATCAAGTTGCTGTGAGGTAGGTTTTATTGTCAGTATGCATTACTTTCGCTTATGTGATAAAATACATATTCATTTATTAATATTAGAAAAGTTTAATATTACAAATTAAAAGAACAGTACTCTATCGAAACATTAACTGAAAATGTTAATCTCTATGGACACTTTCGGCCTGTTAATTTTCAATATTTTGCCCATAACAAAAAGTTAAAGACAACGCTACTACAGAATTGATATTTGTACTAGGTAGTATATTGTATTCTTTACTTGGAACAATCTTAATGCGTTTAAGAAAATGTATAAAGGGTGAGAAAAAGGAAAAGGTTATCGTCAATAATTAAAATAAATAATAAAATTTATATTCGATTTCACAAATGTATGTTACTATTATTATATATAATTTTGTACAATTGCTGTAATAACAATGTTTATGCGAAAATGTAGTCAGTAGTAGTGTATACAAATGATGACGATATTTATAAAAATAATTGTTTAACGTACGTTCTTAGCCAAGATAAAACCAAAACACATTTTGATCATAACTATGATAAGCAGGTTACAAGTTTAATCAACACACCAAGCTGTTTAAAGAAGTCGTTGCTAATTTCTTTAATTGTTTATTCATACGTCAATTATCTGTTAATATCTTTCATTAAATAGACAAAACTCTACTTGGTAAAACGACCTCAAAATATATTAGCGCCATCACTATTTACATGTTCATATTGTGTTTGTACGAGCTATCTATAGCAAATATGTTAGTCTGGTTATTTAAAACTAGATGGCGCTTAAGTAAATGATTTTATTATATCTATGTAATATAATTTTATAAACAAATAATTATTGTTATTCTTATAATTGCATAAATATAGTATCAATTAGGGTTATGTTATTAAAAATTTAAATTTATGTAAAAAATTAAAAATTCGGGTCTTAAAATGCAATAATTGCATTTTACGATTATTTGTTATTAATTAAAAGTTTACGAATGTTATTATTAAAAAGTTTTTTGAAATAATAACGGGTCAAATCCCAAAAGGTGGTCAATGTTAAATTACTATAATTTGCATTTTAAATACATTAAACATTTAATATATGCTATTAACGCCTAAATATATAAAAATTATATAATAAAAATTAGTCACATTTTTTTACCTAAAAAATTTTATTAATAGTTGTTAATATAATAAAATTTAAAGAAACACAAACTTAGCTGCCGAGGAAAGAAGATGTACTTACTACTTATGTTAACTATGTTAAGTTTGAAAATTTTATAATATCGACTCAATAAAAACATAAACTTCGACATTTAAATAAATACTACTCGCTTAAAAACACGCACTATCCCAACGGCTATTTTTACTAACTTCTTTAAAATTTTCGCGACAAAAGCTTTTGTTAATCGTAGTATACTAAAGGACAAATCCTTATGTCTTAAGTGTCATAATATAATCGTTAATACAGAGCTTCATTTATTCCCGGTTCCCATGTTTTCCCGCCAGTTATCCAGACAGTGAAGTTATAAAAGTGGTACAGACTTTATAGTCCGCGCGCGTTCCCGGGGAGTGGACGTTTGTCCTACCGCTGGAAGTTAGTACGTTCGTCGTTCGATTTTCGCGGTTTCAAAAATGACTTTTCCTCCTGAATAAGTGTATGTAATTTTTCATTCATTGGGAAGACAGAGGAGGTAAATATATTTTTATGTTGATATTATTTATGGTGAAACATTGTCGGTAGATATAAAAAAAATCTTGTCCATTTTTTTATTTTCTGGAATGGTTAAGAAGTTATCTTGCACTGAACTAAGACTTTATCTTGAACTATATTTATTTTGCATTCAAATTCGTTTTCGCGAACTACATCTTCTTTATAAACTTGCTGTTACCCACGACGTCAGTTGCGTCCCTTCCCGTCATTCTTGCAAGTTAATCTTAAAAGATACTAGATAGATAATAGCGTCGCGGACGTTTTTTAGATCATTTAAAGAGGAATTATTCTTTTATACATATTTTTGGGTAACTTGAACCGTTTTTGCAGCGTAGCCATAATGATGAACAATTTTCCAATGTTTTTCACAATTTCCTTAAAAATTAGAATTGAAGAATTTTTCAAAATTCGAACCCGTAGTTCCTGAGATTTGCGCGTTCAAACAAACAAACTCTTCAGCTTTATATATTTGTATAAATTGCTTCAAATATAGGTTTTAGACATCCATTAAAGAATGTTTACATTAACTTATTATTATCTTAACTATTATATTGAGAATTCAGTATTAAATCACTATTTAAGTGGTAAAATAAAATATTAATGTATCTCGCTATCTCGCATATGAAAATTTAAATAGATTACAATTTAACACTTCGGAACTAATATTTCATAAAAAAGTTTCCTTTCAGAAATATAATTTGAAAGTCGTTGAAGAGCTGTTGAAATAATTATGGATGACCATAATAATTTCAACGTCTCTTCCACCATCAACTTTACCAGAACTATCATCGCCTATCTTTTAAAAATGATAAAATAAGTTTATGGTAGCTATAGATAGAGAGGTAGCTGGTAGATTAAAGAACAAACAATACCGATTTAAACCTATTATTTGCTGTCTATAGTTTACGCGAGTAGTACACATTTAAATAAAACACTTTAACGGTTTAAAACGCGATATATTAGTTAAACTTATTCGAAAATGATTTTTAACTTCGGCCCGACGTTTCGGATGCTTTGCAGTAGCCGTGTCTCCCGGTGACACACGGCAGCACCGTTTTAAACCGTTAAGGTGTTTTATTTAAACCTATTATTTGTTTAATAAATATTTAATTAATAGTAGTATATATTTCTATGTGAATGACCACAATGATAAATTGTGGTCATTTGACATCGTTAAACTGTCGGCATCTTACCAATTTTTCAATCAGGTATTGTCTCCTGACGCGAGTTTAAGATTTATTTCCCATTAAAAAAAACGCCACTGAAATTTTTGACTTCATAATATCAAATCAAAATCTGTCAATACAGTTTTCATTGTATTGTATGATACAAGAAACAGAAATAGTTCTGTGTCTGTTTCGGGAACTGAACCATTTTTTAAATAAAATTTACGTTACGTACGCAACTATTTAATTTAATAAATTAAAAATCGATTTTAAATTTAAAAAAAGGTAAGATACTGGCAGGACTTAAACTGGCATCTACAGAGCTCGTCATTTCCTAAACCATTGAGCTACCGTGTCCTACACGTCATCGTTGATTTTTTTCAACCGAAACTGTTTACTACGTTCAGGGATGTCTAAGAGTTTATATCTAGGATTTGTCATGTTTAACAAAGGAGTAACGGGGTTGAAAAATATATATATAGTACAAATGTATGTTATACAGTTTATTCTTTTAAAAAAAATTAAATAAATTAGATATTCTATCTATTTTATTAGCTCACCACTTTTGATACATATCGAGTAAAAAAGTTATTAACGAAAAACCTACTTCCTTATAATCAATTCGACATTAAAACAGAACTAACTTAGTACTTACATTTATATAAATTATCGCATTAAATACTATCTGTAGTTTACGCGAGTAGTACACATTTAAATAAAACAGTTTAACGGTTTAAAACGCGATATATATTAGTTAAACTTATTTGAAAATTTTATTACGGCCCGACGTTTAGGATGCTTTGCAGCGGCTGTTTAATTAATATAAATCGCGTTTTAAACCGTTAGAATGTTTTATATAATATTCAAATATTAATTAAACATTTTATTCAACATAAAGAACTCTCGTAACAGCGTTGTAATTTGACAATAACCCCTTCTATTGACTGAAAGTCTCAAAATCTAATAATGAGGGCTTAAAATTTAATCGCGATAAAAAAAAATCAATTTATCCCCCAAGTAGGTACATTGTGTGTATTAGAAGTCTGTTTAGATTTATATGTAGGGTGAGTGCATGTGACGGTAAAAAGGGATTATTACAGAGTACAAACTACTGTGTTTATAGATGAACCTGAGGTTTATGATAGAGAAGGAAACTGGTTTACTTGATGGAAGGTGAAATACCTCAGCCATACATCTTAACAAGATGTGTTGTCGACCTATTTTCGCTATTTTCGCATACTGAAACGCGATTAAACTTCACGGCTTTTTATCTGTGGACGGTGATGGCCCACGCGGACATTCGAAATTTGTTGTTTTATATTTTCTCATTTATTCATCTTGTCGTTGAAACACATTTATTTTTCCAAATAAATTAGGGGTACGTACCGTGGGTCATTGCGCAGTCACACTTCTGTGTCTGTTATATTTATTAATTTTATTAATTGTTTTGTTAGCAATGAAAAATTTTAAACATAAACTTTTATCCATTGAGTAAATAAGCTGTTAACTACTTACATATTAGCCTTTAGGATTCATAATTTTAACTATATCTTAAGAGCAACTAAAAAATTAGGATCTAAATCTGGAAAAACATAATACCTTCTAAGAACCTGAAAGACAATATGGGTGTCTCTGTAACGTGATTACTCTGTAACAAACAATGCCTGTTAGAAAAATCGATAAACAAAATATTCATTACCCTCTGTAGATATGCGGGTAAAAAATGTTGACCTTGAATCAATAAGTACAACCCCAACATCTACTGGTATAGCTTTTAAATGCTTACCTTGCACTTTAATATTGTTTGTTATCTATCTTTACTAATATATAAAGCTGAAGAGTTTGTTTGTTTGACCGCGCTAATCTTAGGAACTAGTTTGAATTGGTAAGAGCATTTATCGAGGAAGGCTATAGGCTATAAAACATCGCCCTGTGACCAGAAAACGGGGGAAATTTTTCATCTCTGAGGGTTTCAGATGCGTACGCTGCGAAAAGATTTTGGTAAAAATAATCTTCTACTGTATGTAAGTTACGCAAGCGGTACATTTAAATGACTTACTTCCCGCCGCGACCAAGCCTGCTGGACAGTCCGAAACGTCGTGCTGTACTTGAAATAAGCTATTTTTTATATTACTCGTTTTAAGCCGTTTCAAATGTTTTATTTTAAATTTTGTATGTAAATATATCATGTCTTAAAAGATAAAACTGTATAAGTTGTGCTTCATAGTATTAACATCCGTTTTGATGTCATTCTGCCACTTGCATTGCTAAGTACGTACTTGAAGAAAAGCTTACAAGGAAAACATACTTACATCATATTACATCAGTCGTTTATTAGGGGTTGTTGAAATTCTGTATATAAGGGTTATTTTATTATATATCTAAAATATGTTGGACTTCGTCTGGAAATTTAAATATTAACTACTGTCCACAGTTGAAAAGGCGTGAAGTTTAATCGCGTTTCGTTTGCAGTCTGCGGATTTCCGAATATCCAAAGCCAACATTTTAGACGTTATATAGCCTAGGTATTTTACCTACGGAAGGTGAGAAAAGAGGGGGTGATTTTCACAAACTATCTAAAAACAAAAACATTATGCGTACTCCTTAAGACACGTGAGATCTGATCTTCTCATCTCATAGTATATTTCTGGCATATATGTGTCTACGTGAAGATTATGGTAAAAATAATATTGGATTTCCAAATATCCAAAGCCAAAATAGGTCGACCGCGCATCTTGTGTAGATGTTATATGTCTGCGGTATTTCACTCCCCATTAAGTATCATAAAAAATTGGTATAATTATACATATTCAATTCAAGGTCTTATAATTAAATATGCCCATCTTCTGTAGGCATATCTCCAAATTAATTATTTTTAAATTAAAACAAATGAATATTCTTGATGAGTATCGTTATAAACGAGACTTATCTTTACATAATGTTTCTCTTAATGATTGAAATTAATTTCGTCACGCGATCAATTAGGTTCTTGGAATATTTTTTAACGAAACATTCAGTTATCTCGTTCTAGCTGTGTCAGCGACTTCGTCCGCATAGAAAAGGTATTTTGGGCATCCAAATCGCGTCCCATCGTTTTTGCATGTTAATCTTTAAATATAGACATAAAAAAAATAAATATTATTTTTTTGTTGGTTAAAGCATTTATTGAGAAGACAGTAAAGTTACGATGCGACCTATAACAATGGGAAATGTGTAAATCGAAGAAAATATTCATTTTGGGGGTTTCGTTTACGTGCGCTGCGAAATTCAAGGTACTAAAAATATGAAAGAATGATATCTAAAAAAATACACTACATCGTGAGTAAGAGCTCTAATCTATAATAAGAAACAAGTATAAGACGTTTGCAAATTTGGATGCACAAAATAAGTATACGACGCGGATGACGACGCCAGCACAGTAAAATAACTAGCTTAAAGTTAATATTTGTCGCATTAAAGAGAAGTGTGACTGAGGCAACACTGTAGCACACTTTTGTTTCATATAAGTACTAGCTTTGTCAGCGAATTTGTCCGCGAGAATCTTTAGCTTGGGCATCCAAATTCGTATCTTCTATCCTAAAAGACAGGCATATAGCGTCGCGGACGTTTTTTTAGATTCTTAAATAGGTATAATTTTTTCATACACATTTTTTAGTACCTTAAATTTCACCCCTCAAAAATGAATGAAACTGGAGCAGACATGCCATACTATATTTTTTGAATATTTATAAAAGAAAATAATATTTTCGACTAATTTGTTTCTTTTTTTATTTTTAATTGCCTTTTACAGCCAAGTGGATTCCGGTACCTATTACTTTAGTGAATAAAATAATGAAACAACTCATCTAGAACTCGATAATAATAAGAAAAAATAAAATAAAAACAATAAATTCCGAAAAACATGAATAATAACCCATTATTGAAAACTATAAACCCTTAAAGAATCTAAGTTGACTTAACTAGTAATAGTGTATATTAGTATAAATTTCGTGCTTACTGATCGCCCTCTTGCAGACAGTTACAACTGATCAGACTTCTGTATCCTGCCTGATCAAACTATCTTTCCGCGGAAATCGAACCCAGTTTCACATACCCAAGACATGATGCAATCCATTCAAGTTTAGTCACAGACACGGTCAATTTTGAAACGGTAGAACTATAATAGTTTTGGACTAAACTAAACTTGGCTTCCACTTTAGTGTACACGTTGGTTGTTTTTACCACAAGGGAGGACATACAAGCATAGCGTTTACTTCACGAGAATACCTCAGCCATGTGCGCAGCAAGATGTGTTGTCGACTTATTTTTTCCTTTGACATTTAGGAATCCACAGACTGAATTTGAAACGCAATAAAAGCAAAAACGAAAATATACATTAACCGCCTTCGCACAAACATCTTTTTTAATTGTGTTCTACTTTTTATAAATATATTTGTTTAATGAAGAGTTTTATTATGATTATTATTGATTTTCGAAATAGAAATTCACATTACTCAGAATCAAATCGACGACCCGTTAGGCATATATTGCTACAATTGAAATAGTGAGCCAAATGGTTTTAAATGTACCCGAAAATCGATTTATGTAGAGATTATGTATGTTTAATACTAAGTATGAGTTATATCGAACGCTTTTCCTTTAAAATGTATTTCGATACCAATTGAGCTACCGCTTATGATGGCATGATAGCTCAATTGGTTAGAGCAGCAGCACGTAATGTCGCTCGTGTCGTATACTTCTTTTTAATCTAAAAATATTTTTAATTTATACAAGTACCAGCTGTGCCCGCTACTTCGTTCGCGTGGAATAGTGACTTGTTTATTTTTTAATTTATGTAAGAGCGCATTTAAGGCAGCCAATCTATGTTGTAAGTGCTATTTGGCCGCAACACTCTTACCTCACATAACTCCTTCTCTAACTCCCACACTCATTCCTACACTCACTCCCACTCCTATTCCCTGTTCAGTAGTTTTGGTGTGAAAGAGTAACAGACAGACAGAGTTACTTTCGCATTTATAATATTAGTAAGGATAAATAATAAAATCATGTGCGATAACATGTGAAGATTATTAAAGTTTTCAAACTTCTTTCTATCTTTCTTTCTAATTTAAAAGAGGCTTTCACTAAATTACAGCATATATAGTGTTGATTATTAATTAATTATTACAACGATACAAAAACCATAAGCATATTTTTTCATCAAATAAAACAATATTTTCGATTTTACCACCACAACATCCATCATATGCATTAATCAAATTTCTATTCTTATTTAAAAGTATATAGTCTGTGCAGTTTGGTGACCCTTACAACAGACCACATCGGGAGCGAGACGAATTGCCTAGAACGAATTACTTTGCAGGAAAGCTATTTCTTCACGTAGTAAAATAGCTTAGTCGTAAACTTTAGGTGGTCTCTGCATAAACTGTTATGTCAAAAAGAATGCGAACTTTAATATCGCCGTTATACTCGTGTTTATAACATATGACTTTATTATAATCATTATAAGTATTTATCATTTAAATTTAACACTAACGGTTTAAAACGCGGAATGCATTAGTTAACTTAAATTGTAAATAAGTTAAGTTTTTTTTAATAAAACATTTTAACGGTTTAAAACGCGATATATTAGTTAAACTTATTTGGAAATTATTTTTAACTTCGGCCCGACGTTTCGGATGCTTTGCAACAGCCGTGGTCACGGGGAGACAGTCTCCCGTTTTAAACCGTTAATGTGTTTTATTTAAATGTGTACTACTCGCGTAAACTAACTTAAGTTTTATTTGATTAGTACTTTTTACAGTTACTTTTTTATTATGTTTTTAACTTTATTTTTTATCTATCGTCTATTGTATATATATTTCAAAAATCGCGGATTAACTGTTTACGTTACGTGGTCACGGGGGGACCGTTCCAAATTTTTATCTGTCTTATACGATATATTGGCTTACATACGATCTTGAAATTTCTGACTCCATTATGACTTGCTGACGTCATCCAAATGGTGTTTCGTACCACCAATGATTCCTTCGCACGTCCACAATAGGCCCCATTGAATCGTCTCAACAATGCTAGTGCCGTGTTTACACTGTGAAGTTTTCCCGCGCGACAGCTTGAAAACGGAACGCGAATGTTTGCGTCAAACGAATCCTTTTTTTTTGGAAATAGGAAATTGAATGTGTTCACTGTAAAAAGGATAAAACTACTAGTTATCCTTTTTTAACTCCATATTGTGTGAAAAGGATACTATAAGCTGATGAAAGAATCTCTAAACTTAAGTATAGCTGTGCGCCTTTGTATATTAGTGTGTACAGACAGACTGAAAAGATAAATAAAAAATATTACTTTTATGTATTGTCACACCGTTACTACAAGATTATAATATAAAAAAAAATGGTGAATTGATACACAAATATTTTTTTTTTCTAAATAATAAAAAAAATACTATTCATGGTAAATGCTTAAGTATTTTAACAATTTCATATATTTTGTAGAGCCTACCACAACAAAACATAGAAATATTGTGATACAATTTTAATAGTGATGATCATTTATTTTTGACATATTGTGATAAGGCATCATAGAATAACTAATTTCATTGGTAACATAAGTATATATGACATACTAGCTGTTCCAGCGACTTCGTCCGCTATCTTTATATTATAAACTTAGCTGTTACCCACAATGTCGGTCGCGTCCTTTCCCGTCTTTCTTAAACGTTAATCTAAAAAGATAGACATATAGTGTTGTGGACGAACTTTTTTTTATCATTTAAAGAGGAATCATTCATTCATACACATCGGAAACCAACAGAGATGAAAATTTTCCCCCTTTTTTTACATTACCTGCTGCTTCTTTGCTCCTATTAGTTACAGCGCGATGTTTTATAGCCTATAGCCTTCCTCGGTAAATGCTCCAACTAACACAAAAATAATTATTCAATCGAACAAGTAAGTAGTTCCTGAGATAAGCGCGTTCAAACAAACAAGCTCTTTAGCTTTATATATTAGTATAGATACTGTCTACGGTTTACGCGAGTAGTACACATTTAAATAAAACACTTTGACGGTTGAAAACGCGATATATTAGTTAAACTTATTTGAAAATGATTTGCATCCGAAACTCGGGCCGAGTTAAAAAAAAAAAAAAAAAAAAAAAAAAAAAAAAAAAAATTTGGGGTTTAAAACCGTTAAAGTGTTTTAATTAAATTAGTATAAATTTTATGCTAATACAAAATCTATAATACAATAAACTATACGAGAATTCAAATTAATGTAAAACGTAATTTAAATATCATTGTGAACACATCTTTATTCACTTGAGCCAACCCGTCAATCATTGACGAAAGTCGCAGTGTTACCCCACGTGTCAAAAAGTACCCCTCTCGCTACACAAAAACCCAAAATCGTTGTGTATCGCTTATTGAATTTTTTAGTAAACTCAATTAATTATTTAGGAGATTGGAAATAAGAATTTACTATTGTTAGAATAAAAGAGGGTGCTGTAATAGGAGCTGTGCTATATTAGGAGCTATCCAAATTAAATTAAAAATTAATGTATATAATATACATTTTTTATATTAAGACCCGACCTAGCTGTCTTAATTTTTTAATAGCTGAAGTTAAAACAAAACGTATAACATAAAAAATATTAACCACAGTTTATACATATTTCGATTTTGGAAAATGTAATAAACCTTTTGTTCTGTGTCATTATTACTAATATTATTAATTTAAATAAAACACGTTTAACTGTTTTGTTTAACCAAATTATACGACCCGTCGTTTCGGTTCTCAGTAGCCGTCGTTACGGGATTAAGTTAGAGATGTCCCTAACGTCAATGTCAAATCTGCGACGCTAGCGCCATCTGCAACACCGTAATAACTATTCTTTTTTTGCGTTTTAAAAAAGGTTTTATTTAAATGTGTACATCTCGCACAAAGTACAGACAATACTTAATAAGGTTAGGTAGTTCTAACGTTAAATATCAGTAGCATATGTAAATAAATTTAACACTTTTTCATGTAAAATGTAAATTGTAATTAAATTAAGGGTCCGGCCCTCGTTGAAACCGTTTACGCAGCGGAGTGCAATTCGCGAACCATTGTGCGCGCATTCGTCGGTTAAATTTGTTAAAATCAGCTCAAAAGCGACCGAGTGAATTTTTTTAAGTATCGTAAACGTTACTCGTTATTTTTTCCTCACAAACGGACGTTATAGTCAACCTCATAAACAAACTTAATTTATTAATAATTGCACAAGAGGTGCATGTTGTAAAAAAATTGGTAAGAACAAACAAAGAACGCTGTGAATGCCATGTCCTAAATTTTTCAAATTATAATCGTTTTTTAATAATTGACTAATTAACTTAGACAGTTAATTAAAAAAAGTTGAATTAAGCGATAGAATATGTCAAGAGATATGTAAAAAATCTTTTTGGATGGAAAAAAAATACAGCACGGACGGGACCTTGAACCGGCCACGCCTTTGTTCCTTATTGCCGCTCTAACCATTCAGGTTAACCCCCGCCCGTAACTGCATAGAATTTTGTCTTTCATGTGCAATAATATAAATGAGAAGTGTGTCGACAAATTAAATCTAACAGACAAAAAAATTGGAAAAAATTTACGAAACGAACCTGTCTGTTGTGTCAGAGTATTTTTTTTTATAAATATATTCTAACTTGAAACGACACACATATCTACATTTTCATTTAATTACCGTTCGTTATACCAATCAAAGCGACGACGTATTCCCGGTTATTAGCAGAACACGCGATAAAAATATACAATTGAATTAATATATTCGCCGTAAAACATGTAGGGCTGCCAATGTGCCAACACTTTAATTTATTTACGTCAATTTGAATGTTGGCAACACTGAGAGGAACTTTGTCTTATTTTAGAATGCGGGTTAATCTTAGTACTTGATACGTTAAAAAGACTAGAAGAAAGTATATGTAATAAGTACACAAAATATATTTAACAAAACAACTTCTATTAATAAGTATAAAATTAAAAAGCTCATATCTACACTTATAATTATTATAAAGCTGAAAAGGTTTTAACGCGGTAATCTCAGGAAACCCTGATTCAATTTTTTTTGTGTTGGTTAGATCAATAGGAGCGAAGAAATAGTGGGAAAAAAAGGGGGGGAAATTATGGTGGTACGAATACTGAAATTCTGTCATCTATAGATTAAAATGCTGTCAAGTATAGTTGCGTGTCTGTCTGTTTCAGTCTGTAGTCTGTTTGTTGTCCGATTGTCCAAAGCCTAAATAGGTCGATATCACATCTTGTTAAGATGTTATATGGCTGGAGAATTTCTTCTATCTTCTATCAAGTGTGCTTGTCGGTCTTCCTCTGTAATAAAAAAAAATGGTAGACATCAGAGAATCACTACAGTGAAATGTTACGATTTGCAATTACATTTTTTCGATCTTTGATCACAAAATTATTCCACCAACTTTTGATTTTAAAACGACAGTTACAACATTTTAGTTTTATTTATAATTTTGCTAAAATACATCCTACTCGCATAGACCCTATTTATGTCACAAGCGTTGCTAATAATTATAGTGCAGTATGCTTGTAGGCTTTTGTAGCTATTAAAAATTGGTTTACGATCGAATTCCAACCGTATTGTTAAACTGTTTGGGTCTATTTTAGATTCGAGGGAAGTTTGCAATTTTTTAAAGTAGATTAACAGCTCGTTTGGTTATATTGACGCTTTGGAGAGCCATTACATCAGGCCAGAAATATTCTCGAATATCCTTATTTTCATGTTTAGTTTTCAAATAAAAAGATTCTGTAGAAAGGGCCATGGTAGCTTATATCCAAAGGGTTTTCTGGAGTTTGTTAATTGCCTAATTTAGTTTTGGGATAAAGGAGGAATAAAAAGTTTTACGCCAGATGTGGCATAACTTTTCAATAAAAGCTGTGCATATGCACATGAAAAGTTAACTTTTATTGAAAAGTATTAATTTATTAATTTATAAATCGACCAATATTTACAGACACTAATAAACTAGTAATAAACTTCAATATCATTGTTTTTTGCAATAAGGATAGACATCATATTTTAATGGTGAATTCAGTAAAAGCCCGTCATGTGTTACGGCTTTGTTAGATTATAAATAAATAACAATTTCAACATAAAATTGGAAATTTCTTAAATAAGATGACCTCTACGAATAAGAATTTGTATTTGTAAATAAAGAAACGATGTTATAATAACTAAGTATTGTCTGTTGTTGAACGTAGATCTTTAAATATGACACTTTTAACGGTTCAAAACGAGAATTATATTAGGTAACTTTACAGTGGACACGGTTTGCTGCAAAGCATCGGAAACGTTGGGTCATGTTGAAATGACTTCAATCAGCTTTGCTGTTTTAAATCGTTTAAGTATTTTACTTTAATGTACAACTTAAAAGTTCTTATTATCAGCTAGTTTTGCATTGTTATCCTCCTACCTTCATGGAATTCTGACAGAGTTTCCGAGTCTCAGCCACGTGTATCGTATCAAACGAAACAGTTTATCTCAGGATCGTCTTTGATTCCGCATGTGTATATCATTTGGATTCCGTTTTCATTGCATCAAACAGGGCCGGATTTAGGGGAGGATAGACATTTGATCAAAAATGTTGTATTTCCGAAAAATTAACACTAACATTCATTTTTGGAGTTTTTGTTATCGATTATATTTGTATTTGATGTTAAATAATAGCACAATTTAGTTTGACCATAAATAATTTAATGAAAGACTCGACTAAGAAGATTTGTTCAGGCCCATGGGGCCTTTATTCTTTGTTGCTCCAAGGCCCCTAGATCTCTCAATCCGGCCCAGGCATCAAGTGAACATGGAGCGTAAATATTCACAGGGGTGTATATTTGCTGGATAGGATATCTATCAACAAATGTTATTGCCATAAAAATAGTGTGTTCCTCTTTAATAACACACTTTTGACGGTTTGAAACAAGCGAGCATACATTAGTGGTCAAGAGGAGATGAAACGTTACGTCGTAGTTAAAATTAAATTTTAATAAGAAATATTTCGTTTTAAGATGTTTGATAAAATGTGTGACATTTTGGAAATCTCTTTTTTAGTACGTTATTCTTCTAGTTACAGTATCAAAACACGAACTAAAAACGTAGAGAAACATACGTATTAGTAAGCTATTTGATTTAGCCATTTTAGGACCACAAATGATGAAATTTTCACAGAGAAAACTTTACAAAGTTAGTAGATATTTTTCACTGATCGCGTAGAATAAATTAAGAGAATGAAGCGAAAAGAATACTGTCTGCTTTTCGTCTACGTAGAAACATAAAGCCGCGTGTTTATTATTGTATTAGTAGAAAACCCTATGTTTATAAGAATGTAACTCCATAAAGGTGTAAGAATAACAAAAATGTCGTTGAACCGCTTTGTACAACGCCGACTAGAAACTGTAAACAGATGTTTATTTAGTGATATAATAGAATAGATTTATTTAACAATGCTTTTAATCGAGAAAGGGGTGCATTTTAAATAAAACCGTTTTTACAGGTTTAAAATGCGGAATAAATAAATAGTTCTACAGTCCGTAATAGTGAGGTCTACAGGTTCTCACATGCACTTTTTTTTGACGCACAAAACAATTTATAATTTTAGACTTCGTTTGGAAATCTGGATACTATGTGAGAGGCACAAATGTCGAAAATTCCCTCCGGATAACGAACCACCGTCCGTTGGAGTAGCCGTGAATTTTTCTATCTTTAGTCTAAGAAGCAAATTTGGTTTTTGTTTTGTCTTTGACCATTCGTTGCTCAAATTAAGAATAATTTAGCTAAACACTTTTAAAACGCAATCTATATTAGTCTTGTGACGAGTTAATATATTTCGCGTTGTAATCCGTTAACAGTGTTTTAATTAATGATAACTATTCGCGTAAGCTAGTAATAATAAAACGTAGCCAATATCTAATCATTTTGTATTGCTTTTGGTGTTGCTTGAACCTAATATCGTAAATAGTTACATCTCAACAAGATAATATCAATTGAATATTTGCGCTTAATAGCATGAATATTTAAGCCGTCCGCGTGTTCATTATCGATTGATGTTATATTTGTTCACTGCATATGGGGGAGTGTTGATTTTTTACGCAAATAATAGAGTTTCGCTTATCGACTGCCTAAGCAAATACGAGGGTATTTGCAAATCGTAAGTACCGTCGAAATGCAGCGATGCTAAATATCTGTATTGTGCTTAGTAATTTGTGAGGTATAACTGTAGTGTTTACGATGAGCTTTTTAACGCGTACAGAGAATGCATGTCTTTAGAATGATGACGTTATTGTAATTTAAATTATTGGAAGTAAGTTTAACTACTACACTTCGCGTTTTAAACCGTTAAAAGTATTTTATATAATTTATGTAATAAAGTTTAAATCACAAAACACTGTTATCGGTTTAAAACTTAGAATATACTTATCCTAGTCACATCAAGGTAAGCAACTACACTAAGACATTGAACCTCAATACCTAACTGCGCGAGAGGTTCATTTATCATTAGGTTGAAAAAATCGACGATGACAATTAGGCTACCGCGTCTCACAGACACGGTAGCTCAATTGGTTAGAGCAGAAGCACGGAACGCCGGCTTATGTCAATTTGATTTTAATTAACTAATGTCATATTTCATATTTCGCATTAAAAATCGTGTATTTATCTTATTTTCATTTATAAGTAATTACTTAATTTTATGTTAAGTAAAGTGGATAGCTTTGGCGAGTTAAAAAATAATGTGTGAAAATATTAGAGACAAGCGAAGTGAATATTCTCTCCATCCATTCATTTGGCGTTTTATTTCATTAAAAAGAAGATGTAATTAAACATTCATGGAAGCTAAGAGGTGCTATCTACGATGACATTGAATGGACCATATTTTATTCAGCGTAACATCATTAAAATCGCGTTTTATTAATTGTATAATGTCTGATTTATAGAAAATTGTTGTTACGCCTGAGTAGAATTATTTGAAGTTATAACTCATAAATAAATAATAGGAAAATAATTGATTATTTTTGTGGATTCTTCTTTGACGGCCTCGTTCGTCTAATGGCAGCAATTGATAGCTCATGATCTACGTGTCGCGGTCTCGATCTCCACTAGGCCCAATTTGTTTCTCATAAATTTATAAATTTCTGATTTATTGGACTTCGTCTGGAAATCTGGATGCTAAAAAAGTGGTAAGAATATCGAACGAACGCCGCGAACTACGAACTGTTGCTTTCTAAATATTGAAAGTCAAAAAAGGACGGCAGCGCATCTATCTTAGGTGTATAGCGGGGTATTACACCTTCCATTAACTGACCCCATGCTTGTCTATCCTCTTCTATCTATGTCAATGTAGTTGACAATCGCCGTCCCGTTCGTAAGATTTTATGTGACCTGCATAGTATACATTTTTCGTTTAATTGATAGTATAAATACATACTTTTTGCTATAACAAATTAGGATGACTAAATAAACATTTTGTAAAACAAAAACCTTACCATTATTAAGAATTATTAATTAGTTTGTCAACTTCGGCTTACCATTTTTAATTTTACGTTATGCATAGAAAAAAATCACTTCTTTTAACTTCGCCGTCATCGGGAAAGAATTTTCGGTCTTCTCAAACCTTTCTTACTTTCGTATATTATAGAACACTGTCTCTTATTAGGTATTATGAGCTCACTAAAAGCTTTTTCATTCACTTCATAATTACAGTTCAGACTTTCAATAGATATTGTGTCCCTTTCTTCCGCTCCTATAAAATAGAGATAAAAGACGTTCAGAGAATTAGATGCAATTTCATTCAATAGATGAGAATGCGATTTCTTGAATCTCATTTAACGACTATATTGGACTTTTATATGAACTCTCTGATTGGCAATCAGTTTCCTTCTTTGGAAATCTGTGACAATAAAATGTTTAAAAGATATTAGTCTAAAGAATTCTTTTATATCAGAAACTCATACTTATAGACAGACAGAAAAATATTTAATTGTAACTGTACTACTAATTCTTTTTGACAGTGCGAAAAATAAGCGTCAATTGCTCGTAAGTAAGTATAAACTTAGAAATAGTAAAACAGTCACATATACCCCGCCGTGGTCTCCCCGTGACCACGGCTTAAAAATAAATTTCAAGCAAACTTAACTAAAATATATCGCGTTTTAAATCGTTAAACTTTTATTTAAACAGTCACATATGTTAATAATATTAGATGTAAATAAAAAACCGTAATTAAAAGTTAAACATTTGTCACGTGACACCAAACGCTCCTAATTGGTCGGTCTTATGACCACGTCAATTGCTTATAAACATTGCTGTACACAACCGTGCTTCCTAGTATTAACACTGTTCTATTCTCTGTATTAATATATAATAAATCCGTAAAATTTATTTTCCTTCAATGTAATGTAGATTGTAGATAAAATGATCGACACACACCAATGGCCAAAATATGGCCGTGACGTCACTAGCCGTATTGTAGCGTTATTTCGCAAAATTTGTGTTTAGACACCCATTTTAATACCCAGATTTCCAGACGAATTTTAACACGTTTCAGAAGAATTATAACTATTGTTGTTTCATTGCTATGGAATCGAGTCAAGTAACCTTTTGATCAGGTCGACCTAAAAAAACCTCATTTGTCAAAATGCACGTAGCGAATCCACCAACATTAATAAACTGATGCAAGATCACTAACCAACCAACTCAATAGGCTTAAACTGAAAATTGCGAAAAAAAAATTTCAAAACCGCAGGCTCTGTCGGATTTGTTTACGCGGAGCCGGTGCTTGACTATTGAAATACAGCCTTTGACACCTCACCCATTACCAGATGAATCTGTAATGAGACCCTATATGGAGGTTCTATTTCAACGTTCACGCCACTAATGATACAATTTACGTTCGTTGCGACTCGATTGATTAAATGGCGAGGGCCCGTTAACTCATTAATTTTGTGCCATTAACAAGCTGTAGATTTTATTTACGGCTTTGTAACGTTTGGGATTCACATGTGTGCTTCTATGGGGACAGACTGTGAATTATTTTGTATGATAGGAGGGCAGACAAGTAGGGGCTCCACTTGTTGGAAGGTGAAACACCCGTTATAACATCATGCGAAAGTGTGCTGTCTGCCTATTTCGGTTTTAGATAATCGGAAATTACCAGTCTGAAACAGAAACGCCATTAAATTTGACGTCTTTTTCATTTGTGTGCCATAGTGGACGTGTCCTTAATATATATTATTGTATGTAGTTTGCGTGAGTAGTACACATTTAAATAAAACACTTGTACCGGGTTTAAATTGTGAAATAAATCTCCACCGCTGTAACCGAAATTACTGCAAAGTATTCGAAACGTCGGGCTATAATTAAAATAAGTTTATTAATATATTTCAGGTTTTAATCCGTCAAAAATGTTTTATTTTAATATTTAATATTCGTCTTAAAATATACATCAAGTTTATATCTTTCAAATTAAATTATAAAGACTCTTAACTATTAGTCGAAATAAATTTGTCACTCTTACATAAGATTTTGAAGAATTACATTTGTTTGCACATACTTGTAAGAAACTATTCAAAGTTCAGATAAGACAAACTCAAGCATTCGCTCCAACACGAAGCAAGTTTAAATGAAACAGCCGAATTCATCAAAAACTACAGACAGACCTACACCGCGAATGCTAATATTTTAAGTTCATTATCTAGACA
Source organism: Leptosia nina (assembly GCA_963661955.1). Classification (NCBI taxonomy): domain Eukaryota; kingdom Metazoa; phylum Arthropoda; class Insecta; order Lepidoptera; family Pieridae; genus Leptosia; species Leptosia nina. The sequence goes on from CAVLEF010000011.1 coordinate 6,506,663, forward strand.
AATGTTATTACAATATTATTTATATATGTATATAATTATATTGCACTAGCTGTGTCAGCGACTTCGTCCGCGTAAAATAGTTATTTTGGCCATCAAAATTGAACACAACCCACAACGTCGGTAGCGTCCCGTCGTTCTTGCGAGTTAATCTATAGCGTAGCGGACTTTTTTTAAGATCATTTAAGATCTAAAAAAAAAAGAAGAGATAAGACTTTTGGGTATCTTGAACCGTTTTCGCATGATTATTTTCCACATTTTTAATTTCGCGCTGTTTCTTCGCTTCTATTAGTCACATGATAATGTTTTTTAGCATATGTCCTACCTCAATGAATGCTCTAACCAATACAAATAATTTTTCCTTTCGAACCAGTAGTTTTTGAGATTAGCACGTTTAAACAAACAAACTCTTCAGCTATATTAGTATAGATGATAGATGACTTTGGAGATGTTCTTACCACTATTTAATATCTGGATTTCCAGACGCAGAAAACGTCTGTAAAGAACATCTTAGAGTCAAAAGATTCGAGTCACAGATGCAAGTCATCTCACAGTTCTTGATAAGATCTATCTTTAGAACTGGAATATAGGTAGAGGTCCCTTTTTGTACAGCTCTCGTGATTTTCATATTAAATGTCGCTTATAAACTACGTGCTACTTTATACCTCTTAGATAAAGACTTATCTAAGACCTACCCCAAGAAAAAGAAATAAGAAATAAGGTTTAAAACGCAATATACGCGGAGCAGCCGTGTCTTCACGTCGTCGGGCCGTAGTTAATAAGTTTAATTAATATAAATCGCGTTTCTAACTGTTAAAGTGTTTTATTCAAATGTGTACTACTAGCGTAAACTACTGACAATATTCAATTTCATTTTATCTTATTGTATCTGTTAGTATGGTCTATAGTTTCCGCGTATTATACCCATTGAAAAATAATATTTTTTAAAACTCCTCAAAAATGCTTGGAAATGTTAGTATTATTTTGACTGGTGTTTTGATATTCTTTCCGTCATAACTATGTACAGAGTAGGTAAATACAGATAAATCAAGTCTAACGCATCGCGCGTTCTCCGCTTCGTCAAAGCTTACAGGAGTTAAGTGTTTTTCATTTGTACCCTCGCTAAGCGTTAATTATTCAGACGTCTATAGAAACTCAGTGACAGATAATTTACCGAGAGCCAGTACGGAAGCCGTGTCAACGCATAATGACTTAACTTCACTTTATTGGACATTATACTGTTGAATAATGAGCGCGCCTCTTCAATTTAAATGTTGTGTCATACTTCGTAATTAAAGGTACACAATTACGAAGCATAGCACAACATGTTGTTTTATAGGAGACAACAAAGAACTAAGAACAAATGTCCTTTTTTAAAAAACACTTTAAACGGTTCAAAACGCGGAATATTATATTAGGTAACTTAAAATCTGCTATAGATTGAAAATATTGTACTACGCGGGCAGGACTTGCACTGATATCCATAACGTTCCGTGTCGTCCTCTTACCAATTGAGCTACCGTGTCACTGTGTCATATTAATTGATTTATTTACTACGGCCCGACGTTTCAGACAATTTGCAGCAATCGTGGTAATGGGGGGACTCGTCGACTCGTAATTACAATAAAATTGTAAATAAGTTATATTTCGCGTATTAAGCCGTTAAAATTATGTAATTTTAAATGTGTACTACTCTCGTATACTACAGACAGTTTGTGTTTCTTTTTATTTCATAACGTTTAGAATTTCAAGTTTTATTTCAGATTTAAATAACCGCTCTAACAATAGTTATTAATAAAATCAATTGTTGTATAATAGATTTTATTTTATTTTGATTTTAATTAACGCTATGAGATCTAATAATAAAGTTAACATTATCATTCCCTCCTACAACAATGAAAGGAAATTGTCCCAAAGGACGGTTTTAAGAGCATAATGAGACAAAGGATACAAATTAATAATTTATCAAGACTATGAATTAAAGACTTGTTCTGTATTGTTGGCTATAATGAGCTTTTTGGTTCATTGCATTGTAATAAGACACTAGACGGCCTTTGGTTGACAGCAATACCACAGTCTATTGATAATACAGTCATAAATACAGGTCTTGACACAGTATATAAACCTCACCACCTCTTGACTTATTTTCTATCCCCGTGACATAAAATACCAATGTTTTTTTTTATGATAGAGAAGAACAGACAACACAGACAACACAGATTTTGGCTGTGGATATTCGGAAACTATTTTCATCTGCGGACGGTGGTCGTGACCCAGAAATTCCGATATTCCTATCGCTCATTTAATATCCAGATTTCCAGGTGGAGACCAATATGTTTGAAGAAATAAATTGAATATTAGGGAAAAAATTACGACACAGCAGAAAAAAAATCTTTTCAATTTAAAATCGATTTTTAATTTACATGTCATGTGCAAAAACATTTGATAATTATTATAGTTTTCAAAATTAAATTGATTACAAAAATGTTGTACCAATTGATTATTAGCCATCGCTAAGACCGACGACCCTGACAATAATTTGTTTTAACATGACGAACTACTTCTTATATATCTAAAGCCTTTGTTAAGGGCTAACGAAGATAAAGAACCGTGACGCTTGATGGAAGGATAAATATGCCAACCATAATACGTATAAGATGTGCTGTCGGCTTTCGTTAGCTTTGGATTTGATACACGTATTTTCAAATTAAATAATTGTGTAAATTGTATTTTTTTTTTCATATATTCATCGAATCCAATAACACAAACTAATATCTTTCTTATTTTGTACTGATCAAGAACGTCTCTTTGTTACAGCCCTGTTTTCAAGCCATGCACACTGGGACCATGAGGGGGGGTCGAAGGATACCCACTCCGATGCCCCCTTCCAGAGAAGCGCAATACTACAACAACAGGTACTATTTGACTAGCTTTTGTATACTTCTAAATTTAACAGATCAAAATAAGAAATTACTTGCTATAAATAATTTAAATTAGAAGACAATGTTATTATTTATACTAGATCAAAACACTAGACTCGTAGCAAGATATTTTATTTAAAACTAAACAAGACAATAAAAACTGGCCAAGTGCGAGCTGTATTCGCGAGCGAGGGTGCTGTGCCATTAATTATGTTATGTACATCGTTTTTCTATCGCAGTGTTATTTATATATATCAAAAAAGCACAAAAATATTCTTGTTTTTAGTTTTTAGTATCTATACTAATATTAGAAGGTAAAGAGTTTTATGTTTGTTTGTCCGCGCTACTCCTGGTTCAAATTTAAAAAATATTAATTATGGTTGAAGTTTGAAGCTGCTATCAATAGGAGCAAAGAAACAGTAGGAAATGTGGAATAAACGGGGGAAATTAAATTATTAAAAATGTCCGCGGCAATGTATGTCTATCAAGTTCACAAGAACCGTTTTTATGGTAATCTTTTAGTCGAAAACCTTCATATGACAAAACAACTCTTTCCAGGTCAGTATGTTATAAAGACATACACAATTTGTCAACAATTCCAGACTTTATTAAGTTTTGGTACGGAACCCTAAATATGCACATATCGTATGTTGCATTTTAAACAAGTATTTTATTCTAACAATATGTTTTGTTTAAACATCATACTTTAGTCGTGTTATCAATTTATTTTTATCTGGTGTAGAGTTTCAACAGATTGTGTGAGAATATTTTTAAAACAAAAAGTCCTCCCCTTTGAACGATCTCTATATCTCTGATATTAAGACGTCATGGGAAAGTGAACTGTTGTCTTATAAATATATCAGATTCAATATTGTCTGTAGTTTACGCGAGTAGTACACATTTAAATAAAACGGTTTAAAACGCGCACTATATAATTTAAAGTTATTTGAAATTTATTTTAACTACGGCTCGACGTTTCAGATGCTTTGCAGCAGCTAAAAAAGTTTAACGAATATTTCTAGCGATTTAAACCGTTAATTCATTATGATTCAACAATGTATTGAGTATACAGAACAGAGATTGAAATAATACAAGTGTGTCTTAACCTACTTTGAATAGGCCGCAGTCTAAAAGATCCTGTTGACCTGAATTAAGTATTTTTTAATTAAAAAGCTAAATAATAAAAAGATATGCTTTTGCGTAGTCTAATTAATCATATGTCTTAATTTGACGGGTTCGTTAGTCTAATGGTAGCAACTATGGCATTTTTTAATAATGAGAAGTACAAACTAGTATCGGTTTGACTTGAAATGCGCTATCGACCCATTTCATTATTTATTTATTTATTTAATCAATAAAATTCATTTCATGACAGGTGGGAGCCCAATTCGACACTGAACCTAAAAACTAACATAACTAAATATAGAATACAATTAAACTATGACTTATAACTAACTATTAACTAATATCCTTAGTTTCTATTACTAATTAACACTTTATTATTTTATAATCTATATGAAATCATAAACTGTAAACACTTTTTGGCTTTGTATATCAATGAGTCGTGGGTTTCTAATTAATTTACATTTTTCTGCAACATGTTAGACTTAGTTTAGAAGTCTGGATATTAAATAGGCGATAGATATCGAAGTTCCGCCGGTCACGAACCACAGATGGAATAGCCGTGAAGCTTAATTGCGTTACGATTTCAGTCTGGATTACAAACGTTTAAAGTCAAAATCGGTCGATATAGATCTTGTTAGGTTGTTTTTGGCTGTGGCATTTTACCTCCTGTCGTTTGCTTGTTTATCCTCATCTGTCTTATAATAATACTTATATATAATGTGGCTTTTCGTCGAAACATGATGTCATTGCTTTACAATGTTCTAACGACGTGTTAAAACATAATTAATCGTTATAATTAATGCTAGATCTATGAATAAGTCCGTAGACTAAAATTAGTGCCCCAGTAGTTCTAATATTTACATTTTAGGACATTAATAAATGGTTGTGTGATTTGCTTGTATCATATGACATACTCTGCTGCTCAAAGCTTCACTTCTATACAAATATCTTGAATATATGCCTATTGATTTGTGGTCATAATTATGTATATATCTAGTTTATGTGTGTCTGGTATAGATTTCATTAAAACAAAAAACGTAAAATTTATTTGTTATGTTAGCATAAGTAGCTGTGGCCCAACAGTAACCGAATGGTCAGGTGACAGTTAAAACTAAGTTTAACCTGAATTTTAAACCGTTGAAAAGCTTAAATTTTCGTTATTTATTTCTGCCAATATCTAAAATAACTATCTTTCGGACGACAAAACTTATCACTTGATCGAAGTTAAACTTTTAATTATTTATCCTTATCCCTAGGCGAAGGGGTGACGCGTTACGTAACGAAGAATTTGTTTACGTAACACGTTACGTTCCTGTCTTTAAGCTCTTGCTACGCTTTTCAACTTCTGAATAATATAAATCTTATATCTATTAAATAGCATTTTTTTGTAAAAGATGTTTTTTGAAGAACACTCAGGTACCCTTTTTATGTACAGGCTCTACCCTAAAGAAGGTATTACTCGTCTGAAAGTACTTAGGTCTATAAAGAATTAAGTACAATTAAATTTTCATCCTTTAATTTCGAATCCCAATGGCGCGTTCACATCAAAGGTAATGCTGTACTTTACATAATTATATGGGGTTTAAAAGCCATGGTTCTTTAATATTGAGGTCGCTTACATCGAGTTTTATTGTTAGTGCCTGAAGCATGGCGTATTATACAAAAAAAACCTTTGTGCTTAATTTAAAACAGAATATCTTTCTCCATAACACAGTATCTTTATTGACAGTTTTTAAAATATCTAAACCGTCTTTTTGGTTTAATTTTTTTATGATAGAAGAAGACAGATAAGGTTGCGTTTCAATTGGTGGTAGGCAAAATACCATAGCCATGTAACATCTAAACAAGCTGTGGAGGTATTTTGGATTTGCATATTTGCATAGCGCAATTAAACTTGACGGCTTTTGGACGATGTTTTGGACATACACCCTTTTAGTATCCAGATTTTCAGACGGAGTCTAACATGTTCCATAAAAATTATAACTATAAAAAGAATTATAAACATATGCATAGACTAGACTAAAATAAAACCGTGGGGCACGTGAATTGTCTACAAATTATCGAATTAATGTGCGATAGAAGAGTCGTTTAATTCGTCGTTAGGCAGACGATTGACGTGCCCCACGGTTTTATTTTAGTCTAGTCTATGTATATGTTTATAATTGGCACGACTTTATCTATTTTAATATTTTTGGTTTTTAGTACATTTATCTTTATTTTTTTAGACATTTCAACTGCCAAATATATTATCACATTTTAAGTTTATTCTTTATAATTTGAATTCATGCATGTTTGACTGTAAGAATAATAAATAAATAAACAAAATTTATTTAATTATACAAAAAGTAAGGAATTATAAAAAGCTATCGCGGCCATTTTGAAAAGCTCCATAGGTTTTAAACTGCTCCAAATTCAAATTTGAATTTAGAACGAATTCTCAATAAGGGACGGTCGAAAACAAGTAAACATTTGAGTTATTTTATTCCGTATTTTGGCGACTATAATCTCTTGAGTGGCAAAAACAAGTCTAAGGAGGCCTTTAAAAAACACTGAAGCTAGCGCTCTTAGCACTTTATTTGTGAACAATGTAAGGCGTAAACAAAAGACACCGCTCTTCTATTATCACGCATAACGACACTTCACGTAGGGATGCTGCTGTCTCCATTTCTTTCACATTCATTTTCGAAGTCAAAATTTCTCCATCTATGTTCTTAGAACCTTATTTTTTTAGTGTCACATTTGATTTTTATTCAATTTGTAATACTTTATTTTGCATATCATATTTACTAGCTTAATGTTTAAGAATTCTCTTATATATTATACTAATTAAGCCGTGCCTCTAATAATTATAACTTAGCTCTGTAGATCTCTAACAAAGTGTTTATAGTAAGCAGTTAATAAACAACTCGATAACGTAATATTATATCGATAATATGATAATTTTACAACTTTTTAATTGCATTTAAATAACCTAATTCAATTAAAGGTATATCCAACACCGTAGTTCCTGAGATTAGCGCGTTCAAACAAACAGTTTTCAGCTTTATATATTAGTATAGATTATAGATATATTGTATCGTAAAACATTAATACAAATTTCAAAGACTGTTTTACCATTTATCTTTGAAGTCAATCTAGGGGTGGCCATTTGAAAATAAAACACCGGACGTTAGCTATTCGCAGCCTAAAATTTTAATTATCTTTTGTAATGTAGAGAGCATCGCGTTATTAACGTATGATGTGACATGAATGTGGGCATTATTGATTGGTCTGAGCCATTCAGTATTGCCAGAAAGCGATACAAAGATGCTTTAGTGGTTTGATGGTTCTGTGTGCATGTAATTCGGTACATTTGAGGATAAATAGATACCAATGATAAAATTAAAATCTATTTTAATTACCGACGTTTCGGATGATTTGCCGTGACAAAATTTCGGTTAAAAGTGTGTTATTTAAACGTGCACTACACTACTGTGTGTACACATTTAAATATATGTACAGACTCCTTGAAAACGAAACATACAACTAATCCACCACTCCATTAATTTTGGAGTATTGGTACAGTTATCAATAGAAGCGATTCTTTCTTAGTTATACAATGATATTATATTAGGTACCTATTGTCCAGTACATCCAATTTTGGTAATTAATTATTGTTTAAATTCACTAATTCAGGCAATGTGTAAATGTTTATGTTTCTATTGCTTACTTATTTTTAACTTAAGTTTTAATTTTTAGTTTAAAATGATTATTTTATGTCTATTTTATATGTGTAAATAAAGTTATACATATAAGTAGCAACATTATTTAAATTTGATTTTTATTAGTTGGTAATCCTTTTATGAGTAATACTTTTTCAAAGTAATCATGCGCATGTATTTTTTTTTGTCTTTCGATCGACGATGCATCTTGTGAGATGATATGTGGAGTATTTCACTTTGCAGAAATTAAAACCCGCACTAGTCTTTTTTCCTCTATCATAAAAAAATCTATCAACAGCTTGCATTAATTTTTTGTTAACTTAATATTTTTAAATAAAACACTTTAACGGTTTATAACGCGATATATTAGTAATACTTATTTGAAATGATTTTTAACTTCGGCCCGACGTTTCGGATGTTTTGCAGCAGCCGTGTTCTCCCAGTCCAGTCTGCCTGTGACAAATAAGTATTACTAATATATCGCGTTTTAAACCGTTAAAGTGTTTTATTTAAATGTGTACTACTCTCGTAAACTATAGATAGTATTTAACTTAATATTTTGTTATCTGACCACCCATTCATTAAGTGAACACATATAAGTGCAGTGTTGTATTACAATGAATTTCGTTAGACATAGGGTTATTAAGTATTGTCTGTAGTTTACATGAGCAGTACATATTTAAATAAAATACTTTTAACTTTTTAAAACGCGAATTCCCTGAACGGCGGGATGTAGTTTAATTAAATAAAAACTTTTACTGATATATTTCGCGTTTTAAACCGTTTAAATTGTTTTATTTAAACATATTATTATCTTATATGTTGTGTGTCCTTCGTAACCTACTGCAAGGCACGTATCGTAACCTACTAAACGGCGCAATATAGATAAATTAAATGAAAAATAAATTAACTGATATATTTCGCGTTTTAAACCGGTAAAAATATTTTATTTATACTTTATTATACACACATAGCATATATATGAAGGGAAAAGGCACAAGAGAACAAATTCTCATAATACGCCAAGTCATCGAAAAATCCAGAGAATTTAATACCGCTGTCTTCATATGCTTTGTTGATTTCCGCAAGGCGTTTGACACTGTTATTTGGGACCGTCTTTGGGAAATCATGGTAGAAATGGGAGTACCTAAACACCTAGTATCTCTCATAAAAGCCTTATATGATGACAGCACAGCCACGGTGCGTATGGACAACTTCCACTCCGATGAGTTTACAACCCAGTCAGGTGTCCGCCAGGGTTGCATACTATCGCCCTTACTCTTTAACATCTACACAGAATACCTCATGCGTATCGTCTTGGAGAATTGGAAGAAAGGAGTCACAATAGGGGGTCGACTGATAAATAACTTAAGGTATGCTGATGATACTACGCTTCTTGCGCAGACAAAGGAAGACCTAGAGCATCTGTTGATTCGTCTTGAGAAAATCAGTCTACAATTCGGACTTACTATTAATAGGGACAAAACAAAAGTAATGATAGTAGACCGAGCAGGGCAATACTCTGCAATTGACAACATCGCTAACTGTCAAGTGGTTCAAAGCTACGTATACCTTGGATCTACTATCTCGAACGTCGGTGGATGTGAAGACGAAGTTAAGAGACGATGCACCATAACTAGATCAGCAGTTGAGCGCTTGGGCAAAGTATGGAAAGACAGTCGTATAACGAAAAAGACTAAGGTTCGCCTAATGCGCAGCTTAGTCTTCCCAATTTTCCTATATGGCGCGGAAACATGGTCACTCAGAGCGAAGGATCGTCGTAAGGTTGATGCTATAGAAATGTGGTGCTGGAGAAGACTTCTGAAAATACCATGGACTGCGTTTCGAACCAATAACTCTATTCTCCGGGAACTCCAGATACAGCAAAGACTGTCTTCGATCGTAATGACACGCATTCTGAAGTTCTTTGGTCATATTTCTAGAAATGAGGATTCCCTGGAGAGACTAGTCATACAAGGAAGAGTTGAAGGAAAGCGTTCACGTGGTCGTTCTCCTACCCGCTGGGCCGATCTTATCAGCACAACCACCGGATCTTCACTTGAACAGTGTAGCCGCGATGCAAAAGACCGTCAAAGATGGAGGAGGATAGTCCTTAAAGCATGCTCGAACACCGAGGACACCCCACGAACTACGACATCATCATCACAGACCACGACCACTCTAAGCTGAGTGCACGACTGAGAAGATACACACATAGAACTGAAAAGCCGTAAAATAGAGGCGTTTGAAATATATAATATATTCTTGATTGGCTATGGGTTGATTACGGTTGGTATATAAATAAATACTTTGTTAAAAAGAAATCCTACGCACCGGAATTGAGTCAAACCCATTTATTTTTTTTTTATTCCACCGCATACTTTATATACAACCACCTTGACAATTGTCAAAGCAGTTGTCAATATCCTGCCGCTGAGAAAGTGTTTGTATTTCCTAAAATTAAAACTCCGGGCCTCTCGAAAAGCCGCGCTAGTCGAAATTTAGCCATTGTGCCACGAATTCGATTAAACAATATAGATTGAATACGAAAATAAAAGTACCGATAAAGGTAATATTTTATTAATAATAATAAATATTTAAGAAGGTGTAAAAATAAGTTTCAAATATATTTTAGTCTAGCGATACAGATACTAGAAAATAACAAAGCTGTTATTCATATCACTGTGTTTTCCTGTCGCTGTAATTTTTATGCTCAAGAATTAGATTACATTAAGATCGTTGGAGTGATAGTAGCAATGTATCGCTTATAAACAACGGATCGTGGACCCAAAATGTTTCCTACCAATTTATAATTTTTCTAAAACATGTTGCTCTGGAAATCTGAATATTGAATGGATGGTAGGAACTGTCTATAGTTTACGCGGGTAGTACACATTTAAATAAAACACTTTATCGGTTCCAATCCACCACGGCTGCTGCAAAGCATCCGAAACGTCGGGCCGAATTTAAAAATATTTTTTCAAAAAAGTTTAACTAATATATCGCGGTTTAAACCGTTAAAGTGTTTTATTTATTTATATGTGGTAGGAATATCGAAATTCCGTCCACAGATGAAAATGACGTGAAGTTTAATCGCGTTTCAGTTTTTGTTAATTTTAGTTATCTATCATAGGTCGATTGCGCATCTTGTTGAAATGTTATTTAGCTGGGGCATTACACGTACCAACAAATCCCATCTGTATCTGTCCTCCTCTAACTTTAATCTTAAATAACTTAAAACCTTAGTGTTTGCTAGTTGCTATCTGTACTAACATTAAAGATGAATAGTCTGTTTGTTTGAACGCGCTAATCTAAGAAACTATTGCTTCGATATTGGTTCTGGTCGGAGCAAAAATTACAATTACATTCATTTATCGAGTAAGGCTGCAGGCTGCGATTATATTTTTATCTTATAAAATTAATTCGCAATAACGACGGGAAGCGGACGACATCGCGGGTGACAGCTAAAATATATAAAGCTCAGGAAATTGTTTGCAAAAATATGATGCCCAAAATAACTACCAGCGGACGAAGTCGCGGGCACAGCTAGCAAATAAACTAAGAAATTTCAATTAGGTATCGGCTACTATCGACGTCAGACAACTTGCTCCTGTCCCTATTCTATAGTAATTCTTTGCGCCGTTAGAATAGCTATCTTCAAAGAGCGCCGCCCTTTGAGCTTAAGAATTTGATGATTTGAATTTTTCATATCCATTTTCTTGAAAGGTAAGAGGATACTTTGTTGAATTTTACAAGAGTTTGGAAATTGGATACGTTTATTACTACGATAAATATGAGCTTCACATTTTTCTATTCTTAAAAATAAATGAAAATCATCGTTTCCAAATTCTGGATTAAGAAATATAAAACAATATAATATACTGTCTGTAGTTAACGCGAGTAGTACACATTTATATAAAACATACAGCATTCCGAGTTTAAAAAAATCAAACAAGTTTAACTAAAATATATTGCGTTTTAAACCGTTGAAGTGTTTTATTAAAACAATACATTATTATAGGTAATAAAATTTTTACTGCTTTCGTGTTACTCATCGATAAACATTAATCCAAAATTAACAAAAATATATATATTTTTTATTTGACATACATTTCGTACAATGCTGGTAATTAATTAATATATTTATAATAAATTGAGTTTTATAAAAAAAGAGATAAGTTATAGCAGGGTTATGCTACACTGATTTTCAGCAAAACTTCGCTACTCGTCCGCTTAACAGCGCATTAAGTGAAATAGTTGTCCCCTAACTAAAAAACAAATCCACATAAATTTTAACAGTCAGTTGAATACGTAAAATAAACTTATCTTGAGTCTGTGACAGTCATTTCTCCTGGAAAATATGTATGTTTAATTACAAAAACAACGGAGTCAAGCGTTAACGTTGTGCAAGTAAACACATTTTTATAAATTATTTAAAAATACCCAAATATATACTTTATAATTTTGGCGATTGTCTGTACTATACGACACGGATATTAAATTATTATTAAGTACTTCTAACTGTTTTAAACACGATTCGGATTGAAAATAAAATTACTAATACATTTCGCGTTTTAAACCAATAAAGGTGTTTTATTTCATTAGTTGAAACAGATGTAAGGCTTCTTTATGAAACAACATAATTACTTACTATTATTATTATACAAGGCTTTTAATTATTACAAACTAATTTTACAATTGTATGAGTGCACAAAACTCATTACGCAATTACGCAAAAAGCAACTCAAGCAAATATAATTAACAATAATTGGGCATAATTACGGGATTAACCTTCAATTTCCTTCTTCTCAGAAGATTTAATTTCTATAGACGTTTCATATATACTAAGTTACTTATGCTTGTTGCATACAAATTCATTCTAATCTTATACCATTGAAGAGTTTGTTTGTATGCACACGCTAATCTCAGGAACTACTGGTTCGAAATGAAAAAAACATGTTTGCGTTGGTTAGTCCACTTATAGAAGGCTTTGAGCTATTTTTTTAGCTAGCCAAAACACCACGCTGTGACCAATAAGAGCGAAGGAACAGTGGGAAATATGAAAAATAACTGAGGAAAGTTATTCGTCTTCATCTCCGTTGCGTGCGTTGCAAAAACGGTTAAATCCAAAAACAATATGTATAAAATATTCTTCTTTAAGTAAGTGGTGGGTATTTTGATATTAGTACCTACAAGCCATTTAATATCGAGATGCACACGATTGTTTCCAAGAGTTTAGAAAAAAAAATTGATCGAATGAGCAACCGTCAGGGCGAGATAAATAAGTTTTACTAATATATATCGCGTTGTAAACCGTTAGACAATATCTAAAACTTAGCTAAACTGTTTTATTTACTAAGTATAACTTGAAATTTTAGCCAGCACGTTAAGTTATTCTCAAAATAAATAATTTAAAGTAGTGGTTTACGTGTAAAAATACGCGGCACATCATCCGTAAAACGAAGCCCAGCGCATTTCGATGACAACAAATTATAAACAAGCACACGTGCTCTTGTAAAGAAGATTTAAGTTATAAGCGGTAGCGATTTTGAATATTGTTGGCACCGCAACCAGTTGAGATGTTCTATAGCTGGGGAATTTCGACCTTCAAGTGAAGCTGGTGCTTGTCCTTCACTGTCATTAAAAATAGAATGATGAATGAATAAGTAAAAAAGCGTTTTAATTAAATTAACATACGATAAGACTACCCAGCTTCCGAAGTCCTTCCGACTGAAGGTTATATTATATGTCGTTTTAGATTTATAGAGCAAGTTCACTTTTTAATGTATGTATTTATAACTTGAAACTTAAATATGTATAAATTCAATATGTCAACTTTGACAATGAACGTAATTCGAAGTTTTAAAATTACAGTTTTTATTATTAAATATGGATAATTAATGAATAAAGTACACCTTTGCTGTTAGAGCGTAAATAGTTACATTATAAATTTATGAAAAAATATTGTAAAAAAATTAAAAGGATGCAATTAAAATCGTGTAAAGAAATCTATCTAGTATAGTACTTAACTATAGGTAAATTGAACCGACCGCTAATGAGTACTCAATAAGGCAATACAGTACTAAACATAACCAATAGATATCTTTTTAGGTTCTTTAGCTAATCCGATTTTTTCTCTAATTAAAACTAGTATATTTAAAAATTCAAATGAAATTCGTTTAAAAGTTCTAGCGTTTTAATTTAAAACATAATGGTTCTTTTTACAAAGAAAATTATTACAAGCTGGTAGTTTGTACCTTGTATCACACGTCAAATGTTTTATTGAGAGTGCTGCGTGCGACTCGCCTCGGAAACATAAGCAGGTACGAACTAAAATACACGCTAGTTCATTTTTCACTTATGACAATTCACAAATAGAAATAAAAATTTTAAAATCTGCTACGCAAGTATTAAATTCGTGGAATGTTTGAGAAATGGCCTGTTATTTAATTAATGAACAGATAAAATCTAGTTTTTATACTTTTATTTATTATATTGTCAGTAGTTTATGCGTGTAATTAACGTATAAATAAAACAGCTTGAAACCTGAAATATATTACATAACTCTTATTTTCATTAACTACAAAACAGATGGCGTTAGCTAGCTTACAGATTTGACTTTGAAATTAAGGAACTCTTTTATCTTAAGTCTAAGGCGTCACAAGAAATATTTTCAACAAACGGCTAACTTATATATTTCGAGTTTTAAACCGTTAAAAGTGTGTTATTTGTTCGGGGTTGAGAGTTTCTTTATTAGCGACTCCACTCCATTTTAGTGTGTGTACTAGTTCCAATCATTTTATATAGTTGTAAGTAATTGTAGGCAATAAAAAAAATAATCCATCAATCTTTAATAAACTTTTCAATATTACGCACTTTTAGACACGTAAATTAGCTTAAGTATGGGGCAATTGACCTGTGTCTAGATTCTAGATATTTTGAAGTAAAGCTCTCCAGCATCTCTAGCCATAGGATATTGCCTGCCTCTAAACCATGCTCCCAGGGGACACTGAAGTACCATTGTGCGAGATTTATAGATGTATAGAAACTAGATGTGTCAAAAGCTAGATTTATTATACTTCCACAATATTTATTTTAGATCATTTTGAGAGGATGCATGCTTTGTTTGATTTTTTTTCACAACTATCACTTTTTTTGTCATAATATATAGTGTAAAACTTTCCTTAATAAGAGATTATTCAACACAAATAAAAATAGAACGAATACTTCCTCAAATAAGCCTTCAAACAAACAAACTCTTCAACTTTATAATATTATTATTGAATAAGCTAAATAAATTAATTAATAAATATAAACCAATTCATTATAAATTTATTTATTTATTATAAAAAACAATTAAAACGGCGATTGCCACTTACATTAATTGGATAGACACACATTGGATACACAATAGAATTACACTTAAAAATAAGTATGCATTAATTACATTAGGACAAAATTTAAAAATCAGACAATTCTCTCAGTATTGATGACCATTGATCTGCGAAAAGATCACATTTGGGTCTTAACTTGAGGAGAGCGTTGAGTGAGGTTAAAATTCGTGGTATCGGCGAAAACGCGCGAGCAGAGGTGCGACCTCTCGGGACGTCAAAGAGATCATGTCTTCTAGCGCGGCCATAGTTGTTTGGTACAAACAGTCGACAGAAGGCTTCCCTCAAATAAGGATCATCGATTTGGTTTCGAAACAACTTACAAGCTACAACTAATTGCCCACGAGATCTGCGACTTTCAAGAGAATTAAAGCCAAGCTGTCCTAATAAAAACAAGGTCGGATACAAGTAGGGGTAAAAACCGTATTGGTGTTTGTAAAGAAACCGCAGAAAGGCTTTTTGGATCTTCTCAAGCATGAGTATATATTTGTCCTCGTGAGGGTTCCACACGGACGAACTCGATTCCATCTTGCTGCGGACAAGACACATATATACAAGGCATATCGCATGCCTATTGCGAAAGTCGCGAACATTGCGCAGGACAAATCCAAGGCGTCGAAATGATTCCTTGGTCAGTTCGACTATATGATCGTGAAAGGTCAATTTGCTATCAAATGTAACGCCCAAATCATTAACAAGGGATTTCCTTGCTATCGACGAACCATTAATTTGATAATCGTATATATATGGATGAAATCTTCGACTAAAAGTCATCACTTGACATTTGGATATATTAAAAATAAGCTTATTATCGATGCTCCACTGTTCAATGGCAATTCATACATCGATTTCAATAATACTACCTATACGAGGCAATATAATTACCATTTAGTTTACTTACAACTTACTAAATATTGCATAGCAATCAATGTGTTATCTATCTTATAAGATTTACTCACTTATTGCATATATGTTTTCGGGCTGTTCGGCCGATGTGAGCGAGAAGAGGTTCTCGACTATTCGCCAATGTGCGGACGGCATCATAGGAGATGTTGTTAGTCCTCAAATGCTCGAAGAATTAATTCTGAACCTCTTCTCGCTTACGTCGGTCTAACAAAAAGTGTGAAAGCCTTACACAGTTTATTTGTAAATATTATTAGTATACCTCTGTGGGCTGTTGCTCTACCAATTGAGTATCGAGTCCTACGCCTCATCGTCGATTTTTTTTCAACTATTGATATATCTTTGCAAGCCAAGTAATTTCAACCTTAACTCATGCTATTAAGGTCTCAATGTCTTTTGTCGAGTCGTATGTTTTTTTAAATTTATTCTCGATTTTTAAATTAAAGAGTGCCGTCATGTGCAATACATGTGAAAACTGTTTAAGTATTCAAATATTAGTGTAGTTGATCAGATAAAGTACCAATCAAATTGCGAGTCATATCTAGTAAGCGTAACTCTCCGTCACTCATCTTGCATTAACCATTGAAACGTCCATAATGGAGGCACTCTGGACAATAATACCTAATATTTTGTAGCGAAGTGTAGGGAATTCTTTACTCACCCTACTGATCGATAGCTTTTTATAATTATAAAAAGTTTCCTTATTTTTCTGCTAGTTTATCTTGATGTATTTTGATCCACATCTTGTTTGTTGTTGTTGTAAAATAATAACTCAATTATAAATAGTGAATTATATACGTGTGAAATCCTGTTTCCCCTTGCGGGGCATGCAGGGAATACCGGGACCGAAACGAATTATTGTTTTCTCGGGATTTGAACCTAACGCCTCTCGTAATTAAACGTTACAAATGACATGTCGTGTCATATTTAGTGATCTTATTGTTAGAATGTAACACTACTACCTCTCTCTCCTGTACTTGTCTTCTAACTTCTAAATAAAGCACTTATAACTGTTTAAAACACCAAATATGTTTGGTAACTTATCTTTATTTTTTTTTTTTTGTATTTGCATCAGCCGTGATAATGGGTTAATTTTAATTTTTATTTTATAAGTTAACTAATAGGTTTCGCGTTTTTATCCGTTATGAATGTTTTATTTAAATATACTATTCGCGTTAACTATAGACAATACTTAGCTTAAAACTTATTTATCTTAGCATATAATTGTTTTAAGAAAGTAATGGAAACTTTCAGTTTTACTTTTACAGTCAGGATGGCCGAGCGGTCTAAGGCGCTGCGTTCAGGTCGCAGTCCACTTCTGTGGGCGTGGGTTCGAATCCCACTTCTGACAGAATTTTTTATTTTTATTTTGACTTCTACAAATGCACTACACGGTTTTTATAACGATATTTTTACTTTTTGAATAAATGGCATAATCGTAATTTGAAATTTATAATTGTGTATATTTCAAGAATGCATTAGAATAAAGACGCCACATATTGATAGGTCAATATAATAATTATGGACAAAGAAATCATTGTTGATTATCTTCGCTGAATCAACCAAGAACTATTATTCTGTCAACTGTTCAAAATTGTTATCTGTGTTCCTTGAGATAAAATATTTGTTTGGCGGCCTGAGATGCCTGATAAAGCAATTGTGGAGAACAGAGAGTTCTGATTAATGATTTTTATATATAGGGTGACGTCAGACTTATCACATAAATTTTTTATTATTAATAATATATTATATAATGTTATAAAATTATTTCCAAAAACAAAAGCCTATTTCAATCAAAATAAAATAGTTCTGTTCTATCTATGTGTACTAATATTATAAAGCTAAAGAGTTTGTTTGTTTGAACGCGCTAATCTCAGAACTAGTGATTAGAAATGATCGTGAATGATAAATGCTCTACCTAACAAAAAGGGATTTAGAAATTTTATTAAATACTGTCTATAGTGTACGCGAGTAGTACACATCTCTCCCGTGACCACGGCTGCTGCAAAGCATCCGAAACGTCGGGCCGAAGTTAAAAATCTTTTTCAAATAAGTTTAACTAATATATCGCTTTTAAACCGTTAAAGTGTTTTATTTAAATCGAAATTTTATTTTCAAAATTAGAATTAAAAAATTTTCAATTCGAACCAGTAGTTCCTGAGATAGGCGCGTTCAAACGTACAAACAAACAAACTCTTCACCTCACCTCACCTTCTCAGATTTGCTGCAGCCGAAGTAAAGCATAAGTTTAAGCTGTTGAGATTTGCGTATCGAATTACCGTTTCAAACGACAATACCGAAGTTCACCAGACTCTTGAGAGCAATTTGCGACAGGAACCGCTCAACAATTATGGACGTCCGCAACTTTGATCCGGAGCCATGTGTGTGTACCACGTAAGCTATTCGTGGAAAGACACGACGGCCCATGGGCAACCCGAGTATAAACAAATTAAAATAAGTTTACAATGTCAATTTTTTTTGTTTATCAAATATTGCAAGCTCGCTGGTGTTGGTGTTGTAATAAATAAATTGTAACTTTGTAAGCAAGATGTGCCACCGACTTCGGAAGCGTAGAATAGTTAGGTATTTTGGGGATCACAATTTAATCTTGCAAACCTCCTCATTTTTATAAACAAAAGCTGTTACCCACGATGTCGGCTGCGTCCCATCATTCTTGCAAGTTATTCTAAAATACTGTAATTATAGACATTTTATACAAATTTTTGGGTATCTTGAACCGTTTTCGCAGGCATAGATACTGTCTACGGTTTACGCGAGTAGTACACATTTAAATAAAACACTTTAACGGTTTAAAACGCGATATATTAGTTAAACTTATTTAAAAATGATTTTTAACTTCGGCCCGACGTTTCGGATGCTTTCCAGCCGTGGTCACGGGGAGACATCATAAAATCATTTTTAAATAAGTTTAACTAATATTTCGCGTTTTAAACCGTTAAAGTGTTTTATTTAAAAGCAGGCATAGATGTTTTTCCCCGTTTTTTTCACATTACCCTCGGTTACTTCGCTCCTATCGGTTGCAGCGTCATGTTTAATAGCGTAAAGCCTTTAGAGAAGTAGTTCCCGAGATGGGCGACATTTGACTATTGGTTTGATCAAATTCAGTATTTGCTCGTAGGTAGATGATAGAAAGTAAAATACCCTAATAACATCTTATTTAGACGTTACATTATGCCTTTTATCGAAGATGTAATAAAACATTTAGACAAGACGCGCTGTCGACCCATTTTGACTTTGGAAATTCAGATGTATGTAAAAACAGTTTTCAATTAATTTACGTGCCGTTCATTCAATTCAATGAACTATATGAGTTGGTTTATATTGGTTATGGAAATAGGTACAATTCTACCGTAAATACGCGAATCAATAAATTGAAGTAAACAAATTAAATATCTATTTTGTAGCTAGTAAGGGTTATATTTCCGTGTATATTTTATTATGTTGACTTGTGTAAATCCGTCAACGGTAGCCCTTGTTGAGTTTGAAACATTGAACTGTTAATGGTCGACGAATCGGTCCAGGATATTGTTAAGTGATCAGTTAATGTTGCAAAGATGCTTAAAATAGCAAACAGAGGTCAAGCAATCGTTAACGTACAGTTACGTAGGGTGTATTTTTTCTTACTTGGCATTATTGGTAAACAAACACAATTAACAGGAAATCGTGATTTTCTAACAAGGTTCACATTAATTTACATTAAAACACTTTGAGATACTGCATTATATATAAAAGAAACAAAAATTCTTTAAATTCGCGCAGAAAATCGCTTAATAGTGATATGAATAATCCTCCGATTTAGCGGGGACGACACAACACTAGTGCGACGCGATTACCGCGCGCGTCCCGACACTAGCTCAGGGACTGTCAAATACGAACGTTGGCGCGCATTCTGTCGGTTAAGCCTAATTTTGTATAATAAATTAATATTTAAGTGTTTAACATCGTTTTCCCGTCCTAACAATATCAGAAGTGCGATAAGTGATCTTGCCCACGAGTGAATTTTGATGAATTGGACAATAATTTTACTTTTAAAGTGCAAAGTTTGGTGAAAAAAAAACTGGCGGTTTTGGATGCGAAAAGACGCTTTTATTATATAATTTGGTGATGACACACATAATTAGTGATAAGAACGCTTGTAGTAATTAAGTTTAATGCAGTTCGGTACTTAATACTTGATTTTTGCACAAATTTTGTCAATCCGTTAAGGGTCACTGACCTCCATACAACAAGTTTCCATCAGAAACCTGTGTTTTTGGTGAACATTTTCTGGTTGAGAAACTGGTTTATTTGTGTGAACTATCCTGGTACGGTGACGATTGCATTTCAGAGTGCTTGAAGATGCATCAGTTGCGTGTTGAAATGTTCCTGGTTATTTGGTGAGATTGTATTTACATAAGTAGACTGATAATTTGAGCATACTTTAATATCTGTTAAAATGCTCAGCAACCCATAAATAAACAAAGTGAACTATTCTAAATTGTTAAAGTGCTAATTTTAAACTAAATTTAAGGACTATTTGGATAATTGAACTTTTACTGAATTTAATTACTTTTTTTAAAGAAGTTTACTTTATTGAAAGAGAATTATTAGTGTTAGAGACAACAGTATAAGTTTATTGTGTGTGACTTTATTTTAATTGTTAACATGGGTCGGCACCAGAAGAGAAATAGGTCTACTAGTGCTTCTTCGTCAGGGTCAAGTAATTCTGATAGACAATCTAAAAGTAAACGACAAAAAAAAGAACCTAAAAGGAAGAATAAGAGAATCGTAGCATTAGAAGGGTTGATTAAAGAATTACAACAGAAAAATTATAATAATGGTGACACCACACCAAGAGTAGAGTCAGTGGTTCGTTATGTGGGGCGGAATGATTTTATACCTGAGTTTAATCCTCAAAAATCATCTGTCTCAGTAGAACATTGGCTCCGTAACTTAGAAGGTGTTGCTAATATGCATGGCTGGGATGAACGCACTTTGATTTGCAACTGCACTTCTAAGTTGGGTGGCTATGCTAAAAGCTGGTATGAACACCAAACTTGCTATGACATTAGCTGGGATGAGTGGAAAATAAAATTAATTACAGCATTTCCATTCACTAAGAATAAGTTGTCACAGATTAGGGAACTTGTTAACCGTATCAAGACAAAAGATGAAGACCCAATAAAATTTTACTATGATAAGCTGGGTATTGGCATGTCATGTAATATGAGTGATGATGTGATAGCTCAAGCAATTTACCTGGCCTGTATGAAAACATCATCTGACTGCGTTGAAGTGAAATCCTGGGGTTCATTTAATGCTTAAAATAATAACTTAAACAAGGTGGTCAAGTGTCACAATTGTGACAAGGTTGGTCATAAGGTGACTAAATGAAGGTTTTGAAAGCTACGCAAGACAGTTGTTCATCAGAGGACGAATTAAAGCAAGATGCTGTCACCCCTCTGGCATAGTGCCTACTGGCCTCTATTACTGCCTACGGGGCTATTATCTGCCTACGGGACTATTATCTGCCTACGGGGCTATTACTGCCTACGGGGCTATTTACTGCCTACGGGGCTATTATCTGCCTACGGGGCTATTACTGCCTACGGGGCTATTATCTGCCTACGGGGCTATTTACTGCCTACGGGGCTATTATCTGCCTACGGGGCTATATACGCCTAGGGGCTTTACTCCTACGGGGCTATTATCTGCCTACGGGGCTATTTTCTGCTATTATCTGCCTACGGGGCTATTTACTGCCTACGAGGCTATTTCCTCTAGGGGGCTGAGCCGAGTCTACGTGGCTGCGCTGGCAGCCCTGACGGCGGCGGTTTAGCGGGAGCGCTACTTCATCCTTCGAGGGCGAAGGACTACACAGGATGGCCGAACTGATATGAATAATCCTCCGATTTAGCGGGGACGACACAACACTAGTGCGACGCGATTACCGCGCGCGTCCCGACACTAGCTCAGGGACTGTCAAATACGAACGTTGGCGCGCATTCTGTCGGTTAAGCCTAATTTTGTATAATAAATTAATATTTAAGTGTTTAACATCGTTTTCCCGTCCTTACAATAGCGATAAGGCCGCCCGTTACACTCCATACTCTATAGATATTATTATTATTTTTAGTTCATTGCAATTGTGCGCGTGTGTTGTGTAAAAAGTATAAATAAATAAATAAATCCAAAACTTAATGCTATATAAATATCCTAAAAATGAATTTACGTAAATGGACAGATTTTTTTTAGTTTGACAATT
Source organism: Leptosia nina (assembly GCA_963661955.1). NCBI lineage: Eukaryota > Metazoa > Arthropoda > Insecta > Lepidoptera > Pieridae > Leptosia > Leptosia nina. The sequence goes on from CAVLEF010000011.1 coordinate 6,528,966, forward strand.
TACATAAGGATGGCATGTAAGCAAAGTCAACGACAATAGAAGGTAGAAGGCCCACTCGTGAACGATCACTGAAAAGCGTTATAAACGTCGAGTTAAATAATAATGACATAAAAATAATTGTTACAGTAACTCAATAATACTCGTTACTAATACTCGTTACTTTGCGCAGAAGACAACCACGCAGGAAATATGTTCTTATAAGCACTATAACTTATCTAAGTATTTAGGGTTAATTCTAGACCACCAATATCCAAACACCATTAGTAAATTCACTTTAATGTATGTTTATCTTAATTGCAAGCTTCTTTATTGATTGCACATTGCGCGTGCGCATAATTTTGTCAATAAATAGCAGATGTATCTGCCTCACATGGTGATCGGCGAGTGGCATCAAAGAATATTGGAAGCCTTTGTATATTTATTTGCGTAATGATTATTTGCAGATTTTGCAAAGACTATGACTGAATACCGAATTATCTCTTCGTAAACTGCAAAATATAATCATAATGTAATTTAATTTGCACGTTTCTAAAAAAAAAAATTATAAGCAATTGTGAACGTTCAAGACCCTCTGCAAAGCAACAGCACGGAACGCTGGGGATGCTGGTTCAAGTCCTTCCCGATAAGACCCTATTATTGTAATTCCGTGCTTCCGTCTATATTTCACCTGACCTCCCGTTGCCACGATTTTATTACGAATATCTATGGTAATATATATTATACATACGCTAACAAGTGGCAACACAATTCACAGGTGTATTTGAAATGACATGGTTTTTAAAAAATCACGAAACCGAATGTCTCCCTAGCTCTACAAGACTAGTGTATTTGTTGTTGTATTGATAGACCACAGGCGAGGGATTCAACTGATGGAAGGTGATTTAATTAATTACCAATTATGTATCGGAAATGCGCTGTCGGACTATTTTGAATTTCGGAAAACGAAACACGATTTACGACTTCGACGAAATAAACTTCACGACTTCATTTGTTGACGTTGATTCTGGACCCGAACGAAATTTCAATATTTTTGACACATTATGTCATCAGATTTCAAGAAAAAAGCTTCAGAACAAACTTTAAATTGATAAAAAACATTTTGGACCTGGTGGGGATGGAACCCATGGCCCATGATTATATAGGCCAAATAACAAGTGCCGTAAATATCGGTACAGATATATAGTAGCTCTTTTAAGATGTCGCTCCCGCCCTCCCTTATTAACCCCTCTATAATAAAATAGTAATGTATCCATTATCCATCGACCCTCGTATTAAAACTGCGGATAAATGCGACCCCTTGCGGTGAAAATATTGAGGGTGATTTGGTGCCTAATTTCAGACTGGTGATTTTGTCAACCCAGGGGCTTCATTTAGCTCAGAAAAATCTTTACTAATATATACAGTTTATTTGTTAGAACGCGCTAATCTTAGGAGGATTTATCTTATTTGTGTGTTGGTTAGAGCATTTATCGAGGGGGGTTAATAGGCTATAAATTATCGCGCTGCCACTAATAGGAACGAAGAAACAGCGGAAAAAATATTCATCCAGTACACATTTAAATAAAACACAACGGTTTAGAAAGTGAAATATATTAGTCAAAATATTTTTAATTCAGCCGTGGTCAGGGGACATTATCGTACGAATATTTCGCGCATTAAACCGTTAAAAGTTTTTATTTAGAGTTGTATTCATTTTACGTTTTAGAATCTATATTCAAATATTTTCAAACTGCTTTATAGTGATTAATTTCGTTTGTGAGCTTTAATTTTTTGTGTTAGTATACTGCCATCTGGTGATGTTAAAAACTAACATGTACAAAGCTAAGGTTTGCACCTCTGATTATCATATGTAGTTTACCTTTTATCACCTAGGTGGCGCTATATTAAAATGTTAAACTTTGTTCGAACGAATTAATTCTGGTTTTGATTTTAAACGTGGATATTTATAGTATAGTATATTACTGTTTTATTAATGTATATTGATAATGAAAACAAACGGTATACTTCTTCTATTAAATTAATTTTTCACTAGCTAGTGCCCGCGACTTCGTCTACGCAGGATTAGGATTAGGATTACGTAATATCGCGCATTTAAACCGAATGGTGTCTATCATATCATACATTAAATAATTGTGTGTAACTAACGTTTATGGCAGCGCACGCCAGAATAGCTCGCAGAAAGGTAGGTTTTTCCCTAGTTACTTACTTGACACTTAATGTCATATTTTGGACAGCTCACACAATATCTTTATAAATTGTAGCCCATGTGTTATTCTAGCTTTCTAGCGATAATATTGGAAGCTTTAATTAAAATCCATTCAGTAGTTTTTGCGTGAAATAGTAACAAACATCCATCTACACATACAAACTTTCACGTTTATTATATTAGTAGGATTTATTAATGTAGGACGTTTGTCTCCTTTCAAATCGTTCGTAAAGCGAGTTACTTTTTAATTGAATACTTTTCTCGTTCCAAACTCAGTCATGTCTGTAACAACTTTGAATGTACGAGCGAATGCAAACAAAATTGAAAAGCCATTTGTAACAAAGAGAAATTTCTTCTATCTTCTTAAGCAGAAAAATTACAATAACAGAGAAATACTTGTACAATGATTTCTTAAAAATCAAGGTATATAATAAAAGGACTTCCTAAAAATCTTTTTGTAATTAACCTTGTGTTGAAGATATTTAAAAGACACTCCTTAATATAGTTGTATACAATTAAAGAAAACACTTTAACGGTTTAAAACACGAAATATATTAGTAAACACTTATTTAAAACTTAGTTTAACTTCGGCCCGATGTTTCAGATGCTTTGCGCTGCAACTTATTTGACAATATTTTTTAAATAAGTTTAACTAATCTATTCCGCGTTTTAAACCGTTAAAGTGTTGTATTTAAATCTTTTTTACTCTTAGATTCTTTTATAGATAACTGGCGACGATAAAATGATCTAAATAATTGCCTGACCCGTAATAACTTCACAGATATACCCGTCCCGAAGCAACGAAATCTTGGTCCCACAAATAAAACGGAAAATGGCGAATATTTTTGGATGTAAAATAAAAATAAATGAATAGTGATGTCCAAGTATGGTCTATATTCCAAGTAAAAATTGTTCTGCGAGGTTAATTCTATCATTGATCTCCGAAAACAAAAACTAAATTGACAACCAATACTAAATGAAGAGTGTGAGAGAGCATTATTTTTATAAGCTCGTAATCGCGTGTAAAATGCAAATATTATATATTATAGTGTTTTAAGTTAACTTATTTAAATTATTCTTAACGGTTTAAAACGTGAAATACATCGGTTAGCTTATTATTATTTGAACTACAGCCGGACATTTCGGATGTTTTTCATGATCACGGGGAACTGGATATTCCAGCTTTAAAGAAAGCCCTAATACCAAAGAAAAATCTGTTTCGTCGTAATAATAATAATTTTACCTATCTCTTTTTTATATAACATATTGATTATTGGTGCGTACGTTTGACACAAATTTTAGGTAGATATTTTCAGAGGAAACTATATTGGTGTATTTAAATAAAATAAAAATTGTATTTACTTCTTGATCTTGTTTGTTAGATAAAGTTCTAATTGTGAATGTTGTGTTTCTGAATAAATGTATTCTATTATTTATCAGATTACTTGTAATCTGATAATTTCTATAGTCGATGAAATGTTCAACTATCGATATCTGATGGTACATCACTAATGAAACAGAAGGTCAGGGTGAATGGTAAAACGATAGCTCCCGATTTGTTGAACGTATTCAATTACGGATATTTCTGGATTTACGGGACTAAATCTCGGATTTACCAGAACTAAATTAGTGATTGCTTGCGTATGTTCTTATCAATAGTAATCATATACGGTCTATAGTTTACGCGAGTAGTACACATTTAAATAAAACAATATAACGGTTCAAAACGTGATATATATTAGTTAAACTTATTTGATTATTATTTTAACTACGGCCCGACGTTTCGGATGCTTTACAGCAACCGTGGTCAAAGAGAAGTGACAGTTAAAGTTTTGAATGACTAAGTATGTGTTAAAATTGCGGTGTTAATTTTAAGAAATAGAGAAACTTTAAATTTTGCATCTGTCAACCCTCAAATGTCTCTCATAAGATGCTGGGGCTTTTATTCTTTTATTAATCTTCATCTCTAAGTGCACGGGCGCCCCTGTATCTGTTGACGAACAGTCAAAAACAGACGAACGTAACTAAGAAATATTGTGACAGATGCTCTCTAGTTATTTTCGTTATTTACGAATAGACTAAGAGACGACGACGAGTTTACCTTTTGTGTTTAATTTTGTAGAGAATTTTCATTCAATGTACCAATTAGAGAACATGTTACATTCTCTGCTTTCGGAAAATATATGACAATAGCTAATAAGTGTAGTTTGCTTCAGGAAATGTAAATTCTTAGGTAGAAAGGACGATAACTAAGCACGGCAATTTTAAGTAGTCAAAATATTTGTGTTTAGTTACCAGTACTATCAAAGACATATTTAATCTTATGAAAGAGAAAAACGACCGTCACATAATTATTGCTAGTATTTCCTTTATTTTTTTTAACCCGGGAAACAATTGAAAATACATACAATATTATACCATGAGAAAGTAAGTAAAATAAAAAAGAGATATGATAGGTTTACAAAATGATTTTTTTCCTTTTTATTAAAACCAGTATACAATTAAAAAAACATATTTTTAAAATCGGTTTTCTTATCCGTTACTCGTATGACATACCTACCTATACTAACTTGAATTTGGTGTTCAAGTTAGCTAACTAATTTTAGCTACTTCCTAAATTGTTTAGGCACCATGTATTGTTAGTTAAGGTGACTTATCGTAATAAATTTAAGTATGTGTATAGTATTATACTTATTGACACGGAAACAAACACTTTATTACAGACAACAAAACAAAATATTACACACTAAAAATTTTTAAAATCAAAGACATTGTAATATAACTATAAAAATATACGATAAATTAAAGGATCTTGGTTTTTTCATACAAATAAATGGCATATAAGAAAATAATATCTTTCCACATCATTAATATTTTGAAACACTTGTATACTTGATAGCAAAAAAAAATGTGTAATAGTTGTTTTTTGCTAATTCAAAAAGAATTCCTGTCCCTAAAAACTAGGTCGATTCTACATGTATTTTGACTTCAAAACCTGCCAATAAACATTATATTTTTAAAATTGTAATAATTCTTCCGGCAATTATAGTTACACGTATGTACGCTAGTATAGTTTTGCACGCATTGTAAAAAATAACTGACTCTCGGTCTAAAGCCCTTGTCTTTGAAGTGTCAATTATTTTGGAAAAATAACATTTCGTGGGATTACATATTATTTTAATGTAACACAGCTTTCTCTATAACCAACGACGCAAATGTTTTTAATTACGCTATTGTGAAATTAATTCCACATAAATTTTGTCATTTGCGTGCGTCAGGGTGGAGTAGTCTATACTAAAAGGTAAGAATTTGTTTGAACGAGCTGATATCGGAATTGAAAATGTATTTATGTGTTAGTTGGATCGTTTATCGAGGAAGGCTTTATTTTATTAAGCATCCGAGTGTGACCAATAGGCGCAAAGAAACAGTGAGAAATAAAAAAAAATGAGAAAGATATTATTTTTTGTTGGGAACCCTCGTTACGTGCGCTGCGATAACGGTTCAAGATATCGAAAGATATCTACGAAAGAATAATTCCTCTTGAAATGATCTTAAAAAGCATCGGGGACGTTATGTTTATATTTTAAGACTAGCGGCGACAGGGACTACAAACCTACTTATCTTTATATACTAATCATAGTTACTCGTGGGTTTCACCGTTCTCGTCCCGAAGTTCTTTCAAGTTAATCTTTAAAGTATTATAACCTAAAGTCTTCCTCGATAAATGCTCTAACACAAAAAAAATATCGAACCAGTAGTTCCTGAGATTAGCGCGTTCAAACAAACAAATACAGCTTCATAATATTAGTATGGATTAACTCACAACGGTTTTAATTGCAATCAAGTATAGTTCTAATTACTTCATATGCCAAAAAATCGATTGTCAAGTCACCTAGTTTAATATAAAACTTGCCTTAAACAATATGGTAATGGAAATTTCGAAAGCACAACATGACGGATACCATAACTCATGAGGTTAAGAGAACGCCCTTTCAAGTTGAGATCTGCCCATTGCAATTTTATACCGTTCGGTAGGGTCGGCGGTTCACGATAGAGCAACCGATGCATCAGGAGAAACAAAACAACGAAGAGGTTTGGCATTACTACAATCGGACTGTGTTAAACGAAAACTTTTATCATATTAGGTGACATTTTGAGGACACGCTAGTAACTATAGTTTATGCGAGTAGTACGTCATTTGTAATGTCGGGCTGAAATTAACTTAAAATGTGTTAAATTCGATATTTCGCGTTTGAAACAGTTAAAGTATTTTATTTAAATGGAATATATTTTTTATACAAGAAAGTAATTAATATAAGTTTCATTTACATATGTTGTCATTTAACATAACAATTATATTTAAAAGTGTTACATGTTAACATCTAATTTTAAACATATTCTATAAAGAAAAGCAACATGAAAATTAAAGTTTTTAAAATTCGGAAACGCGAAAATAACTGTACCCTGTCGGTGCATGCAACAGGTACTTTAAAACCATTACGTTTTATTATTACATAGTCTAGTGGAGGAGCTTAAGTTAAGAAACACTGTAATTTGAATAGATTAGTGCTTAGACCTTTAACATATAATGGAGTATTATTTTATATTATAGTATGCAATACATTTTTACATTATTCTGAAGTCTGCTGTTCTATTTTTAAACTAATCATGTTAGACGGGGTCTTTTGTATAATGGTAGCAATATAAGGGTAATAATAAACGGGTCATGGGTTCGATCGCTATTAGGTCCGACTTTTATCTAACAAATTAATATTTTTTTTGAAACATGTAGTGTTCCTAGATGTTAAATGTGTGGTGAATATTAACGGGGGGCCGGGGGACCCCCCCCCCCCCCCCGGGCCGCGGGGGCGCCGGGGGGGGCTTTTGGGGTTCCCGTCTGTGGATTTCCGAATATCCAAGGAAAAATAGAGTAACAGCGCATCTTATAAGAGTTGTAAATGGGTGTTAGTAATAGAAGGTGTGTATTTAGTGGCACGTTACAACATTAGAAATAAAAGATTAAAAATGATAAGTGTTGTCTAAAATTCTGACAATCAAATAAAATATTTGTTACTATTTAAAACTCGGATTCTTTGCAGCAGTCGTGTTCACGGTGGTCATAGTCAAAATAGAAGTTATAATATAAATAAGTTAACTAATACACTTAACTATATAGTAACTTATACAATGACCTATTTCTCTTCTGTTTCAGGGCAACACCTAGATTGGTTGGATCAGAGTCGTCTTATAAACTCAGTCCACAGGAAATCGAAGCTTTAAATGTGGTAAGAAATTGTCCAGCTTCTATTTATTTATTTATTCCCGCCACCCATTTAATATCCAGATTTCAAGACAAAATGGAATTCGTTTCAGAAAAAAATATAAATTGTTTAATAAGCGACATTGTTCTAAATATTTTTCCAAACTACCCGCGGCGTTTTGAATTCGGAGACGTAACAATTATTTTGCAAAAATAATTGATGCTAGAATTTTCAGTGACTGCATTAAATACTAACTAATTAAGTTTTTGAATTGAAATTCTTCGCAGAATTGTTTAAAAGCTTTGTTGTTAAACCTGAAACGTCAAGTTGCAGTTAAAATAACTAAATATAGTTAGCGTTAACTAAAGACAATACTTAAGTAGATTAAAAATCGATTTTAGATTGAAACAATTTTACGAGACGGGCAGGACTTGATCATTGTAGCTCAATTGCTTAGAGCGACACCATGGAACTCTGTTGAAGCCGGTTTGGACGTGTTTTTTATCGATTTTTAATTTATATAATGTCATCGTGTGCAATAACATGTGATAAATTTTATTTTATTTTATTTTTAAGATAATTAGTTTAAATACGTCAGTACCTTAAAATCCATACTAAACTGTTTCCTTGCATACGGCCCTACCGATCTACATAATTATGTAGATACTTTTATCACACAAAACAATATCTATAATATCAAAGCTAGAACTAGCTGCGTCAACAGATTAAATTAGATGGAAGACAAACATAGTTATCGTGTGTTTGCGTTTAAGATAAATATTATTTATTTGAGGGTGGCATAATCCGCTCATGCAAAAACTTACTGACTGATTAGTGTAATACGAACAAAGTAGAAATGTTGACTCAGAATTCTCGAAATATGGTAAATAAGTATAATAAAAACTAACTTGCTACAATACATTTTAAATGTGTATTGTTTTATCGGAAGAAGGGGAGACTCCCGTGACCACGGCTGCTGCATCCGAAACGTCGGGCCGAAGTTAAAAGTCATTTCCAAATAAGTTTAACTAATATATCGCGTTTTAAACCGTTAAAGTGTCCCCGTGACCACGGCTGCTGCAAAGCATCCGAAACGTTGGGCCGAAGTTAAAAATCATTTCCAAATAAGTTTAACTAATATATCGCGTTTTAAACCGTTAAAGTGTTTATTTAAATGTGTACTACTCGCGTAAACTATAGACAGTATTTAAGGGTTATGAAGTTTATAAACTTAAAATATATAGCTACTATACTACTAACACTGTCTATAGCTTACGCGAGTAGTACACATTTAGATAAAACACTTTAACGGTTTAAAACGCGATACTTATTTGACAATCAGTTTTTACTTCGCTGCTGTAAAGCATCCGAAACGTCGGGCCGAAGTTAAACATCATTTTCAAATAAGTATCGCGTTTTAAACCGTTAAAATGTTTTATTAAAATATGTTAAGTAATTTAATTAAGTTCGTTATTTTTTTGTGTTATTTTCACTAACAGGTCAGTTAAAACTCGATCTCAAAACACCGTGACGATAATACGACTTGTCGGGGAATTCTAAAACATAATTTAGACTTAAGGATTTCAAAACTATATTTTTAATATTGGGGATTAAATAAGGTACACTTTTATATTTTAAACACTGTCTCGAAAATAGTCAACATCGCTATGAAATGTGTTTTTGCACAAGCATTGAAACACACCGGAAACAATGTCTCATTGTCAGACAAATTCGTTTCTTCATAAACCTAATTTTAACATGAATTTATGACTTCTTTGAAAAGGGCAATTCACAGTAAATTAACTGCAAAGTTCATTACAATCAGGCGTCGTATGAAATTATTCAAAACGACACGAGAATAGCCCGAGATACGACGAGACAGGCAAAATACAATCTGTGTACCGACTCTCAGCCGGGTCCATTATAATGGAAGAACCGATATACTTATTACTTATAAAACTAGTGTCACAGAAAAATAAGTATATTATAACGTAAGTGTTATGATTGACAAGGGGGGGGAGGGAAGGGTCCCGAACCGCGCTTCTGACCAACCAATTGACTTGGTATCTCAATGCTAGTTCACGTCCCGCTTGTGACGTCCATTTTTTTCAATCTAAGACAACGCATCCGAAACGCCAGGCCGTAGTAAAAATAATTTCCGAATAAGCTTAACTAATATATATCCCGTTTTAAACAGTTAAAGTGTTTTATTTGAATCACCAGCTCTTAGACAAATGAAGACTTATGTCGATTATTCATCACATCCCTCCGGTTTGCGCTTGAGGTGTGTTGAAAGGCTCTATAATGAAGGAGGTTATGGTTCATAGTCCGCAGATCAGATTTTACAGAAATAAACATATATATGTTATAGTATTATACATATAATCCTTTAAAACGCAAGGTATTTAATTGTCATATAGCACTTTCTTAACCCAATGGTTAAACACGTCTGGCTGTGGAGACGCTCTGGTGTTTTTGAATCCTGGGAAAACACAAAATTATGTCTGTCCCACACTTCTAATTTAACTACAGCTCGACCAAAATCTGAGCGTCCTGAGGGGGACGCGTCCGAAAGGGAAAAATACAATACACTATTATATTTCACGTTTCAAACCGTTGAGAGTGCTACTAACGACTAAACCTCGTGTAAACTATAGATAATGCTGAAATTTGTTATTGGTAGGTATTGTTTACGAGATGGTATTTATAATAATTGACTTGTAACTATCTTTCCCGTTTAATTTATAATACAAACAAACGGGAAAGATATCTATTTACTTACTTATTAAAATGCAAATTTACACCTATAGTCGTAACCGATTGTGTATTAGTTAATTATTATAAATATTTATATTTAAAATAACCAGAGAATTATTTTAAACCAACTATAATTGTAAATTCGTACCTACTCGCATATAATAATATGTAATGTACAAAATTGTATTAACGCTTAAGAGAAATTGTATTTCTTGCGTAAATAAATGTCTTAAACCACAACTATACCTAAATATTATATAACCGTTAACCCCCGCGACCACAGCAAAGCATAAGAAATAAACAAAATAAAGATTGTTGTTAAAATAACTTAAAAATAATTAAACAAATATATTTCGTATTTTAATCCGTTAAAACTGTTTTATTTAAATTGATAATATATGATTTGAAAGCCTTATTAGTATTAGGTAAACAATATTATTAATTGTCAAGAAGTGAGTGATAATGTAAGGGGGGGATGGAAATATATATTTTTCTTCTGTTATATCGCACGTATGTATCACTGGCGCCAGAATTCTTAGATACCTCGTCCCCCTACAAAGAGATGTGATTTATGTGTCAGTGCAAACTGCAGACTAATAATGCGTAAATTATCACAATGAGTCTTACGTTCATAGAATGTTATTTAGTGGGAAAAGGTAAAAAAAAATTTATATAATAATTAATATAAAGGTTAAGAAAACGCTTATACATAATCGTGTCTTTTGGAGAATTACCGTTTCCAATTGAAAAAGATAATGAAATTTCAGAACACACAACATTTGAGTGAGATTATCTTTCACACATTAAAAGTAAAAAAGGCCCCCCCCCCCGACACTGAATCTCTATTTACGGTATAAGATATTATTTCAGTCAGTGGATTTCAGAATGTCAAATGCAAATTTTCTTTTATTGGAGAAAAAGTGAAGAGAAATCCCGTTTGTCGGGGTTAGTAGTAACAGGTAATTAATCAACAGATCCGATTTCCAACTGTGTCCAACGCGTATGTAAAATCAAGTTATTCGCTGCTATAGAGAAACGAGTGTCACATATTTTAAAAAGTTATTTTCGAATCATTAATTAATTTCCAAGTTCACCCCCACTTCTAAGCAATATCCTGATCTAATTCATCATGCCCCATTACGTCATAATACGCTTGACTTCTACCTTAAAAAAATGTAATATCAAAGGGTAGGTTAATGCATCGCAATCTCTGAATCGAGGGGTGCATAATTTATCATCTAGGCTGCTACCTCGGGTCTGAATTCTAACGCTATTTTTATTACATCACACGTTTCGTGAAGAATGAATTTCAAATGGTGTCGGAAGTTTATGTTGGGGGAATAAATCTCGATCCCGTACTACGTACCGTGATTGACGAAGTGAAAATCGAGAGTGAGTGACGTTCGAGTTCAGTATATAGTTTTACAATTGCCTAAGAGAAATACAATAAACAATGTAAAATCATCCATATAAAAATATATTTAGATTAAAAAAATACGCCATGAGCGGGAGGTGAAATAATATCCACAGGGTTCCGTGCTACTTGTGGAACGTGGATGCCGGTTTAAGTCCGGCCGGATCGTAAAATTTCTTTAATCCTAATAAACTTTTAATTTATATAATTCCATCATGTGCAATAATATATTAAAAATATGTATCTTTCCTAACGATTACTTTATTCAGAACGCACTGAACAACAGCACTGTCCGTTTTTACAACCTAAGGAGTTAGTTTTAGGATGTTATGATTGTATATGATAATAATATTATTTGTTTTTCTATTTTATTTGTGCAACCAAATGTTTTTGCTTTCTTTCCTTTCATACTAGTAGTGTAAATGGTTATGTCTAAATAACAAAAATCAAGCCTAGCGGTAAATTCGCGTATGTAAGTTTCGAGACACTGAAATGGTAGTAGGGGTAATATTGTGCTTTCTGAAAATAAGGACGTTAAAGAATATTCTGACGCTTCAAATGGACTCAAGAGTGATTTCCACCGAGCTGAATGATCATCATGACCTCTACATTTTTAATGTAAACGAAGCATGCAGGGTTAGGCAATATTGCAATATTATACGAACGTTATCTACAACGAATTCGAATTATTTAGGAAATATAAAGACGGTTGCTTACTGTTAACGTTAGTTATACAATATTTTGAGATTTATGCTACATATTATACATATTACTACACTGGCTGTTACACGCGACGTCGTCTGTGTCCCGTCGTTCACGTGAGTTAATCTATGAAAATAGACATGTACTGTCGCAGATTTTTTTAGATCTGGAGGAAGAATAGGTTTTTTTGTTTACATATTTTTTGGGCATCTCGAACGTTTCAGCGGACGCAAAGAAATGCCTCAAGCCCTCCCCGACTTTGCTCAAAAACAATGTTTCAATTCGAACAAGGAGTTTATACAAACAAACAACCTCTTCAGGTTTTTATTAGTGTAGAAAAAAAACATTTCCTAGGACAGTTATATAAATTCTATTTAGCTAATATATATCGCATTTTCAACTGTTAAAGTGTGTTATTTAAATGTGAACTACTCGCTTAAACAACAGGCAGTATTTAATAATGATCTTGTTTCTTATAACAACTGTCGAAAGATTTTTGTGACTTCACCTACACGAATCGATGAAATTTTTCGCGCCCAGCGTGCGTATTACCACAATTTACAGACGAGAGGCATTCCAGCGCTCCCCCAAAATCAATAGAACATCTATCAGTATAGTAAATTTGACTATAACAACGTATTTCCGACGTGTCGCGGTGGGGAGCAAAAATTAATACGGGGTACGCGATTTTAACGACTACGGGACAAATTGATGCGGAACGACCATTTGTTATCTTCGAACTGTGCGGGTGTATTCTGGTAAGTGTCGTCACAAACTGCGTTAACGCTAAATTACATACTTGTAATCAATACGCGATAATTACATGATTTGTTCATTCCTTTATATTGAAATACTTTTTTTGGAAATAAACGAATACTAAAAGTATGTTTTATACGTTTAACCATTTGGCTACATAAGCGGTCAAACAGATACATAACATAGGTTATTACATAAATATAAAGTGCAAGCCCGTTTCCCCCTCGTTTGGTGGGGTGAACACATTTCTGTGTCCGTTTCACTAATCCGTTCTTTATCGGGCAAGTAGTTGATCAGACTTCTGTGCCCTGCCTGACCGAAACAATTTTATGTTTCCCTGATATTCGAACCCAGGACCTCTCGCGCTTAACGCAATGCAAGGCAATACGTTTAACCATTTGGCAACAGAGACGGTCACATAAATATATCATTGGAGTAAAAGGAGAATAAAGTCTACATGCATCCTTAGCAGTTTCACACATATTGAGATACAATGCATCTTAAGAAAATTAAAGATAACTGAAAACTTAAATACATATCTGACGATACGGGCGGACTTGATCGATGTTCTAAACGTCATCGTCGAATTTCGGCAACTTATTGATATATTGAGCCATACGCCATCATGCGCAATAACGCGAAGAGTATTAAAGTTAAATACTGTCTATAGTTTACGCGAGTAGTACACAGTGAAATAAAACACTTTAACCGTTTAAAACGCGATATATTAGTTAAACTTATTTGAAAATGATTTTAAACTTCGGCTCGACATTTCGGACCTCGTTGTCTCCCCGTGACCACGGCTGCTGCAAAGCATCCGAAACGTCGGGCCGAAGTTAAAAATCATTTTTAAATAAGTTTAACTATTATATCGTGTTTTAAACCGTTAAAGTGTTTTATTTTAATACAGTTTCCAAAAAAAGAGACAGGTTACTGCAATAGTATCTAAATAGTAGTAGTAGTAAGTTATATAATAATGTCACAAATTAGTTTTTTAATGTAATACGAATTCCATCGACTTATTCTTATCTCATTACAATAGGTATATTCAATTACAGTGAGAAATATATTATCACGACAAGAAAACAATCGAATCCAGAATACACCCACAGCTCTTAGCAGCTGTGAGATACTTACCCTCTTCAGCAGAACTAAGAGTGACGTTTACAAACAATATCGTCGTGCATCTGTTCCGAATGGAATTGTTTTCGAAGTTGGTATATCTGTGCTGTTAGTGTTACTAATTACCAATACTAGTAGAAGACACCTGGTTGACTGAAAGAGAAAAATTCATATAACTGAGAATACTGTCGAACCATTTTGTAATATGATGGTGGACAGACAAGCATGTGGTTTTTGGAAGGTGTGACCATAACCATATAACATCTAAACTAGATGCCCTGCCGACTTTTGGCCTTTGGATATTCGGATATCCATAGACTTACGTAACGTATTTAAACTTTACTTAGATACTGTCTATAGTTTACGCGAGTAGTACACATTTAAATAAAACACTTTAACGGTTTAAAACGCGATAAAACGAAAATAAAAAAAGTGAAACGTCGGGCCGAAGTTAAAAATCATTTTCAAATAAGTTTAACTAATATATCGTGTTTTAAACCGTTAAAGTGTTTTATTTCAAACTTTACTTTTTAATCTGTGGACGATGTTTGGACCAGGGTGGAATTTCAATATTCCTACCACCCATTAACATCCAGATTTTCAAATAAAGTCTAATATGTTTCAGAAGCATTATAAATCGACTAGAATTATATTTGAACCCACTGGAGATCGAACCTACCTCCTGGATATAGTTGCGTTATGCTTCGGTACGATATGCACTTTACTCGACAAGATTATTGGAATGGCATCGCTAAAAGTATTTCAATGTAATTCTTTTATTTCAAAATTTGTTTTAAATTAATATTGTTTTTTATATAAGGGGGAAATTTGAACCCACGACTGTGTAACGTTGGGTTGCTCAACGAGTAGTAGAGCAACAAACATATTAAATATGGATCGAATTGAGAATATTGCCATCCTTCTTTTTAGAAGTCGTTTAAAAATTATGAAAAAGTGACATTAGTATCTAATGTGGAAAAATTATTTTCACATAAGTAATATATCGCGTTTTACACCATTACAGTGTTTTATTTAAATGTGTAATACTCGCGTAAACTATAGACGGTATCTAATGTGGTTTTAAATACTAAATAGTAATACTATAAATAAACAACAGTACCTACAGTCTGCAGGGACTGATGTTGAATTGTATTTTTTTCATAGCCCACATTTAATTGAGTTAATTCGATACTCAGTTCATCGTCAAATATTAAATAGAACAGTGTATCGTATAATGAATATGGGTCCTAAACGATCTTTATATGTAGCGAAAAATCGCTAAACCTCACTGTTTTGAAAGCTTTGACATATCCTGGTGCCCGCCTCGCTTGCCACACGCTGTTGAAAACCAAAACACGAGATCAAAGTGACAATGCGGGAGGGAGAATTTGTCTAGGTGATTGTGTGTTGTAGACCTATATTACAGGATGCGGTCTCGTCAGCTTTCACCAAAGCGTAAATATATACCTAACATACTGTTCTTTAGACTTATCTCTGTATGTTTATAAGCTTTTTACAATATTATTGAGTAGGTTTTTACTTCATTTTGTATTGAAAGAAATATCCGTCGGGTCACTGCACAAGTCCACCGATGAAAAAGCCGTGAAATGTTAATCCTCCTCTTGGTTTAAGTAGATTTTCGAATACTGTCTGTAGTTTACGCGAGTTACGTTTAAATAAAACACTTTAACGGTTTGAAACGCGATATATATTAGTTAAATTTAGTTGCAAAATTATATAAACTAATATATTGCCCTACGTTTCGTCTCCCCGTGACCATGGCTGCTGCAAAGCATCCGAAACGTCGGGTCGTAGTTAAAATAGTGTTTTTTTTTTAAGATTTCCGAATGTTCAGAGTTGAAATAGATCGACAGCGCGTCTTAAATAATTCAATAGCTATACCAATCTATTTTTTTTTTAACTTTTGAAAATAAATGACAAATATTAAACTTAAGGACGCTTACAGAAGCTTACATATCTGTACAATATATTCATACATATTTTAATACCTGTGTCTCAGGCCACATCTAGTACCAATAGATCCATACTACACTAATAAGTGGTGGGAGCGATACAGCGCGTATCATTACGCTACAAAGGGCAGCACGGAGCAACTGACGCTTTGTATCGGCGCTATCGGTTCGTATGTGTCGCCGGGACATTATCTCGCCCTTACTTTAAGAGTTTTCATCAACGCTTTTATAGCGCGTTAAATATCTACGGTATTCATACTTACGATGTAATGGAGATATACGAATTCAATTCGAGGAACTGAAATGCCAGGGACTGATTCCACTGTTAAAATTCCTTAGATGATCTTTACTCAATATGTCACTTAAAAGTTTGTAATAAGGTTTCGAGTAAACTATAAACAAATACAAACCATAAACAAACATTAAAAATCCTTTAAAATAAAACCTCTTAACGGTTTAAAACCGAATATATCAAAAATTTAAAACACCCTAAATCCCCGGCCTATTTAAAAGAAACCTTTCTTCCTTTAAGCTCACATAATTTGAATCTTCGCTCGATTCATAATATTTTTTTATTTAATCCTGCGCATAAGACTTGCTTCTTTAACAAATCCTTCACTATTAAAGCCATTAATCTCTGGAACTCTCTTCCCTTAGACATCAGAAAAGCTCAATCTCTCCGTACTTTTAAAGTCTCAGTTACCAAATTTTATCTTTCCAGCTGTTAATTGCCTTTCTTTTTCACGATCCTTTCTAGCACCACCTACCTATAGTCCTTTTATTTTATTTTATTTTTTGTTTTTCCCTTCACTTCAGGTTGCCTGGAAGAGATCGCTGTTTAGCGATAAGGCCGCCTTTTAGTTATAACCTAGTACATAAGAATTTATTGTTGTAAACCATTTCCGTGGTGTTTGCAATTAATAAAGTTAATAAATAAATATACTATACTAGTAAAAAGTTTAACTAATAGCGACGCTCATTCACTTCAGGCAGATACGTATTTAAAAGAAGACACAGAGATATTTGAAGTGAATTTGTTTCTCCCCGTGATCACTGCTGCTGCAAAGCATCCGAAACTTCGCGTCGGGCCGACGTTAAAAATGATTTTCAAATAAGTTTAATTAGTGTATATCACGTTTTAAACCCTTCAGTTTGTTAGTGTTTTATTAAAATGTGTACTACTCGCGTAAACTAGAGACATTAAAATCCTGTATAATTTGTGTAATAAATTGTGTGTTTAAGTTATAAGTATGTACTTAAATTCGTGTTATATCTATCATCGATCTTGTGAACTCTTTCTGTTTCTTCCATTCTCCTCTCGATTTCTACCAATTCGGAATCAATGACTATTTTCCTAAATTCCATTTAAAATTCTAAACATGGACAGTGGAAATATCTCATGGAGAAGCAATGTAAACCTGCGTTTCGATCTTAGTTTATAGATTGGAGTCGTTAAGCCAAAAAAGGTCAATAGCACATCTTGTTGAGATGTGGGCTGGGGTATTAAATCTTCCATCTTTTTTTCTAAACTCAAATCGTCAAATCATTATCTACCTAAAGATATAGTTAAAAAAACTGCGATTTGTCTTAAACAAAACACTAACGGAATATATTGCTTATTTACAATTCATTTTCGTTTACTTTAATTTGAATTGTGAATAAGTTAACTTATATATTTCGCGTTTTAAACCGTTAAAAGTGTTTTATTGAAATGTGTATTGTATACGTTTAATATAACAAAATATTGTAAATAAATACAAAGATAATTAGCAATTTATTTTCTCTTTACGTTATCAGCACATTTTCTTTACATTTTGCATTTATTGCAACTCCGTTTTGGTTTCAAAATAACTCCTTTGCGCAAAGGTGTATTAATTGGCAACACTCACGTCACGAACCCAATCAACTCATAATCCGGGCTTTGACAAACGGTTTTGAAAAGGACACCCTGTATTCAATAGGAATTATAGAATTACATACATTCACTGCGTATTGATTTATCGTGTTTTTAGTTTACTTTACTTTAGTCTCCAATATGCCACTTCTTTTAATTGTAAGAGTAGGTAATATAATAGTTATCTTACGAGAGAGTAAAATGACAAAAAAATGTTGACGAATCTAAATAAATACTGTCCGTAGTTTACGCGAGTAGTACACGTTTAA
Organism: Leptosia nina; assembly: GCA_963661955.1. NCBI lineage: Eukaryota > Metazoa > Arthropoda > Insecta > Lepidoptera > Pieridae > Leptosia > Leptosia nina. The sequence continues at coordinate 6,547,320 of CAVLEF010000011.1, forward strand.
AAAAAAGCTTTAACGCTTTAAAACAAGATATATAATAGTAAAAATGCTGCATAGCATTCCAATTTTTCAAATAACTAATATATTATAATGCGTTTTAAGCCGTTAAAGTGTTTTATGAATTGAAATATTTTCATTAATTTTAAAGATAATAAAGTATATTTTATTTTGACTCAAAATATTTACTTAGAAATCACTATAATCGGTTTAAAACTCGAAATATAATAGTTAACTATTTATATCTATTAATATTTTTGACATGTTATTGCACGTGATACATTATTATTATTGCATAAAGTAAAAATCGATAATAAATTGAAAAATTTTCAACTCTGGCAGGACTTGAACCGGCACCCACAGCCTTCTGTGCTGTTGCTCAAACCAATTGTTGCTCAAACCAATTTTAAGTTATACGATGAAGGATAGCCATTCTAATATTATGTGTTCTTAATCTTAGAGAACGTGATGACAAATAGTATAAATTGCAACGACCACCTGTGCCTCAATTATGTGCTGAATAGCACAAAGGGTGCACAGATGCTATTTCTTACGCGATTTATTATCAGCATTCAACGTGAAAAATGAAAGGATTTGAGGGTAGGATTACCCCTACAGATATTATAAATCGTCCAATACCAACAACTTGTTGGAGATTGGAAATGTTGTCTTCAACGAAATCGAACATGTTTCAGAAAAATTATAAATTGATCAGAAATATACTGTCTATAGTTTACGCGAGTAGTACACATTTAACTAAAAGAAGCGAAAGAACAGAGAATGTAAAAAAACGGGGAAATTTAAAATTAATCTTTCATCGGTAATATGCGCCACAAAAATGCTTCAAGAAACATAAACATATTTATAAAATAGTTTTTCGTTAAATGACGTAAAGACACCGCGGCTCTTCTTCAGGAATACCTCGCAAGAACAACGGGAAGTGGACGACGTCGTGGGTAATAGCTATAACTAATAAAGCTGAGGAGGTTTGCCAAAATAAATATTATGATGTCCAAAATCACTATTCCATGCAGTCGATGTCACAGCTAGTAAGAACATTAGTGAGCTAGTAAATTCCATGCTTAGTGCCTACCGTTCTTAATGTAATATACTCTCTATTTTTATTCGTGTTATAAAAAATGGAACCATTAATATTTATTGGATGTTAATTTTATCGTTGTTATGATTGCTCATTTATTTTTCAGCAAAAATGTGCCCAATGAGCCTCCGCTAACGTTGTGAAAATATTTTTTAAGCCTTCCTCGTCGATGCTGGATTAACATGGATATGTTTTGAAATAATTATCGGCCTACATTCATTCGTTTTATAAAAAGAAAACACTGTTATACCTTGTATAGTTGAAATATGTCTTTTTAGTTAAAAATGAATGGTTTAAAATATTGGTTAATAGGCAAAAGATTTTTCTGCGTTTGAGGCAGAGATTTTTCGGTGTAACTTATCCAGGATTCGCATTTGACGTGCTCGTTAGTCTTATATCCAAAGCCGAAATAAGTCGACATTAATTTATCATTGACTAAACCCAGGCTTTCTTCAAGATGCTGTACCCCCCCCCAAGGGTGGCCCCGCGGAAGCGGAAAAATTTGGTTGAAAAAAACTCCGTCCTAAGAGGGGAGTTATTAAGCCATCTGTGGTGACAGATTGACATCTGCAGAAAGAAACGGGTATTGGACTTCTACCATTAAATATAAACTGGTTCACTTAAAAAATCGTAGTTTACGCTACTACAAATAAACAATGATATTGTACAGTTTAATGGTTTGCTACTTTAGATACATTCCCCTTTACATGATCTAAAACATGTCCGCGACAGTATATATCTATTTTCAAGGCAGTGTTAAATATTAACTGCAAGAATTTTTATTGTAATAAATGTGGTTGAAATTAATGCGTTATTATAAGTTTAAAACTAAATATATTAGGTAAACTTTATTGAAAATTATTTTTACTAGGCCATAGCAGTTGGCCGTGCAAAAAATCCGAGTGAGCTAGTTAAGATAATTTTATTAGTTTAACTAATATATTTCGCGTTTAAACCGTTAAAGTGTTTTATTTAAATAATGCCTTATTACCAATTATTTGTTAGAGTTGTATATTAGCGCCAATAGCGACACTAGCTAGATTTGGCTTTGACATTACTTATTTTCTTATTTTATCGTTTTAAACATTTTTTTATTATTTGTCTACAGTAGACAATACTTAATAAATAATGTCTGTAGTTTAGGAATAGTACGAGTAGCGCTAGTACCTTTCAATAAAACACATTAACGGTTTAAAACGCGATTTATCTTAGTTAAACTGGTTTGAAAATTATTTTCCACTGCTGCTACAAAGCATCCGAAACATCGGGCCGTAGTTAACTATAATTTTCAAACAAGTTAAATAAAGTATATCGCGTTTTCAACCGTTAAAGTATTTTAATTAATATTGTTTTTTAGAACTTTATTGTAACATTGTTACGGTTTTCATACGACGTTTGATTACAATCTATGAGTATTTTTTCCGCGCCGTAATCCGAATTCGATTAAGAGAATAATGGCGTCTCTTTAAAAGCAATTAATATTCGATGGGTCCTGTAATTCGTCAGCATGTTACCACACCTGAGCGCCAGGATTGATTTTAATTCGTTTTCGACGTTCGCGATCACCCCGTCATATGCGTACGATACGACTGATGGCCCTTCAGTTGAAGCCATGGGGCTATTTCCTATATACTAAATTGCTGAATGGAAGGGCTCGTTTGTCCGATGTTACCGATAATACACGTCTGAAAAATGTTGAACTTCGTCTGGAAGATCTAAATATTTGATAGGTAGGATTCCTAGCAATATACTACCGTAGGGGAATGTCCAGTGGGAGGAAGGGGTTAGGCGTTGATTAGTTTGCTGTGGTTCGAATGATAAGATTCATATTTTTTCCCAAGATATAAACAGGATCTTAGCCTGTTAAAGTGTGATCCTTGCCGCCATAAAAGCACCACTAAAAGCAAGACGAAAAGAGCTTTTATAAACATCATCTATTATAAACATTATTTATTATATAAACTCATTTGCAATAAAACACTTTTAACGGTTTAAAACGAGAAATTCTATTTTAACGTGTCGTCAAATCAAGCGAGTTATGTTTGTAAAATAAGCTAGCGCTAAGGTAGAAGCTTTTGATTTTGACATTAGAAACACTCCATATTCGCCCTCCCGTGACCAATGCCTATAAAGCATCCAAAACGGGCCATAGTTAAAATAGATTCTAAATTATCTAATAAATTTTGCGTCTTAACCCGTAAAAGTGTGTAAATTTAAATGTGTACTCGCGTAAACTAAAGACATTAATGCAATATTTTTTAATTGTTACGTATTCCTCTCTGCTTACAACAGTGACGTCATTCTATTTATATAGAGATTAATTGTTTACACCGTTTAGGAGATAGATTAATAAATCTCTGCGCTGGGGGAGACTTATCGAGTTAGCGGGCACCGAACCCCAAACACACGCCCAACGCGATGATATTAGACTGTGCGAAAATTTCATTTACGTTCCGTGATTTAAATAATAATTAATGAAACGAATACATTTTATGGTATGTATTGGATGTATAGAGCATTGAAAGGTCCTGGGTTCGTATCCTGGGGAAACAATAGATTGACGACCTCGTTGGTATAACGATAGCAATGTGTGGTTATAATTCAAAGTTGCGATTTTTCTAATCGATGTGTAATTGTTCTGAATGATGGACTTCGTCTGGAAATTTTCAATTGGTGGTAGGAATATCGAAATACCGTCAGTGGCACAAAGCACCGTCCACAGATGAAGAAGCCTATATCTTAAGCCAAGATAGGTTGGCAGTTGGTTCTTCACTACTATCTTTCACATAATTGGACCCTATGCTTTCTCTGTCCTGTAGGTGGCAAAAAAAAATTGTTTCGTTTGGAACTCCCTCGACAATGGTCCAACGAACATCAAAAATAGTTCTTCAATTCGAACCAGTAGCTAAGGTTAGCACGTTAGAACAAACAAATTCTTCAACTTTATAATATTAGTTCAGATATTTCCTTGTAAAAAAATAGTACTTGGAACAATCACTCTTACACAGGAAGTAAAATGATTCCATAATTTTTATGTTTCTTTTAACTTTAGGGTATCTAATTATTATTTATACTTATATTATATGGCTGAAGAGTTTGTTTCTTTAGAGTTTGTATTTCGCTAATCTCAGAAAGTACGGATTCGAATTTAAAATTTATTTCGTGTTGAATAGACTATTTAATCGACTATCGGGGCACAGTGGAAAATGTGGGAAAAAATATGGGAAAACCCATAATCTGAGAGCTTCTATTGCGTGCGCTGCAAAAACCTTAACGGAAAATTTGTACGACAGAATGACTCCTCTTTAAATAATAAAAAATTATAAAATTAATTCGCAAACACGATTCGTAACAGCTATAATTTATAAAGCTAATGAGATTGTTTGCAAAAAAATAATTTTCATTGAACTGTTCTACGTAGAGAAAGTCGTGAGAATGCGTTGTAAATAAGTCAACTAATATATTTCGCGTTTTTAAACCGTTACGAATGTTTTATTTCAAAAATATACAAAACAGTGAAACAAGCAGGCGACAAAAAACTTGCAAACAACAAATTCATGTCAAAGACACGCGAACTTCTAACAGGCTTGAGAGGGGAGGTACAATCAACAAGACAAACTGTTCTTAATTAAACACTCGCAAATTAAACATCCGTCAGAAAGAGGGCGCTAATCTTGAGACTTATCTGTGCGACTGTACAAATAACCTCAACTCGGCAAATATGAATTGGGAATCTGTGTTTGTAATTAACGTTATGATTTTAAAAGCTACCCGCAAAACTACACTCTTTATTATAGCAAGCTTAAAATCTATACTAATATTATAAAGCTGAGAGTTTGTTTTAATTCAGTTTAACTGTTTAAATAAAACACTTGACCGGTTTGATACGCGATTTAGACGCGACCGAAACGTCGGGCCGAAGTTAAAAATCATTTTTAAATAAGTTTAACTAATATACCGCGTTTTAAACCGTTAAAGTGTTTTATTTAATGTGTACTACTCGCGTAAACTATATACGGTATTTTAAGTGTAACTGTGCTTTATACTCATTGTAATAACACTACTTTCCAAAAAAAACACAACCTAACACCTTTGAAACACTGCCTAAATTTTTAGGCCATACATCGAAGGCAGAAAACGATCTATATTTCTACTTTATCAACAGCACGTAGTACATTTAAGTTTCCGTCTAACCATATACCAGAGAGATAAAACTGTACTGTGTATCAAAAATGTAACGTCAGCAGTGAAGGCACATATTTCGGGAGAAAATTCTCCACGAAAATTGTTGTGTCCTGAAATATTCAGAGCACATTGGACTAGATATTAAACAGTGGGTCTATCTAGACGCTTGTGGTTACCTTAAATTGTTACCGGAAATTGTTTAAATATTTTACATTGTAAGCAGCCGACTTTATTTAATATTGGGAGTGTGGTTTACTCCTTACTTTGTTTTGAACGTCGAGCCGTAGTTAAAGTTATTTATAAATTAGTTTAAGTAATATTCATGGACGATCAATGACAGGAAGATCCTCTCTTAATGGAGAGGTGTTTAAAGAGTTTATTTTTGTACATATAAAATTTAAAGCAACAGCACGGAACGCTGTTGATGCCGGTTCAAGCCCTGCCCGTGTCGTAAATTTTATTTCAAAATATTACATTTTTACACGTATAATCTAATAATTTTTAGACCGTTAAAACGGTTTTTTATCTTTTATGGGTTGTTTGCTTAGATACTTACACAAAAAAATTTAACCAATTTATGACTATTTAAAAATTTAACAAAATAATATGGCTATGAACCCTGGACTTCATACAATCTAGTGAAAATAATACAATATCCTAGCAACAATAAATTAAACGAATTACGAGGTTAAAATTAAACGTAGAAATTACTTTCACATAAAATGTAAAATTACGTAACACAGTGTAACAGTTGGATGTGTTTCACACATGATGGCTTTTTAAGAGCACAGGTGCAAATATTCATAGCGAAAATATCCTTATTATTTTATCAGAACTAAAAAACCAACCATTTTAAATTTAACCATTTATACATATTTAAAACGCGATATACTAGTTAAACTTATTTGAATCTCCCCGTGACCACGACTGCTGCAAAGCATCCGAAATGTCGGGACGAAGTTAAGAATTATTTTTCAAATAAGTTTAACTAATATATCGCGTTTTAAAACGTTAAAGTGTTTTATTTAAATGTGTACTCCTCGCGTAAACTATAGACAGTATTAATTTATACATATACCTTTCAATATTTAATATCTTTAAATTTAACGGTTTAAAAACTATAAATATTTGCGTTAATACATGACCTGCGATTGATTAATAAAAATTATAGGTTTTAAATGCTTTATATGGCACTTAATTTATTTTAAATTATGACCTGATGATTTCCGTGACCAGGTGTCGAACTGTGTCAGGTCTCTCTTAAGAAAAACCTTTTCTAGAATGCCAATTTCAAGAAATGTTAAATTATTCTTGTCCTTTCCAGTGTTGTTTAAAAGAATTTAATTTAAATAAATCTTTATCAGTTTGGCCGATTCAGTGACCTACAAATTGAATAAACACGAATTGGTTAAATAGTTTCCGTCGCCGCTTGATCGAGTTTAAAATTGAACGATCCGCAATGTTACTTGTATTATTTACGGGGCAAAAAAAAAATTAATACGACATGGATTAAATGATATTGAATGTAGGTATTTAAATAGGGTTTATCTGTTTTTTACGCGAGTAGAACAAATAAATAAAATTTAACGGTTTAAAATGCGAAGTATATTGATTAAATAATATTGTACGTAGATACTTAAATAAGCATTATGTGTAATTTACGAGAGTAGTACGCATTTAAATAAAACACGTATAACAGTTTAAACGCCAAATATGTTGATTATATAATATTGGAAGGTGGTACTCAAATAGGTGTTATCCGTGTAACGGCATATTGGCCCGACGTGTCGCATTTTTTGTAGCAAAAAGTAAACGACGGACCGCGGTTAAAATTGATTATAATTAAGTAATAAATATTCTCGTGTTTTAAACCGGTAAAGTGGTTTCCTTATAACATGTTAGATAAAAATATCAGTTTAAAGCGAAATTTATAAGACCCGTTGTTTGTTTGTTGCTTTACCTCGATAGAGTTCAATAACCGATATAGAATATAATATTAGCTTCAGAAATAAATTAAGTAGCAAAACTAGGGGAGATTTTCTTATGGGACGCGTGAAAAACTTTGTCATGACATAGATAAGAGAAATTTGCAGATATGGAACCGGTAAAAACTGTTTTAATTGCTTACTTTTTAATATATTTATTATTACCAAATTATGCCTTTTTTCTGTATTCGAGGCGGTTCAATTGAAGGTAAGATACCCCATATAATATCAAGTTGTAGTTGTGCATAAGTAAGAATATTTAAATATAATAATAGGATTTTTTTGAGAGATTATTAAAATAAAACACTAATAACAATAATAATAGTTCCCGAGATAAGCACGATTAGTTTTTTGTGTTGGTTGGTTCATTCATTAAGGATAGCTTGAGGCTGTAAAACATCACGCTGTGACTAATAGAAGCAAAGGAACAGCGAAATTATTCAGTTGTGTGGGTTTTCGATCCGTACACTGGTAAAACAGATCAAGATACCCAAAAACTATGTATGAATGAATGATTCTCTTCAAAGCACTAAAAAATGTCTGCGTGTATATATCTATCTTTTAATTAATGATAGAGACGGTGTCGGTAATAGCTTTAAATTTTAAAGATATAAGATTTGAACTTAAAAAACATCAATGACAGAATATGTCTCTATTTTAAAATTAGCTCACAAGAACTGTTTTTATGGTAATCAAATTTCGAGAATTGAAATACTGCATATGGCAAGAAAACGTTTGCCGGGTCAGCTATATTAATAATTTAACGGTTTGAAACGCGATATATATTAGTTTGTAATATTTAAAAATAATTCTCCCACTTTCGACTCCGAAACAGCCGTGGTCAGGGGAGACGGGCGAAACGTCGAGCCGCAGTTAATATAATTTTCAAATAGGTTTAACTAATATAAATCGCGTTTTAAACCATTACAGTGTTTTATTTAAATGTGTATTACTCGCGTAAGCTACAGACAGTATGGATTCCGTTATAAACGTATTAAATACTGTCTGTATGTCTATTACAAAGAAACACTACAGTCCACTACGAAGTGTAGTAGTTCTACTGTAATAATCTGGGGACAATGACGAGACGAAAAGCAAAAACTGTAGTCCATAATTGATTGACGACGTGATTAGTACGTCTGATGGAGGGTGCAAACTAATTCTCTGTTTCATATTTCCACTTTGCGCAATATTTGCGATGATAAATCGGTTTATTCGTGTAATTGCTGATAATTAGTAGAAATAATCGATTCTTTCCGAATAACTTTCGTTTACATCTAAGCTACGAGAAAATCATTTTGTCAATATCACTGTAGCGCAGTATACTAAGCTAATTTTAATGAACTTACTGAACGTGTATTTATAAGTAACTTTACCCCAGTTCTTCGGTCTGCACCTTGAAGTATTGAAACGTAAAAAGTCTTATTCCTACTTTTATTATTCCAGTTTGGTTCGGTTTTGGATATTTGGATATGCATAGACTAAATTTTTTATATTCCGACCACCCTTTGATCATCCAGATTTCCTGCCGAAGTACAACATGCTTCAGAAAAATTATAAATTGATTAAAATAATGTTGGACCCGCCGCAGATCGAAACCGGGTTAAGCCCGTCAAGGCTTTTTATAAAATAAACTTAATAGTTACATTCTGTCTGTAGTTTACACGTTAACGGTTTAAAACGCAATATATATTAAATAAACTTATATGAAAATTATTTTAACTACGGCCCGACGTTTCGGATGCTTTGCAGCAGTCGTGAGACTAAAGATGGAGGGTGTCTCTGACGTCAAAGTAAAAACTGCTACGCCAGCGCCATCTGTTCCGTCGAAGTTGGAATTTGGTTATTAAAAGCACAAAACAGTTTCATTCTAGTCTAAGAAATGTCGTATGTGCGTGCATCTTGCCTACATTTAAAAGTCGGTTGAAAGCATGTAGATGCAATGTTTTCCTTCTCTGAAACATTTAAAATCCCGCTTGTGTCAGCCACAAAGGAAACTTAAGCCTTTGTTTTATGCCTTTTCAGTTCAACATTATTATTTCAAGCTCTTTTCAAACAATAAATTGGATTAGCGGAAAATACAACGGAAGGATTACAAGTACGGAGCATATTTCGTGTTATTGTTCATACGGTTTTAAACGCAAAGTATTTGAGATAATTTATTTCTTGTTTCTGTTACACATTGGCCAAGGCTAGAAGGCTAGATGCTCCATAAAATATCTAATTCATTTGCGGGGAATTGTATTCGTATGTACAATACATTGCCAGTTGAGGTTTCAAATTTATCGATAAATAAATTTAAGAAAGTTATAAAATTTAGATTGTCTCAAAAGGCCGGTTGGCAGTAATGTGGCTGTTCCTTAGGTTAGTAAATTTACAACAATGTATTGGTTTATAAGACATGTTAAAAAAGTTATGTTTATTTTATGTAATGTATCTTAATTTGTAATTGTGATTATAATTTGCTGTTGGAATTAATCAGATTCATGACGTCATTCCTGTAATTTTAATCATTAATATTATTATAATAATATAATGATTTCGTATTACTATAGAATGATTACATGTTCCTATAGCTGGTAAATACTTAAATGTTTGGTCATAAGATCGACCTACTAAATTACTCCAATACTGTTTATATTTAACGCGAGTAATTAAATAAAACACTTTAAAAAGCAAAATATATTAGTTAAACTTATTTCAAAATTATTTTGACTACGGTTCGACGTTTCGGATGCTTTGAAACAGTCAAGTGTCAAACACCAACTACGACGAGCCAGATAGCGTTAGCGTAACGGTTTTTACCGATCCATGCGTAAAATATTTTCAAAATAGGTTTAATTAATTAAAATTCACGTTTAAAACCGTTAATGTGTTTTATTCACATACTAAATTACTTAAAGCATTTGTTAGGCGTTTAGTTTTTAATTGTGATTTCAAATATTACAACTGGAATTATTTTATACTTAGTTATAAGAGTTGTATCCTCTATATTTTTTGGATTTTGCTATAACATCGGAGTCTTTATGAGAGGCAATATTAAAGTGAAAAATGAGTACGCTATCACAGTTCCCCTTTGATATATCCGTCTCTTTCCACTTGTATTTAATAAAGTGAGATAGAGACGGTAGTTGCAATAAATAAATATGGATGTGATATTGATGGATTCTAGCGTCCGGTATTCACTTTATTGTGAGAGAAGATGATGCTTCACAATGATAAGAGTTTCTATGAAAAGGGTATTGATATTGTGAGATGGGGTCAGTTAGTATTTTTAAATCAGATGAGAAACTTATTCCTAACATTGATCGTAAGAGAGCGCTTAACATCACTTTTTAGGCCAACATGAACATTATTTTAACCTAACATGTATTACTAATATCCGTAGTCCCGAATCGTGTAAATAAAAAGGCTGGCAAGTTGAATCGCGTTTCGGTTTCAGACTGTGGATGTGCGAATCTCTAAAACGAAAATAGGTAAACAACACATCTTTATTAGATGTGACGATGTTATGACTGGGGTATTTCTCCATCTATCAAATGAATTCTACACTTGTGTATTCTCTCCAACCAACATTACATTAAATAACTTTTTTATTTACATTATCTTTTTCGTAAGACATGTTACATCATTTATTTGATAGTACTCCATATCAATGATAAATTAAAGTTACTAGGAAGAAAGAAAATAAAGATTTACCCAATTAAAAAAATAATTATTAAGGATTACAAAGAAGATTGTTTTCTTCAATACAAAAGATAGTCGATGAAAACAATATTGTGATTACAAGCCATGAAAATATGAGGGACAATCCTGAAAGTAGGCGCCATTAAAGGAATTATGTTTCAGATATTGCACATAAACTGAACGGTGGGACCACTCACCAACCAAGCCATAAACGATTACCGCACAATTCAAAGAGTGTTAGTTAGTTTACGCAGGTAGTAAATTTAGTACATATTTATTTTGCGTTTAAAACAGCCAAAACGTATTATTAATTATGTAACGCGTAAAATAACAATAATATGTAAAAATAACGCAAGTTATGTATATATTCCCGTTGTATATCGTTTATTTTTATGATTATTTTAAGTTGAAACAATCTTATTTTGATTTTGAAAGAAAGAAAATGTTATTATGATTTTGTCCTAATATTATCTATCAATATCTTATTGTTTACGTTTGGCTGACTTAATTTAAAAAAAAGAGATTGTTATTTATTCATTTATTTCACACTTGCTACTGTTATTTTTAGATAATCCCACATGTTTAAAAAAACATTTCGTAAACGCGATATATTAGTTATACTTATTTTTCTTCCGTGACCAGGTGTGCAAAGATCCGAAACTCCAAAAAAACATCCAAAAAATTAAAAAAAAAAAAAATCTTTTTTAAACCCTGGGGATGTTTTTTTTTAAAATTTTACTCCCCTCGTAAACTATAGACAGTATTAATACAAATGTCGCATCTATAAGTATATTAATCTATGTGAAGCGGATGGCAAGCATTAATTTAATCATCCACCTTTGATTACACTATAAAGTTCGATCGTAAAAGTGCACTTTTCACTCGCGATGGGATTTTTCATATCAAGTTTTTTTCAAGTCCGTGCCGAGTAATAAAAGAAATCACTTAAAAAGCGCAGCTAACTGGGGGGCGTTTTCTTTAAGTTTAGGACATACAGTTGTCTAGAATAGTAATTCAAATCTTCCATTACAATTATATTACAATGGTTGTAAATGTTTTTTTTTATAAGCATAACATAATAGAAAGAGTTTTATATATAGACTCAAATATAATTAAAAAAGTTATTTTCCTAGAAATAAGAGGTCACAATAAAATGTCTATGCTTTAAGCTTTACAAACAATGTCCACGTTTTTTTATGTTTTTTTTTTATATATATGAATCGAACTTTTTTTATTGTCATTTGTATGATTACGCTTAATTTTAGATATGTCATAGTGTGTGAAGACGCTGAAATTCAGCTAACATAGTTACAAAATCTAATTTACTAACTAAATTGTGTAATCAGAAAACAAGATAATTTATATATTTATATACTGGTCTGTATGAGTTTAATTACATTCATACATTTATAATATTTCGTCACAATAATTGACAAACATGTCGTTTACCAAAAGCAGACAAACAAAATAAAACTACAAATCTATAAATAAAACACTTTAACGGTTTAAAACTCGGTATATATTAGTAAAAAATATTTTAACTACAGCCTGACTTTTTGGATGCTTTTCAGCAGCCGCGGTCACGGAGAGACTGAAGATGGAGGGTGTCTATGACGTCGAAGTAATAAACTGCTACGCTAGCGCCATCTGTTCCGTCTAAGTTGGCCATTATGTTTTTTGTTTTCATTATTTATTTATTGTTTTTAAAACGGTAATAGTTGTCTATTTAGTTTGAATTAGTATTTCTAACCTTTACTGATCTGCACAGCCGTAGATCACAGAGTCTAGGGTGAAAATAACAGGGCGCCGTGAATGAGATTTTCACCTCACCAGGGGTCGCCAGTTCAAATTTGACGGTTGTCGAATTGAAGATTAATACTTGCCTCCTTTGTGTTTCCTTGACAAATAACGGGGACGGAGAAGCATTAGGCGATGCATCATTATTTTGGATTATGCAAGCCCAATACGGGGAAATTTTGTACTTCGCAAACAATAGAGCGCGCTGGGGTAAAGTACACCACTAAATCGAGCAAAATGTCTAATAATATATAGAAAATTAATAAATCAATGATTTTATTACCATTATTAACTTTATTAATTATAAACTTTGCGGGATTTGTTTATTTAATACAAAATTTTATAAATAAATCGCTGAACAGCGATCTCTTCCAGGCAACTTGAAATTAAGATAGTGAAGTGATATATTAGCAAACAGGCATTTCCCATTAAAATTATAAATTACTTACATTAGAAAGGTATTACTAATTTGTATATTAATACAAATCTTGTATTATATATCGACATTCGTTTACGCGACTAGTACACATTAAAACACTTTAACACTAGCACATCCGTCCGACTTAAGACCGTGAAACTCTTTTACTTTTTATTAGTTATTGGATTTATCATGTCCAATGTGTTTTCTAATCAATAAATATAAAATTAAATAAAATAATCAGTGTTTTACCTAGAAGTGGCGCTGCGTCAGTTTTGTCCCGCCAAAATTAAGCAAAACTATGACGTTTTTTAGGTTACGTATAAGAAATGAAAAATTAAATTAAATACATAAGTATTTGCTATAAAAAAAACTAAAAATATAATTAAAACCCTTGAAAACTTAACTTAATATGGTTTCAAAAGTTTCACCTTAGTTTAATTATAATTTAACATCATTAAAAATACGATAGTAATATATAGTATAGATAGTAGTATGTATAGATAGTGGTAAGTTTTAGCCTAGTGTTAAACGGTTTAAAACATTAAATAAATATTATTTTAACTACGACTCCACGCGGACGTTTCGGATGCTTTGCAGTGGTTCACAAGGAGATGTAAGTTATATTTAATACTAGCTGTGTCACCGACTTCGTCCACGTAGAATAGTTCTTTCTGGCATCCAAATCTCTCCTCGTGACGTCCCGTCTTTCCCGCTGTTTCTTCGTTCTTAGGCCGCAGCGTGATGTTCTATAAACCGTCCTCGATAAATACTTTAACTAATACAAAAAAAAAATCAATTCGAACCAGTAGTTCCCGAGATTAGTGCATCAAAACTACAAACAAACTTTTAGCTTTATATATTAGTATAGATTTAAATTCGTTCCAATTGTTTTTTTCAAATGATAAATTATGGTTATTATTAGAATCTTAAAAACAGCATGTTATAAATACGTCAGTTTAGCGAGTAGTAATTTAAATAATTATTTAACGGTTTAAAATAATATTTGCGATTTTTTGAAAATGATCTCGATGATGTATATCGTGACCATGCATGCTGCAATAACGTGTCGGGAAGCAAATATTATTGATAAGTTATATCATATATCGCGCTGTAAACCTTGGCGGTTTGGACAAAATTTCTAAAACTTAAACAAATTTTATAATTGGTCTGCTTACGTGTAGATTCAGCAATCTTATAAACTAGAATTGTATTTATATATGTGTCGTTCTTGAAATTTAATATGTCTACCGTGTAACTTAGCGAGTTTCAGAATATTAACACTTAGAGTATAATTTGATTATTTAAAGTCATCAGTCGGCGCGTACCCCGGAAAATCCTCAAGAACGCCACTTAACCTCATTACTTCTCGAGTGAAGGTATTCAAGTCGATAGATACGTCCTACTTAGTAACATATATCAGAGTTTCATAGCTATATACTTGAGACTAGGCTCTGCCGGCGGCTTTGCTTGTATAACACAACTACGCTAGAAAAAAACTTGTTTCTAATGTGTCATAGAGTTATGCTAACGGATTTGTTGGTGTAATGGAAGCTAATAATAGTCATTTCTTAAACGAGTTGAACTTCACCTGGAAATCTAGATGTTAAATGTTATTTGTCTCTGAAAAACTCATTTTTCATGTCCTATTCGTCCTTTAAATTACTCAATTTTATTCAAATTCAACTTAATAGCTGTGGAAGTAAAGTAATGACAAACAAACGAATACACATTTTAACAATTGATAATACTGTGGAAAATTCCGTCTTCAATAATAGAGAGGATATATTTCTGATCGATTCAATTAGCCAAAGAAAAGGTTGAACTTACCTGACATTTCTGAGGCTAGTAGATAACAAGGATCGCGTTTCATAGATTTTTTTTTCTCTTTTATAGTAAAGATTAGATTTGAAGTCTCAGAGTGTTGTAATGGAATTATCCTGCATTTACAAATCGTGGGCGATAATTAATTTTGTCTTCTAGGAAACTTGGGGTTAGGCCCCTTGACTAAATAATTCATCTAGCGGATCTGTCGCCGCCCTAACTGTGTTACATTTAATTTATTCTTTACTGCGTTCTCTCTTAAAGCCTCCATACGCTTTTAACCGCAAAATGCTGGACGTTTTTATTTTGGGAACTAGTATTTTGTAAAAGAATAAAAAATATTGCTTGTAGTTTACGCGAGTAGTACACATTGACAAAGAACACTTTGAACGATTTAAAACGTGAAATATATTAGTTGAATTTAACATCCGGTTAGTATTAGAGGCCCCGGGCGCAATACGCTTAAATTCATAAAAATATAGTTAAAATAATTACATCAATATATTTCGCGTTTTAAACAGTTAATAGTGGTAACAGTAAAAGGTTTTTTATCTCACTGCAGAAACGTATCATATCGCGCCGGGATCTGAACCTATTATCTCTCGTGTAGTGCGTGACATTGTAAGTGTTGTAATAAGGAATATTAAAAAAATAAGTAATCTAATATATATTTTTTTCTTATATCGCTTTTATACCTTGTTAAATAAAACATATAAAAATACATATACACATAATACACAAATAAAATTTTAACTAAATTTCTTATAAAAAGCACCATGTTTAAATAATATAGGGGGAAAAAAAAATCTTTCTTATGCCTCATATAGCTTATCCGAAGCTAACTTTATATAGCTTTTTTAGGAAAACATTGTGTATTGAAAACCATTTATACAAACGACAGCGATATTTTGAATCATCCATTCAAAATTAATTTTACCACAAGGGGCATATTTTAATAAAGTTCAAAGATTCCTTAAAGACTTTTAATCGTCCTTTTGTGGACAAAGGGCAAAGATTCAATTAAACTTAGTCTTGTGTTTTGTACCAGTGCTCGAATGCGAGAGGGGACTGGAGTTCAACGTCGTATAAAAATCCCAAGTTTATTTATGATATAAGTGATCCCAGTGGGGCATACATTATGCAATATATTATTAGTAATATGTTTTTGTGTCCACCGCACTAATCTATTTTATTTACAAGCAGTTTATATAAAACACTTTTGACGGTTTAAAACGCGAAATTTATTAGTGAAACTTATTTTTACTTTGACATTAGGGACACCCCTCTGCCGTGAGCGTTTAAAACTTCAGGTCGTAGTTAAAATAAATTGTAAATAAGTTAACTAATATTTTTCTTGACTTTGATCATTAAAAGTGTTTTATTTAAATATAACTATTCATAGTTTTAAACTGTTCCTATAGAGGAGGGGAGAAAAAAAAAAAAAAAAAAAAAAAAAAAAAAAAAAAAAAAAAAAAAAAAAAAAAAAAAAAAAAAAAAAAAAAAAAAAACCCCCCCCCGGGGTGGGGGGGGGGGGGGGGGGGGGGGGGGGGGAATTTTTCGGGAAAAAGGGGGGAAAAAACCCCCCGGGAAGGCCCCCCCCCAGGGAAAGGGAAAACGCGAAAAACCCCCCCCCCCCCACATCGGCCGAACAGCCCGAAAGACAATGATATGCTGAACTTGGCCGTGAAAGCCTTACACAATTTTGTATATAATCGTTTTCATTATTAATGTTTGACGGGTCCGTCGCTCTAATGGCAGCAATGTATGGCTAATAATCAACGGATCGTGGATTCGATCCCCGCCAGGTCCATAATGTTTCTAATTTTTCAATTTCACCACTATCATTAAATAATATAATAATCAAACTGAAATTATTATTATAATAATGATTTTTTTTTAATTCTTTGATCATTTTACGCTTCACATCTCCGCCCAACGAGAAAAAGAAAATTATGAAAGACATTTCTGAACTTAATTTGGTTCGGCCATAAATTATATCTTGTCAGCAGTTAGACGAAGTGGCTTAATTAGCGGCCATTATCAGATTTGCGCTTAAATTCCGCCGAATTATAGACCTATTTCGTTTTTTAGTGACTTAAGTAATTGGGTAAGCCTCCTCATTTATATCAAAAACCCTCTTTAAATTAGAATAATGCGAAAGCTTTTGCTTTCGAAAGTTAGTGCATTTTATAATTAAAAACCCGGTTCCCCGCGTTGGAAATGGGGCAAACACATGTTCTGTGTGTAAAGGCAAACCAACTATTATTTCCCCGGATGCGAAACCCAGGACCTCTCGCTCTTAACCACTAATCTATAGAGACGGTCGTTAACATTACACAATAGCTTATATTTATGGATAGAAATCATAAACACCGTAGCTTAATAATTGTTGGAATAACATATAGTGATTTATTATTTTTTTATTTTATACACAAAAACAAATTAAAAACAAGTGGTGGTAGCCTTTGAGTCTTTGATAAATTTTAATAACTAATTAATGTTTTTAAACAATAAAAATTTCCAAATAAGTTTAACTAATATATCGGTTTTAAACCGTTAAAGTGTTATTAAGATGTGTACTACCCGCGTAATCTATAGACAGTATTTAAGGTTGTTTTTCTTAGCTGACATTAAGGCCTTATATGATGCGCTGTTGCCTTATTTTTTGTTCTTAATGTTTCAGTTTACTGTTTTCGGTGTTATATCTACCTGTATAATTGTAGCTAACTGTTGGATATCTTTTTCATAGCTATTACGTCTAACGTCGGAAACAGAGCGTCTTTGTTAAAATAAAGCTATTGAATCTAATATGAAATAATCACGGTGTAAGCCTGTTAGTCCGCACCAGGGCGTCACGCGAAATATGCATTAATACCAAATGTATCCCGGAGTAGTTGCTCGCTGGTTGAATTAATTATGCGCTGCTAATATTCCGTAGTGGAAGCCTTTGTAAGTAGTTGGGTAGATTTATAATTAAATTTAAGCGTACTGTTTTTTTTTAATAGGACGAGGTATACTTTATGAAAGGTATATATACCCCAACCATATAACATGTTAAAAATGCGCTATTTTGGCTATGCAATAAGCGTGAGGGGTCCTGGATTCAAGTCCCTGCAAAACGTAATTGTTTCTAAACTGTGACTTGCTAAATACAATTGATCTGTAAAATAGACACAAAAAAGTGTCTGCCCCATGTTCCACATGGAGCTAACGGGACTGCATACCTGTACGTATGTATACCTAGTATAACGTATTGTACACTAAGCAGCTATGTATAAGCTATTTTCAATTTTTATCAAAAGAATTTTAAATTAATGGGACACTTATATGAAGGCCTAATATCATGTGGTATGGTTGGCTTATTTTTAATATTAAATTAAAATAAGGGCACAAATAAACATTCCTTAATATTGAGCTCAATATTAATAACCAATGTATACTGAACAGCTGTTCGAATATTACATTTTGACATTCCCCGTATAGGCAGACATTTTATTCTGAGTTTGAAAATTGTCTTTTTGATTATACAAGAACAGGACACAAACTCACAAGAACTGCTTTAGCTCAAACGAAAGAGCTATTGGAATACTCTATCGTTTGAGCTAAATGGTCAGCGATCATTGAATTATTATCTTAACCTTTAAAACGTACAAACTTTTATTTATATACTTAAAAAAAATAACAGTAAACGTTATTAATTATTAAAAACACTTTGCCGTACTGCATCCAAACGTCGGTTCACGTGTTTTATTTAATTTTACGCGTTATCTAAACAAAATGAATACAAGCCCTCGTAGGCAAAAGCTTGATTCCAAATATATAAACTAAGTAACATTCGTATTTACTTCATGCAATATATTTTTTAGCGTCGTTACTAGAAAAAAAAACTATGAAATAAATCTAGGAAACTATATATTTAAGTTAAAGTGTTGCTAAACAATGCAATTCGCTTGTGAGAAGTTTACTCTCAACTCTAAAACAGATCAAAGACACCTGCATGTAGTTTGAAGAACATTCAACTTTGTTAAGTAAATACTTTAATTTGTTCTTCCTCGAGATTACTTGATATATATAAACTTAACTCGAAGTTAGCGTTGCGTCATAAACAGGACATATTATGAATTGAATATATATTTGAGCTACTAAACTACAGCGCTCCGTGCTGAGCTCTAGCTATATTTGTCATGTTAAATACAGACTAACCTTTATACTAATATTAAAAAGCTGAAAAGTTTGTCTGATTGTGCTAATTTTAAAAAGTACTGGTTCGAATCGAAAAAATCCTTACGATATAAAGCAGATTGAAGCATTTGTTCGAAGGCTCTAGGCTAAAACATCAGGCGACGATCATGGGCGAAAAAACAATAGGAAATGTGAATAAAACGAGAAAATTTTCCTTTGAGGTATTCTGTTGGGAAAAAATATGTAGGTATATAACAATATTATTTTTCTTTAATCATCTATTTTTTTTAAAGATTCTTTCATAATATCCACAACGGTATATGTCTATATTTTAAGTTTTACTCAATATAACCATTTTTACGGTAATGAATTTTTGTTAGAAATATGACACAAAAATGTATGACAAGTCAGCAAGTTTTTTAATAACACGATCACGAGCTATGTAATACTAAGCTATGGAAAATATGAACAAGCAAAATTAACTAGCTATTATAAATAAAACCTTTACAAAGTAACTCGCATAAAATCCTATCTATCTTTTGTTGCGTTCAAGTATGGTTTAATGCTATTATCGTTCAGGAATGATCCTCGCAACAAAAGGCATTAATAGAGTCCTTACAATAAACGGGAACTAACGTAAACGACGAAGAAAAATACCTGCAGGCCAGCTATCAAAGTGGGGATCCGTAGTGCACACATGTGGGAGATGGTTGTGATGTGCCAGGGACGTATCGCCGTTTCATGGGGCCTCAAATTTACAAAAAACTTATCTATTTTTAGAAAACATTAATATTTTCATATGTTATTGCACATAATGGCATTATAGGTTATACATTAAAATCAATTATAGAATGAAAATGTTGCTCTAACCAACTTGGCATGGTAGCTCAATTTGAATCTAAAATAGAACTACCAAGCAATTTTAATAAACTTTTTTATCTCCATATTTCTTAATCACCTACGACAATTTTATCTTTTATTAACTTGTTAATTAGATTTAATTATCCTTTTAATATTGTATGTACTAGCTTATCAAGAGGATAGTCGGTTTAAAAAAATATATTAAACGCTATAACCCAAGTAATAGCTAAATGTAGCCACTGTTAAACTACGATATTTGAAATAATAATAAATAACTGCAATATTGTGTAAACGTCATCTTTGCAGGCACAAAAATAAGAACAGTTTAGCGTTAAAAGTTGCCATATTAAGCATTTAATGAGGCCCCGTGCGGGGCTTCTAAACGTGCAGTGCCTTAAAATTAGCCTCTGTTTTTCACATGAGCGGCCAGTTAGCATTCAGAAAGACGCCGCAGGCGAGTGCGATAACATCGTCACAGTTCATGACGAATGGGTCATACCGCCTGAATGGACTGGGTAAATAGGTCGTAGTCTCTTTCTACACTCGCATCTGTCATCACCGTAAACAAATAAGACGGTTTATAATTGCGTTACTTAATATTCATGAAAGTTTAAACTAATGAATAGAGCAATTGTACATCGTGAATTCTTATATCGAATTTATGTTTTAAATTTTATAAATGTTAATGTTTTTACGTATATAATATATAATTAAGTAGTGTAATTGGTTACTGTATCGTACTAATTAATAAATGAAATAACAGTTATTTCATTATAGTACTATGCCCATAACGTTCTACAGTCGAAACTTGGGAGGCCTTGAATCCCGGGTACACTTTTAGTAATTTCGGTAGGGCAGGCTAAGCAAAAGAAGGGGATAAAATGACACAGGAGAGCGCAATGGACACAGAAATATGTCTCCTATCTACTTAATAGCTAAAAATATCAAAGCGCTGTCTAACAGACGAGCATACCTGTGCTGCAACTTATGCTGAGGCTAGACTCTTTTGACATCACCATTCTTCAAATTAAATTTAATCTTTTTGTATTAATTATTTTATAGCAATTACATTTATTTATTTTTAAAATTGTATTAAATGATTTCCAAATAAATAAATTTACGATTAGTAATATTAAAGCTATAGGTTTATAAATAGAATTGTAGTGATTTTAGCTATATGTCAAAAAATCGTTAAGTTTCCATTCTCAATTTTCTGACTCCACAAAATATCGACATAGTTCCTCGCAGGTATCGATATCGCCTGACGTTTTCACCTTTGTAACTGTCACAGATAAAATAGGCATTGTTTTGACGGCGGCCGGCGATGCCTTGAAAACGGAATTGATGGTGAATGGACGGAAAATTTTACGTTTTTATCCACTTCGAAAAGATTTGATCGTGTTATTTTGTTGGACGCGAAACTTTACGCGCATTTATCATTTATATCGGAGAGTTGATGTGAATTATTAATTATCCGTTGAGAGGTAGAATTTTAGACCGTTAAGTAATTAGATTATATTATTATTTAATGCCTGTTAACTATATTATTTTTTGGTCTCCTTGTCCTAATGCATTGAGAATATGGCTTTGAAACCCGGACATATTTTAGTTTCGGTCGGGTAGACCACAAGACTTTCAATATAATTGTTTAAGAATATAAAATTTACAAAGGAAATGAAAGATCTTTATAAATTAAAATTTGAAAAAAAGAATTACGACACGGGCAGGTCCCGAAACGGTATCCTGAGCGTCTCGTCGTGTTGCTCTACATGGTAGCCCAATTGCTCAGAGAAACACCACGGAACGCTGTTAATGCCGGTTCAAATCCTACCCGAGTCGTAATTTTTTCTATTTGTGTGTAATTAAATTTTGAATTTATATAGTGCCATCATGTGCAATAACGTGTGAAAAATATTAAAGTTTTTCAAAGAGCTTTATTCGGTTTCTGAAATATAAAAAAAAAAAAATCTTAAAATACATCTCTACGCCGAACTTTTGGCTGCCTCTATATAAACTTTACCAAAGCTTATATTAAGCCGCTTCGTATTAAAGCAAACTTGTATATCCCACTCTTAATCCTATCGCGAAGTTTGAAATTCATTTTTAGTTTTTCACCTAACATTTCCTTTCAGGTTAAGGCGGCGACGCCGAAAATGGATAGAAACGGTTACTTCTCTTACGTTTCGTCAACGGCGAAGAAAAAGAAGATAAACCTGATGCAGCCACGACCTCCGCGGATGGCTTTTGAGGAGAAGCGTAGACCAGGAGTGGCTGAGAGGGTCGACAGTACGGGCGCGAACGCCGTGGAGTGTAGACGTGTAGAATCTATGACGCAACGGGTTCTGACCGAGGCGCCACGCGCGCGCTTGTTTACGCAACTCGAAAGTTATCAGCCGCGGTATCATACCATACGTGAGAATAGTGAAAGAAAAGTGGAGAGTGAGTGTAAAAAGAGGAGAAATGAACAAAGGAAAGGACACCAGCAGACAGTCAGGTAGTTGTGTTTTGTATTAACATTTCGTGTACAAACAACAACAAAATTAACAAAGTTTATTTTGAATTCGAAATTTAAAAATACGTCCTTTTTTATATTACATATATACACATTTTCTAAGGTTTCCTTAGTAATAGAATTTAATTTTAAATTGATATTGATTATTTAACGCTCTCAATAACAATAAAATTCAACTAAAATAAGTTAAGTAAAATTTGCTACCCTTTTTTTATTAATTAAACAAATAGTTTTCATTGCTTTAATTGAATTCCAAAAATAGGTATTCGTAGTAAGGGTGAGAGTACCTAAGTGTAACGTCCATATCTGTCGTGTTTAACAGCCAAATAAATCTTTAAAATAATATCTAGTTGTGTAATTTAAAAATTGAACGATTTGCTCGGCTTGGCGAAGAGGTTGCCTATCAAAGGTTTTATTTAATATGGCACATGGAAAGCGGTTTAGTGGAGAAAAAAAAACACTTTGATGCTAAAAAAACTATTGTTCTCGTTAGCTGTTGTTCGACAACTTCGGTTTATCGGTTTTAAAGTTCTGAATTTTATAACCTGCTTAGCTTTAATTTCCGCGCTATTACCATTTGTACATCTCTTGCCGGACGCTGTAGTTATGTCCTTATAGTCTCTAATCGTAGGAGAAAATATTAATCTTAATCGCCTATGTCAGGTATGCAAATTCAATTTAACATTTGATTTCTGAATACGTAATTGATTGAACTGTTTCGGTTTTACGATTTGGGATCCCCTTGTAATGAATATTGATGATGACGTGTTAATCGTTGATTGGACGCGTTAAGGGGTTTATTTTGATTGGTTTCATATAAATAATTACAATTATTCTATCCGGTTTTGTTTTATCCGATACAGTGGTGAGTCTAATCGAACTT
Organism: Leptosia nina; assembly: GCA_963661955.1. Classification (NCBI taxonomy): domain Eukaryota; kingdom Metazoa; phylum Arthropoda; class Insecta; order Lepidoptera; family Pieridae; genus Leptosia; species Leptosia nina. The sequence continues at coordinate 6,570,747 of CAVLEF010000011.1, forward strand.
ACTTTAAGATCTCACATTTTTTTAATAATAGCAATTGTTATACATATCGAATAACATACATAATAAGTACATAATTGGATTTTGCATAGAACTCGGCATCGAATCTGATCTTCATTATTTTTACGGCGAAGCCCACATTTAAGTTTTTGTTAGGATTGATATACACCTGGACTTATCCAGCGATATTTGTAATTTATGCTCTGTATTTTAACGTTAAGCACAGTTTTAGCATTATCCTAGTTAGTATCGTAGTAATAATTTAAAAATCGAAAATAAATCGAAAAAGTTTTCGACTCGGGCATGACCTCAACCGGCATCGTCAGCGTTCCGTGCTGTTGCTCTACCAATTGAGCTACCGAGTCATTTTTAAACCGATTCTTAAATTATATAGTGCCTTCATGTGCAAAAACATGTAAAAAAGTAATAAAATTTTCAATCGTAGTAATATTTCAAAATGTTTCTTTTTTTATTAACATTTTACTCTTCACTAAAGAAAATTGTCGATAGCACATCTTGCTTAAATGTTATATGGCTAAAGTATCAAGTAAACATCATCCTTCTATGTCATTGTACTTACATAAAAAAATAAATAAAAGACTCACTTTAAAGAAAGCAATAACAAATTTTGACATAGTGGTTTTATGGCTAATAAAAACTTAAATGCTGTCTACATTTTACGCGAGTAGTACACATTTAAATGAAACACTTTTACGGTTTAAAACGCGACATATTAGTTAAACTTATTCGAAACGTCGGACCGAAGTAAAAAATCACTTTCAAATAAGTTTAACTAATAGGTATATCGCGTTTTAAAATGTTAAAGTATTTATTTAATAATAACTTGTAATGTTTCATTAATAAAAATTTTCCCTTGTTTAACGACGACTTATATACAATTATATGTGTGTGGAATTATATCGCAACGAACATTTTTTATACGAAGGAAAACATCCATACAATACAGACGTATTCATCAATCACGGAAAAGCGTTTGGTTTTCCTCTTCAGAATATATTTTCATAAATTTTTAAACTACAAACTTCAATAGGCTACGTTGTGTGTACTAGTTACATGCATTGTACTTATATATGATTTTTATGTTTTGTTTTTTTTTCTACGTTGTTAAATATATATATCTCCGAATTTCCAAACCGAAAATAGGCCATCAGTGCATCTTGTTTAAATGTCATATGGCTTTCGCCTACCATCAAGTAAACTCCAATCTCGTCTTACACTATCATAAACAATATAATGTATATCTAATTGTATTTAACTTTTAAAATATCTATAAAACTGTTAAGCACATTAATTTTTAACTTTTTTGTGATTCCTGTGCTATACTATTTGCGTAGTGTCTGTAATTCACTCCAAATCTTAGTTGCGACTTTGCAATTGACATTACGTTGCGCACGAGTTGTCGGTTCGAATACTGTACAAAAAAAATGAAATGAAGATAACGGATATTACACTTACAAAAAAAGGTTTCTTACTTATTTATTTTCTACTAGTCTACTAACTATTCTATTTTTATAAGAAGCCTAAATACGTGTGCCGATCGCCAAGGCCTCCTCCAACCAAGACTCAATGTTCTCTCCAATTCTTTCAATTACGTCCTATTTTATCGGGCCTAGTGCATGAATTAGTTCTGTAATATCTTCTTAGTGTTAGTACCTTAAGAGCCGCTATGTATATTTTGAGGTTACTGTTTAGGTCTTCACTTTCATGGTTGCTGATGGTTCGTGGAGGGTTGTGGTCATTTTCCCACACGAGGACCAGTCGGTTTGGGGGAGCTGTGCAAAAATAGCAACAGTAAATTGTTAAGTACACACGCAACGAGTAAAAAAATATCGGTTTTATGGTTCTTTATTCGTTTGTTTTCCAGATAACAAACATGGTTTTTATAAACTTATGTAAATAAGACAAAAATGTTTTTTACATAAGACACACATAACATTTAAATGGGCATACGATACTATAAAACTAAGTATTACTAATATTAAACAAAATACTATATAGATTAATTGTAATGAGTTATATTTTTGACAGTGCGCTTGCGCCTAATATTATAAAGAGGATAATATCTCCATGGTCTAGGAGAGTGGAGTAAACGCAATTTAGTCATACTTAAGTGGTTAGATCAAAGGTAGATCAGTAGGGCCCTTGAGTAATCTTAGACGCCTGGGAGGACTTCTACATATCTACTTATAATCTTATAATTTCCCATTCATCATCATTATCATCATCAGACTCACTTCACTGCGTATCTTATAATTGTAGATAAAATATATTCATTTGAGATCCGTTAATTATTTACATAATTTTTCTTATGTTAATTCGTTTATGTATGGGTAAGAAATAGGAGAAAGTCCCGGTCTGGTCTTAATGCCTTTAAAACAATATTATTTTAATACGTAAGTACGTACACGTTTAAAAAACCTTTTAACGGTTTCAAACACACAATTTTCAAGTAAACTTATGTATAACTATTTAAATTACGGTGCGACGTTCCGGACGCTTAGTAGCAGCCGTCGTCATAGCTTAATACATTACGCGTCTTAAACCGTTAAAAGTGTTTTATTTAAATGCATAATAATTTACAAATTGATTAATAAATTAAAAAAGTATGATTATTTAAATACAAAAAGTCTAAATAGGTCATGACAGCTCTGACAGCTCATCTCATTTATGTGTTTTATGGATCGGTTATTTCGATCAAGTGATACATAATAAATACATGCTTGTCTGTCCTCCTCCATTTTTACTTTTAACTAAAACTATTTAACGGTTTAAAATGCGAAATATATATAGTAAACTACAGACAGTATTTATGTTTACTAATAACTTACATCAGTGGAATAGCTATAACAAAAAAATATATTTCATACGAGTGTGATTTTAAACAGCTCGGAACTAAACGTACCTGTAAGTTGCACTTTGAGGTTTCACTGGAGTTCGCGATACAGTGAAGAAAATTAAAAAAGTTTCACTTTTCATATTGTATTCGAAGTTAGTGATCGGTTGAAGCTTTACGAGGAAACAGGTGTTTGATAAAATATAACAATATAAAATTTTAATCTCTCTACATATTATAATATATTTATAGCATTATTGGTAATTGTTTTGAAGGAAAACTATATGTAATAACAACTAATTTACAAAATAAAATTACGATACCTATGGGCGGGACTTGAACTGGCATCCACAATGATTCATGGAATTGAATTTTTATTGTCTTTATGTGCAATAAAATTTGACCGAGCGCGTCGATATCTTTTCTACATGCAATAGTGGGACTCATGCGCATACATATTAGGAGACAATGTTATTAAAAAACTACAAATTTTTTAATAACATCATCATAATCTACTTAAACAATAAATGAAAAACGTAGCGTAGCTGTATCGACCTTGACATTAGGGACTTAATCCTTCTTCAGTCCCCCTTGACCACGGCTGATGCAAAGCATCCGTAACGTCGAGCTGTAGTTAATATAATTTTATAAATAATTTAACTAATACATTTCGCGTTTTAAACCGTTAAATGTGTTTTATTTAAATCTAAACTGGATTCGGCTATTCACAATATAATTATGCAAAAGGTATAACGTACCTTTTGCATAATTATATTATTTATATATACACTTTTGCTTTCGATCGTTTATGGAAATAATTCTTAACTTAAAATAATATTTTACAAGTTCCGCTAATAACGCGCCACATAGTGAATGAGATTCCGCGATCTTTAAAAGGTCTCTTGAATTATTATGGAAAGTGTCTGTCAAATTACCACGCCAGTTAATAATGCGTCGGAGAATTTATGAGTTTTTTACCAAGTCATAAGATGCCTCTTGATGTAGATATTTTTACTTTGAACGTTGAAATAAACGGGCGAAGCGGATGTAAATAAGTTAAGCAATAAGTAGGTATTGAAAAGAACGTTATTAAATTTACAGATTTTCAAAGAGTCTACTTAAATATAATTGTATAAAATGATAAGATTTTCTACATACAATCTGAAGTATACACGAGTAGTACAATTTTAAATAAAACACTTCTAACCGGTGAAAACAGAATGTATTTAACTTATTTACAATTTATGACTTACGGTTGCAAGTGCATTTTCTTCCATGGACGGTGGTTCGTGACCCGGACGGAATTTCGATATCCCTACCACCCATTTGACATACAGATTTCTAGATGAAACTAAAGTGATTCAGAAAAACTAATAATTGATTGGAAATATGTTGGACTCGGTATAGAAAATTACGGCAGATGAAAAAGCCGTGAAGTTTACTCGCGATTCGGTTTCCGGATATCCGAATATCCAAAATGACAGCACGTTATGTTTAGATGTTATACGGCTTGTCCGTCCTCCTCTATGATAAAAATAATAATGAAAAACATGTTAGACCTGGTGGGGAACAAACCCGCGACTATTAGCGATGGACCTCCTACCATAAGACCAACGAGCCCGAATATTAATCTGTGGTTTTTGTTGAGCTTTATGAAGGCACATCTTTGTTCCCGAGCAGAGTGATTGAAATTCAGTTCCCAGGCTAATACATTAGCTGACAAACTCAGCCTTAATTAGGGCACCGACTTGTGATCCACCTTATCTACCTGCGTGACTGAGACAATACTAATTAGCTCTAATTACGGGAATCGAATTGAGATCGTCCAATTATGAAATTATAGATTTCAGTTATTGTTATTACAATAATCATCTGTGTGGATGTCCGCTGGTACGCATCGGTAAGATCCAGGTGAAAAAAATATTCTCATCAGATCAAATCATTCACTCTCTTTTTATCACATTTCCCGCTGTTTCTTCGCTCCTATTAGTCACATCGTGATGTTTTGTTTTGTAGTCTTGCTGGATGAATACTCTAAACAACAGCAAAAAAAATTCAATCTGAAGCAGTTCCTGAGATTAGCACGTTCAAACAAACAAACTCTTCAGATTTATATATCAGTATAGAGTATAGATTTCCTCTTTTATCTTTTACTTATTAATTTAGTTACTGACTAAGCTACCATATTTTGCAAGCACTTTCACGCTATGTCGCTTGTCGCTTTGGTCGTGGATTCAAATCCCACCCGAGTTAGAATTTATTAAAACAAAAATCTTTTAAATAGAACAAAACTGTAGACAGTGTTTAAATCAAAAAACGTTTGTTTATTTATATTTTTATCGCTAACTTTAATTAAAGACTTAAACCATATGTTTCGATATTCTGTACGGGACCACCATCTTTAGACGAAAAAGTCGTAAAGTAAAAATTCGCGTTTGGGCTTAAATTTTAAGTAAAAAAGGGCATGTACATTTTTTTGCCTTATAGCATTTGTTACACTTTAAAATCATACTTGTCTGACCTTCTTTGTCTCAAAAAAAGTATCTCACACTCACAGTAGAGACCTAGTAGAAATCAGATACAGGAATATTTTAAATTATACCCTTCCATACTTAATATAGAAGCATTCAAGTAGCTTTAATTTAATTATATCACAAATACATATATGCACTCACTCAGTATAACGTATTCATAATAAAATTAAATCAAACAAAATTCTCATTAATCCAACGTGATGTTGGAAAAGACGCCTCCGAGCCGTGTTCGAGATTAGTAAGGCAAGTTTTATTGGAACCGACAGAGTTCCGAACCTACTTACCAACTTTGAGTTGCTCAATCCCGCCCTGACACACAAACGTAAGTTATTGATTCAAGATTTCAGCTTTCAATCTTCAAGTTTTCTAAGCGTCTGCTATTTTCGTTATAACGAAAATAACATTCGTTCAATATATACTTGCGTTATAAAAACAGGACGACATTTTTTATAGACAAACTTAGACTTAGTTGTAATAGTTAAATGTGTATAACTTAAGCGTGCCTGAATAACTGTATAAGTGTCTGATAAACTTGTCTGTAAATGAAACAGATCGGTGTCGGACACAGATATGTGTTCGCCCCATGCCCCATAGAGGAAACTTGATTTCACTTTATCTAATAAGAAGTCTGTAGTTAAAATTAGGAAAAGCAGTAAACAAATTTCTTTGCACCTAAGCACAAACATCTGTTTAACTATTTTTCCATAAATTATATTAATAAATGAAACAGCAAAAAGACAATAATTTATCTCATTGTAATGTTGTAAAATCGATAGTAAAATATATTACATGTTTCAAACTAAATACTGTCTGTGGTTAACGCGAGTAGTACACATTAAAAAAAACACTTTAATGGTTCAAAACGCGAAATATATTCCAAATACGTCAGGGCATAATTAAAATAGTTCTTAAATAAGTTTAACTAATATATTTCCCGTTTTATACCGCTAAACTGCTTTATTTACTCCTTAAAATTGCAATATCTAATTAATGAAAAGGGATTGCCAATAAATAGTAGATAGCGCGTAAAATGTTCGGTTTAGTTGTGAAATTTTAATGCTCACATGAGGCACGACTGAGGAGTTCCTGAACTAAATAACTAAGCAGCCACTACAGCTTCGCACGAATTTTAGCTCCACTTGAATTTACTATTACGTAAATAAGCGCGAAAATCACGTGAACTTTATACTTATATATAAAGCTGAAGTGTTTGTTTGTTTGTACGTTTGAACGCGCTAATCTCAGGAACGACTGGTTCGAATTGAAACATTATTTTCGTGTTGGTTAAAGCATTTATCGATTGCGTTGTGACTAAGAGCGGGAAAGAAATAACGGGATATGTGGAGAAAACGGGGAAAATGTATAATCTTTGTGTGTTCCCGTTGCGTACGCTGGAAAAACGGTTCAAAATATCCACGACGAGTATGGGCCTTATTTATAAAAAAATACTCCAACCAGGTTTAAACCACGACTGTGGAGTCTTGGTTTAACTCTTGAACCATGGCCGAAGTGAATCCGTATTACAAAACAGGGACTAAACCTTGACTTCAGAAACTAGGAATTTAAACCATTGTCAAACAATCACCACAGATTATTAAGTATTTTCTACGAATACCACAGATAATTATTCCTTCACGAGACATCATTCGATAATCTACTTTCCGTTTCTGCGAATCTGGCTATATTTTCTAGGATCTATAAAATGGATTCGTATAAAGTACGTCAAACGGAACGTCATTTCCCAATTCCCGCCAAGCGCGATTTATGAAAGCTTCGCCTTGCTTGCTAGCTCTTGTTCATCTTAGATTTATAAGTTATTGTTTGACTTGATTAAACTTTTAAATAAGACAATTTTTCAATATCGTAATTCTTCAATAGTTAAAATGCATCAACAAACCAAAAATCGAGCTGCAAATTGGACTTAGAGTAAATACAATTGTCTCCTATTGCTTTGTTAAAACACTTGCTTGTATTCTAAAAAACTTGTCTTAAATAGCTATTTATTTTTAATTTAGGAAATATTTTATATAATGTTTTTTGGAAATACTTCGTCAACTAATCGCACAATCGTGTGCTAACCTGGAAAATAAATCGACCAAAGCAACTATTAATAATTAAGAAGTCCGAGAATGGAAACTAATAGCTTTGTATATATACTAATAGCTGTATTATAAGTCAAGTAATAAAAAAAAAAAAACTATCTAATATATAATTAATAAAAATAATGTTGTCATAGACACAGCTAGTGTTGAAAAAAATTACAAGACGGTTCTGAGCATACAGTGAGATACAAAATTACAATAACCTTATATAACAACTTTTGCTGTTGCACGTAACGACATCCTACTAATATTATGAACGTAAAAGTTTGTAAGTGTGGATGGATGTTTGTTACTCTTTTATGCAAAAACTACTGAATGGATTTCCATTAAACTTTCGTTAGCTTATACATCAGAATATAATTTATAAGGATATTGTGTGAGTTTTTCTGTCCAAAATATATAAATAACATTAAGTCTCAAGTAACTAGGAAAAAACCTACCTTTCTGCGAGCTATTCCGGCGTGCGCTGCCATAAACGTTAGTTACACATATGTATGTCATAATGTTAGTTCTTTTCTACGCCACGCTAATATAAGCTACTCCAAATACTAATCCTGTGTAGACGAATCGCGGGCACCAGCTAGTAGATTATAATATTTTTATCTAAGATTAGCTATGGCGTTGCGTCTGTGTAAAATAATTATTTTGGGCATCAAAAATTATTTTTGCACACCTTCTTATCCTTATAAACACACAACGTTGTTTTTTAATTCGAACCGGGAGTTTCTATGATTAGCGCGCTCAAACAAACTCTTCAACATAATATTGGCATAGATTACCATTAGAATGACACAAAGGTAAATAGCAAAGTGTGCCAGTAAATATACCTTCACGAAAAGTAAGTATAAAGCCGCCTAATCTTTATATAAGCTAGCTTAAATTTATTTAATGAAATTATGCATTGACTATATGCGTCGAAGATATTTGTTAAAGCGTCTAAAATCCAACAAGTTTAAACATTTAAATAAAACACTTTAACGGCTTAAAACGTGATATATATATAAGTTTAATATATATCGCGTTTTAAACTGTTTAAGTGTTTTATTTTAATGTGTACTACTCGAGTAAACTATAGACAGTATTTATGTTTAAACATCGTGAAATAAGTTATTACATTGAAAGTTTAACTGCATTTTTAAAGCTGCATCCCGTTATCAGATGTTCAATAAAATGATTGATCATCTCCAATTATGGAGAAAGTATGACATATCACTTAAGGGAAATCACAATTACTGAACATCCTCGTGGTGTCGTGAACTTGACGATTTAAAACACTTTACACTTTAAAACGGGATATTTATTAGTTAAACTTATTTTGAAATTACATATTTTAATTACGGTCCGACTGGATGACGTCGATCGTAACTAATATATATCGAGATTTAAACCGTTTAAATGTTTTATTTAAATTGTACTACTCGCGTAAACTACAGACAGTATTTAACTTAACGATCTTTATCTACGTAAAACGGGGGACAATACACATTTTTAAACGCTTTTATTTTAGCTCGAACCGTACGGAATATATTTATTTGGGTCAAAATAAGAAATTGAAATTTTAGTACTTTCTGGGTTGTCAGATTGATCTGAAATTTGGTACACGCATTTAATTTAGTTGACAATACAATATAATAAAATCAATAACATTATAAATCTAAGATGGCCGCCGATACAAAATGGCGGATTACAATTTTTTTTTACCCTCAATATGGGTATCAAATGAAAGGGCTACACTATGTGTTTATTCGCTTCTATTGGTCGCAGCGTGTGTAAAAATTATTGTCTTTTAAGTAACGTATCTAATAAATTAAAGGAAAGATCATTAAATAAACTTAAAAAAAATACTTTTCACGTTATAAATGCAATATATATAATAATAATAAACGAATTACATAATATATTTTAAATCGTTAATATGTTTTATTTAAATGTGTACTACTCGGGTATACAACCATACTCAGTTTAAGAAAAATAATTCTCAGATAATTGAAGCATTTGTTTTTAATATCTTTATGAATTGAAACTATAATGTTACCACCTGGATTCACCTGAAACACCTCTCACTTTATATGAATAATAAATATCTTTATTTGGCATTCGTTTAGTCCATTGTTAGATATAAATAAATGTAATTAATACAAAAATATTAAATTAATTTGAAGACGAGTAATGCCAAAAGGGTCTTGCGTCAGTACTGAGTTACAGCCAATTATCCAACACTGATCTGCCGAACCCTTCGTTCGTCTGTTAGACAGCGCTCATACAATCATTTGGTATTTTAAGTAACAGTGACTTAAGCGGGAAACATTATTAATTAATGTATTAGTAACTATTGCGCTTAGTGCAGTTTAGTGCAATACAATATAATTTTAAATTGCGTTTACATTCTCCCAAATAAAACACGCATCGTGTAAAACATGTTATGAAAAACATCCCCCAGGTCTTTGCTCACCCAGAAAGACCTGGGGGATGAGACAATACTACATTTTCATTATGAAATGTCGTGATTTTAAACTCATAATATTCTGCGTCTGGTTTTAAATAGATGCGACGCAGTGCACACGAAATAATGAGGTTTTTCTATTAATTCCAATACCATTACAGCATATATATTGTTACGAGATCACTGAAGTGAAAATGACAAAGCCTTTAAAGCGACTAGCTGACCCGACAAAAATTCTTTTTCTATATTTTCTAAATTTGATCACCATAGAAACGGTTATTGTGAGTTAATCTTAAAAGATATACGTTTCGGATGCTTTGTCTCATCGTGACCACGGCTGCTGCAAAGCATCCGAAACGTCGGGCCGAAGTTAAAAATCATTTTCAATTAAGTTTAACTAATATATCGCGTTTTAAACCGTTAAAGTGTTTCATTTAAACGGACAAATTCATCAGCTTTATAATATTAGTATAGTTAAATAAAAAATCGATTATACATTAAACCTAATGTTTTAAAATACTTTTAAAGTGTTATTGCACATAATGCCATCAGCATTATATAAATTAAACATAGATCATACATTTAAAAAAAATTACGACACAGGCAGAACTTGAACCGGCATCCACAGCGTTGCGTGCTTTTGCTCTAACCAATTGATCTACCGTGTCCTACACATAATCATTGAAATTATTAAACATGCCCCTTTTGCACAGGATAGATATGTTAAGACGAAGATTTCAAAGCCAAAACTATTTCACGCGGACGGAGTCGCAAGTTTAGTTAGTAAGAATAAATTCACTTGCGCACACTGTAAGAATGTTTTGTTTACACGAGAAAAGTAATAAAACTCCGGCATAACGTTAAGTAAACTTTACCCGTTGCCATTGCTAAGCCTTCTCATTAAAGTCGGCAACAAGAAATTTGCAATTAAATGCATTTCGCCCGTCCGCCCGAAGTCCCTGATAATACCCTTTTTTCCAACTAAGCCAATCTATATTGAATTTACTGAGATTTCCTATTGTCCGAGAACATTGCACATTTTCAATATATTAAGATTATTATATGATTAGAGATTGTTACTTGTACCTTTGATATGATGGGCGACATTATAAAACTCAGTGCATTTTTTACATGGTCCTTCGAGCCGGATATGAACCAGCGACCTATATACTCCACACTGTATCAACTTTTTACTCCTATACAAGTCTAGTTTCGTATAATTCGCTTCGAAGTAGTTTATTGGCGAGTCTTGTCAGCCCTTGAATGGCCCTGTAGCTAAATGATTGCATTTACCCCGAGAGGTCCTGGGTACGACTCCCGCTGAAACGTGCCAGTAAAACAACGGTTCAAACGGACATATAATTGTGTTCGCGTTGTAAGTACAGGGGGAAACGGGATTTATAATTGAAAGTAAAATGATTTATCTTTTCTTGAAAGCAGCATTCGTTTGTTAGTCCTGTAAGATGGCGTCACATATGAAATTATGTAAACAATAATGCTTTTAGTTTATTTTTCCTTAAAGCCTTTTGTGGATTAGATTTAGTGGCTGAAACCTTAACTGTGGTCTGATAGTATAATAATTCGATGGCTTACCTCAAACGTCTAAATAAATAGCACACAATATTAAAAAATAAAACACGTAATAAAGCTAAATAGAACGGTTTCGGGAGGCTATCAGTCAAAACGATTCCCCGGAGAACGGTTTTCCATCAATTTAATATTCCATCATGAATTTATGAGCCATAGCCCGCACTACGAGTATTCAAACCACACTGCCAAATGTTTTGTTAAAAAGCTATAAGTGTCTATGTAAGTGTTTAATAATTATGCTTTATTTAACATGGACTTGTAAAATTAATTTTATAAGATTGAACACCCTGTATTGTCTGCGACTAGATTCGATTGAAAGATAAAAATCTCTATTCTGGTATTATTTTGTGCAAGACAGACATAAATATATTGCGACTCCGATTCAAAACTTCTCACTAAAGAATACATTGGTTTAATAATACTTACGTTTAATTTAAGGGCACTGAAATATGATACCTTTAAATAAAACACTTTAACGGTTTAAAACGCGATATATTAGTTAAACTTATATAAAAATATTTTTAACTTCGGCCCGTGACCACGGCTGCTGCAAAGCATCCGAAACGTCGGGCCGAAGTTAAAAATCATTTTTAAATAGGTTTAACTAATATATATCGTTTAAACCCTTAAGGGTTTTTTTTTTATTTGGGTTCTTCCCGCGTAAACTTTAGACAGTATTTGCCTATTACCTATCAATTAAATATTAAAGAAGGTAAATTCAAAATGTATTTTTGATTGTTAATATAATTTACGATACGAGCAGGGCTTGAACCGGCATCCACAGCGTCTCGTGCTGCTGTCCTGACAAGTCAATTGATCAGAGTACGGAACGCAAATGCCGGTTCAAGTCGTGCTCGTAAAACTTTATCAATCTGAACTTAACTTTTAACTAATATATTATTACCATTATGCGTATATTATGTAAAAATATTTAACTTTTAAAGCATTAGGTCGTATTTTCAAAATAATTTTGTGATACGTCCTGTTTACGCGCAATGAAATTGTCTACGGGTAAAATTATACGATTACTTTACTCCGCAATTCCAGGACTACATATAACTTATGAAGTACAATCGCTAGGAAATACAATAAATCACGACAGAGGTCGATTATGCCCCATTGGGACCAGAACTTCTAAATGTTTCCCTTTTACCGCGCAAAAATATATTCTTTGCAACTTTTGTTCTCTTTTTTCTTTATACATAATTATAGTACCAAAAGAGTCTATCTTCTAATAGTTACTCATTCGTTTGGATCGTGGATGTCAGGATTGCAAAGGTATACTTTGCAATTCTGACAAAAATAATCCGTGGGCAGTGCCGGGCTGGTGGGTTATGGAATTCGTGGTGCACTTTACTTAGATACTTGCCAAATGTTAAAATTAGGAAATTCAACAAAACAACAATTTAAAATAAAATATGTTTATTTTTTAATCATTAAATCAATGCCAAGACATTTTTCTGAAGCGAAATGTTTCACTTTTTTGTTAAAATTCGTCAATCATCGGGTGCTCTCGGCTGTCTTCGGTCCGATTAATTTCTTATACATTTTTATGAACTATCTTTTGTTTCACGCGTCAGGCGTTTTGACTCGTACCTCATACAAGTTACTTTGGCGAGCGCACTGCCCCCACTGACCACGAGTCTTCGGTTCAATCCCCACTGGGTCTACATGTCTCCTAACATTTACATTTTTTTACCGTGTCTTCTTCGTATATTAAATCTTTTTTTAATAATTAGTTATCTATACTAATATTATAAAGTAGATAAGTTTGTTCGTTTGTTTCAACGCGCCAAACTCAGAAGCTACTGGTTTGAATTCAAATATAATAATTATTATTTTGTGTTAGCTAGCAGTTATTGAGGAAAGCTTTAGGCTGTAAAATATTAGGCTACGACCTAAAGGAGCGAAGGAACAGTGGGAAATGTGGAAAATCTAGGAAAACTCTTTAAACAATTTAAAAAAAGGTCGACGACAGAACAGTATATGTCTATCTTGTAACATTAACTTGCAAGGGACGCGGGCGGCATAGTAGGTAACAGCTGTAAAAAAGACTACACATATCTATAAATAGATATGTGTAGTCTTTTTTGTTTGTTAAAAAAACCTACAAAATAGCTTTTTTAAACGCCTCTTAACCTCAAAAGCTTACAATTAACACAGTCCTGTAATTTCGAGTAACGACAGATGTTTTTGAGCTTTACTGTCGATAAATCTGCGAATTGCCCCGGGGCCTAGGCTTTTTACGAACGATATATTACAACGCGCGTTTCCTTTATGATGCAATTTGATTAATATGTCTGATCACGGTTATTAGGTATTGAGTTTATTGCAGTTAATTTAACACTAGTTGCAATCCTTGCAGTGAAAGACATTGTATTTGCGTATGCGACGACCAAAAGTATTTTTTTTATTGTATCATTTATATTATTATTTTTTTATTAGAGAAAAATACAGATAAGTGCGGGGTTCACTTCATGGAAGGTATACCGCAGTCATATGTCAACTCAACAAGATACGCTGTCGAACTATTTCGCTTTGGATATTCGGAAACCCACAGACTAAACTTTACGGCTTTCTCATCTGTGGACCGTGGTTTTACTTACTTGACTTATTACGTCGTCGCGTTATAGTTTAAACTTTTCAGATTAAATAATGCTCGAGTACAATTTTACAAAACGTTAACTTTTATACGCGACTGTATGTATACCAACTTAACAACTCATATGAGGACGTCTGCCGAATGGCCCGACATCAAATTGATGACGTGGGAAATTAAGGAATGCTTTTACAAAGCTTTTAAAGGACATGTTTCATTTACTTGTAGAAAGAAGTAGGGAAGGGGCGGTAGTGCACCTACAGTTGAGCAAGGAAAATTGGTACAATAAAATATATCATTTAATTTATAACTCTTATAATTCGGGTTCTGAAATACTTTTAACAGTTTAAAACGCGAAATATATATGTTAATATAAAAATATGATAATATTAACTAGTATAATTCGAATAATCATCCGTTAAAAGTGTTTTATTTATGCATTTATCATGCACTACTCGCAAACTACAAATAGTGTATCCGTTCAATTTTAATTTTCTTTTTTTTTGGTAAATAACATACATATCACGTTCTGTATTTTATGTCCATTATGCTCTAGGATCTTAGAATGTACCCACCATGCTGCTCCAGTGCCATGTTGATGGACTATGTATATTGTCACTAAATTTTTCATGAAAACTATCCAAAGCACTGGTGGTGTCCTCTTTATTTTTCCAAATATCATACTAACCGACCCGAAATTCAAACCTGGGTCCTCGCGATCTACAATCTAGTTTACTACGCACTGTATCTGGCATCTCATCTGTTAATTAAAAATCTGTTGATTAAAAAAAATCCGATAACAGAGGCGGGAATTCGTATTGAAGTAATAGAATTTGATTTATAAAGTCCTATCATGAGCAATTACATGTTTTACATCATACTTAAATTGCCACTTAGGTTGTCTTAGACAATATACCTTAGTAAATCCAAGATATATAAACAAATAAATGGCTATAGGTACTTAGACTTCGATGTTGGTTTTTCATGGTCGTTATCTCACAAAAGATAGATCTACCACCCTAATACATAAGTAACTAGTAACCTATATCACTATCTCATATAATACAGTCTTTAAAACAGATTCTTCAAGGGAACGTAAAAACCGTTCCACATAAAGTCTATCAAAGCTTTGTCATACTTAATTAAAGTAGGAATGTTAGTAGGTCGCGCATTTAACCTAATAAGTTTTTACGTGCTTGTTGGTATAGTAGCAATAGTATGGCTAATAGTCAATGTGTCGTGGATTCGATCTCCAACGGGTACGAGAAGTTACTTATAAAGTTTTTTTCTGAAATGGGGGGGGGGGAAAAAAAAAAAAAAAAAAAAAAAAAAAAAAAAAAAAACAGGGGGGGGCCCCCCCCCCCCCCCAAAAAAAAAAAAAAAAAAAAAAAAAAAAAAAAAAAAAAAAAAAAAAAAAACACCCCCGGGGGGGGGGGGGGGGGGGGGGGGGGGGGGGGGGCCCCCCCCCCAAAAAAAACCCCCCCCGGGGGGGGGGGGGGGGAAAAAAAAAAAAAAAAAAAAAAAAAGAAAAAAAAAAAAAAAATAATTTTTTTTAAAATTTTTGGGGGCCAAACAATATTAGACATTTATAAGTTAGTCCATTATGAATAGATAGTTTTATAAAAATGTAATAATAATAAATAAAAAATATTGCAGAAACAAGATTCAGACACTTAAAATAATATAGACATAAAATATAATAATAGACTATAGACATTATATAAAAATTGTTTGTGTACTTATCGCCTATGGCGATTTCTTCCAGGCAACCTGTGTATTGTAATTTATCGTATAAAAAACATACAATTAAAACAAAAAACTGGCGTTTAAAATGTCGCCTTAAAGATTATTTATAAACTAAATAATATTTTTATAATATAAAAAGTAGATGAAATGAAGAAGATACACTCATAATGAAAGTAACTTAGTAACTTTCATGTCGAGTGTACTGTAATTATAAGTACAGTCAAAAATGAAAGTGTTAAAATATAAAATTCAGATTATTATCTTGTATGTGACTATGAGATCTGACTTATTAGATTATAAATGCATTGATAAATCTAATATTGAAATGGCAGTAGGTCACACGCACATAGATGGATGGTTCCGTAGATCGCTATCGCTTCACAATAGATCATTAGATACACAGATAGCATCGCGACTCTGTAAGCTCCTTGCGAATGTGCTCCCCAAGTTATAGCAGGAGCGATAGACTAATGTTTGGTGGTTTTAAAAACTCTTATATTTCAAATACATTATTGTCCCATATTTTTTTATATAATATATTTAATTTTTTTATATACGCTGCGTTTGGTCGTTGGATTCTTTCAACTTGGTTAAGCGCGAGAGGTCCTGGGTTCGAATCCCAGGGAAACAAAAAATTGTTTCGGTCGGGCAGAGCACATAAGTCTGATCAACTACTTGCCTGTTAAAGAACGGATTAGTGAAACGGACACAGAAATGTGTTTGGCCCATGCCCCACGAGGGGGAAATGGGATTTTACACACTATTGACATTTTTTTAATATCCCATACTAATTCTGGGATATTAAAATAATGTTTATTAAACCTTTTCGTCTCATAATTACTTTAATTAAATAAAAAAAATTATACACATATTACTTTCATATTTATATGTTTTTACTAAAACAACTTTTAACGGTTTAGGACGCGAAATGTATTAGTTAAACTTATTTACCCACGGCCTGGCGATTCTAAGACTCAGTTTGCTAAGGCGCAACGTTTACGACTTTAAATGAATTGAACGAATATATTTCGCGTTTTAAACCGTTAAAAGTATTTTATTTCAAAATGTACTACTCACTTAAACTATAGTGTAGTAAACTTAAACTATAGTAGTATATCTGTAAGTTTAATAAAATATTCTCGATGTTTTTGGTTAATACGTAACGATAGTTGTATTGGCCACTAAAAATCAGTGTTGCAAGCGTGTCCGTAACTTTATGCTGATTGAGTGTGTTTAGGAGTTGCCATTGTTAAATTTTTATTAGTTAAATTAGTTCATAGTTTTTGTGCGCAACTTTTAAAATGAATTCCTTATAATTATTGTTTAAAAATAAAATACATAACTTAGAATGACTGAAAACAACCTGTAAAAAAACGCTAAATTATGTAAATAAATGATGAAAAATCAATTCAATCTTTTTACTTGTACCACACGTAAACTTGCGCAAAGCAGCTTACCGGTCCAACGTCTATGCCTTTAGCATTAAGCGAAAAATGTCTCATTGTTCTCAGACAAATTACCTCCGTACAACAATACATTATTCCAGTGAACTGTACAGTTTTTCAATCTTTTATTGAATTTCCCTGGTCGGATGCAACTGCAAGGTTAATTTTAATTTTGAATTAGCTTTATTATACCGACTGTAAGATGTATATTCTCTTAAGAAATACTAGCTGTGTTAGCGACTTCGCCCGTGTCATTCATTATCGTATCGAATACATATTTTTGGGAAAAATTTTTTTTTGAAAAACCCCCCCCCCCCCTTTATAAATTATCGTTTTCCCACGACGTTGATTGCGGCCCGCCGTTCTTTCAAGTTAATCTTAAAAACATATATCATCATCTACGAATAGAAACTCAATAGAAACCCAAAAGTTTATTAATTTTCCCCGTTTTCCCCACAGTTTTCGTTGTTTCTTCACTCCTCTGTGACTAATACACAATAAATGCACTAAAAAAATCAATTCCTACCTGTAGTTCCTGAGATTAGCGCGTTCAAACAAACAAACAAACTCTTTAGCTTTTTACACTTTTTGACATACTATGCACTATAGCACAAAATATTGGATTTTTTTATTCATTAACGTAAAGTTTTTGTCTACTAAAAGTATGCAGACATTTCCGAGTAAATGGGGAAAATTATTCAAATGATGTTCAATTATGTATCCGTATCTTAATCCAGCCTTCCATCATATTATCGTGAAGGTAGTTCGAGTCTCATAAATAAGCAAGAGACTTGTGTCTTGTGGTTAACTCTAGACTAAGAGCTAGTGGGGCTGTTAGTGAGAAGTAAAAAAAGTATTCTGAACCTTTTTCTACTTAGTGGGAAGTAAAATAAATATTTCGAGGAATATTGTTCAACCTAAATATCGAAGAAACAATGGCAGTTCTAAATATTTAAATAGACACTGTAATCGTTTTATAAAACACAGAATATAATAATAATAAATCTGTTACGTTGGCGCCATCTGTTGACTTTGACATTTACACCCTATATTTTAGTCCCCGTGTGACCATTGCTACTGCAAAGCATCCAAAACGCCGTGTCGTAGTAAGAATCAATCAAATATAAATTTTTCTCATATATCTCGCGTTAAAATCGTTTAAAAGTGTTTTATTTAAATGCTACTGGCGTAAACTACTAACTACAGTAACGACTCACAAATTTAATACTACGCAGTGTGGGCCTAGAAACATATGTAAATTTATGTTCATTGAAACTTAATTCCATTAACTAATTAAGTGTAAATAAAACACTTTAACGGTTTAAAACGCGATATATATATGTTTAACTTATTTGAAAATATTTTTGACCTAGCCGTATTCGTTCGTAGCCGTTTCGGATGCTTTGCAGCAGCCGTGGTCACGGGGATCATATAGATGGAGGGCACCTAGATGGAGGGCATCCATGTCAAAGTAAAAACTGCTTCGCTAGCACCAACTGTTCCATCAAAGTTGGTATTTGGGGAAATAAATTTAATCTTCAACTTCACCTTTGTTTATCGTACAGAAAACACTATTTATGAGATAAATACGTAGTAGATATTTTATTTTGTGTTCATGTTAGCTTCCTAATTTATGCGTCGTCTCTTAGGCTATGACGCAGCCAGTCGGGCGGTTAATTCAGTCAAACACTCCAGCATCCGCGACGTCCTCGGGCGTTGTAATACTACCCTTTGTACATTTTGAACTGTACCCCCCCTCATACAGTGCATAGAATTTATAGTGATAGAATGTTAATAGTCACTTGAAATATTAATATACACTGTAATCCCCCTTTTCCCCTGGGACATAACTTTTTCACAAACGATTCATCTCCAGACGAGTATTGATCAAAATCAAATGTCCTGTCCGATCAATATTAAAAATATAATAAAAAATAAACCCTTTTACACGTTATAACTTTTTTAACGGATGGAAACTCTGTGTCTTTATTTACAGCAGATTTTTAAAATATAAAATCGAATTACGAATGAAATATCAGCTAATGTTTAATTACCTTAAACATTGATTACTGTTTGTAGTTTACGCGAGTAGTACACATTTAAAAAAAACTTTAACGGTTTTAAACGCCATATATTTTAGTTAAACTTGTTTGAAAATTATTTTCTCCCCGTGACCATGGCTGCTGCAAAGCATCCGAAAGGTCGGGCCTTAAAGTTAAATATATTTTAGTTAAATTTTCAAACAAATTTAACTAAAATATATCGCGTTTTAAACCGTTCAAGTATTTTTTTAAAATATTGATTTCAAACTACAACAGTTAGAATGCAGACTCTATAACTAAGACACTTCACAATATGAGTCCAAGCACAGTTTTATACTCAACACTACTTTTCGTACAGTAGGATAAATTGCTATAAATATAGTAATTTCAGAAGTTCCGTAGGTGGTAAAAAATTATGAATTTCTTTCTTCTTCTCTCCTGCCGATTCCAATTGTAATACTGTTTTAATTGTATACTGGACATTGCTAAATTGTTGTTAATATTTAAGTTATATCAATTGTTTAAATCTTGCCAAATACTATTATTTCCATCTTAAATAACTCGAAAACCGAAATTGCTTCATATTCGTCATAATTTGAAGATGTTTCATAACTGATTATTCTTAAGCTGTGTCTTTAAACATCTATTTCACGATTAGATGTTAATAGTCGTTCTAGATGTTGAGACAAGATGAAATTGTGGAGGAATTCGGAATTACTATATTTTAGTTTTTAGATTTTTATCAATTCTTTCGGCAATATTTGAATCTATCAGATGTTCTTAGTCAAAATATGCGTATAGTGCACAATACATATAGTGAAAAATAGTATTAAATGCGTTAAATAGAACTAGCAAATAACAAAGTTAAGAGTCGTAATTTTTTTTCAACTTATAATCGACTTTTTTAAACTAAATTATTCATTAATTTCATTTCTACCATTCATATAAACTACAGACGAAATAAGTTTCCATATTATGTAATGCAACACAATTTTATTACGTTCTCTAAGCCACAAGCGTTAATCTTTTTATTTTTATATCTTTTTGAAACCTACTTCTGCAGACGAAAGGCAAAACACGATGCGATGTGTTGTTTTAACCATCTGCAAATTCAAGAGTGTAATTTAAAGTTGTGAAGCGCCAAAAGCTCGGTAGCTGGGAAGTTTCAATCATAAGCTTTAAAGCTTTGAGAATCACAAGCCTTTATTATTTAGTAAGTAAATTTGAACTTTATGCATTTTGGAAACGCGTGAATATTATTCAAACTAAAATATAGATAATTAGATGTGACCGCGACATCATCCGCAACGAGTAGTTATTTTAGTCATAGTATTATTTATTTTTGCTACCTCCTTAGCTTAATAAATTATAGCTGACCCACGACGTCCGCGTCATCGTTCTTGCTAGTTAATTTTAAAAGACATACTGTCGCGGACTGTTATTAGCTCAATTGAATAGGAGTCTTTGTTTCATAAATATTTGTTGGTTCCTTAAACGGTATCCGCAGCGCGCGCAACGGAAATCCGCAATTTTCCCCGTTTTCTCCACAATTTACATTGTTTCTTCGCTCCTTGTCACAGCGGGATTTATATAATAGAGGACGACAGACAAGCATAAACTGCATTTGGTGGAAGGTGAAATACCAACCCGAGGCATATAACATTTTGACAAGATACGTTGTTGATCTAATTTGGCTTTGGATATTCAGAAATCCACAGACTGCAAGCGAAATGCGATTAAACTTCACGGCTATTTCTTGTGTGGACAGTATTTCGTGACCCGGACAGAATTTCGATATTCCTACGACCCATTTATATCCAGATTTCAGAATATACATTGATTACAAACTTTATGTACCTGGTGGGGATTATAAGCACCAGTTGATTATTACCCCTACATTTCTACTATTAGACCAACAAAGCCTTATAAACGAGAGAAAGTGAACAGCGAAAATAAATACATAAAGAATTCAGTACTTCGTGAATACAATAAAGACAAACTTAGCCATTTTAATAAGGCATTTTTCGATTCTATTTTATAATTAAATAGAACCACCACGACGAGTCATGACACCGGTGGTAGCAAAATGTCGTTACTCTTTCCACAAGTTAGTTATTCTTCTTTTGAAGACTTTTCCGATTCAGTTGGTCTTACTGTAAATTATAGCACATTAAATGGAATTTCATTTCTTCATTAAGGCAACTAAGTGCATTTATGGACGTCAACACAGTTAAAACTACAATTTACATTAACTACCAGTTCTCAAATCAAGGGGGGTAGAACGAACGAGAAGAACTGGCAAGAAACTCACCGCACCTCATTACATCACCAAGATCTCTCTCTCTTACAAATTCCTTATACACTTGTTTTTCCAAGCATAGTTATGATTTAAATCTTGATTTACGTTATAATAACTCTTTTCAAGTACTTTTGATTAACACTAGCTGTGTCAGCGACTTCGTTCGCGAGAATCGTTATTTCGAGCATCCAATTTTGTTTTTGCAAAACCCTTCACCTTTATAAACTTAAGCTGTACCACGACGTCCGTAGCGTCCATCCCGTCAATCTTGCAAGTTAATCTTAAAAGAGGAATCATTCTTTCAAACATATTTTTTGGAATTCTTGAGCCTAAGGAATTTCCCAAATTTTTTTCATATTTCTCGCTGTATCTTCGCTTGTATTAGTCACAGGGCGATGTTTTATAGCCTATAGCCTGCTTCGATTAATTTTTCAATTCGAATTCGTAGTTCCTGAGATTAGCGCGTTCAAACAAACTCTCCAGATTTATATATTACTATATATTTAACAATTCTAAGTACTTTTGTTTAACATTTAACATTTATTTAACTAGTTTATTATAACAGTGCTTGAAGTTTATAAGGGATTTTATAAAAAATGCCGTATGCAGTCACATTGGAAAAAATTATAGAATTTTATCCTTACTATGTGTTTTGATGAAAACTGATAAAATTGATATTAGATCAATCTCTCATTCTTTGAGATTCCAACCTAGGACGCCTTGATTCGATCACTCCTAATTTGAGCCATGGTGATCATACAATTGTATCTAAGGTTCTCAATATGATACCTAATTAGTACAGTCTGTAGTTAACTCTAATAGTACGTATTTAAATCCAACACGTTCAACACGGTCCCCCCGTGACCACGACGTTTGCAAAATATCGTACCGTAAATAAAATAATTTGTATCTTAGTTCAACTAATACATATCACATTTTATACCGTTAAAAGTGAGATTAATTGTTATTTGAGAATTAACCAATAGTTCCTAATATATGCTTCGCATATTCGAATGACTAGATACTGACCCCGTATCACTCAAGTTGTACGTCTAAGTTATACCGACTAAGGAACTTTAAGTACCCATATGAAATTTCCGAATTTCAAGATTTCTGCTATAGAAGCGATATTACTCTTTATCTTTCAATAGAGAATATGTAAATACTGTCTATAGCTTGCGCGAGTAGTACACTTTAAAATAAAACAGTTTGAACGGTTTAAAACGCGGAATATATTAATAAATTATTTTATTATACGATATTTTTCAGGTAGAAAAGATTATTTAGGTATCGTGTAGTGATTTGACTATAAATTATATATTTATATATATCAAATATTTATTATGAATGCTATATTATGCTCGTGATATATTTATGTTGATAAACATATCACGAGAACGTAAACAATGTATACCTAATACTTTGTTCGAGTCGAGTTGAAAACTCGACGTCTTTTGGTGAAAATTCCTAAAATAATTATGTAAGGGATATGCTGAATACGAAATGCTGAAGAACAATTATCTCGCTTCTATAAGGCCTTTGAATGCTAAATAAATAATGATCTACCTTCGCGCCGGGTTTAAGCTCCGACCGTACTTTTGTTACCCCTACTACGAAAGTCTGAGTTCACTTTTGATTTTGACATATACGATGCATAAATTTAATAATTTAAACCTCAGTAACTAGTAGTTTTATGCGTACTAACAATACATGTAATGTACAATTTCTATACATAAATTCAAGAAATCTATACTAATAAATAATTGTTCCGAGAGATTGGTGAGATCGAGAACACGTGGTAATTTCAATATTTATTTAGGCTCCTATCTAATTCCCATCGCTTGGTCCGGCTCTTTACCTTTCCAAATAAAATATTCAGCATTAGTCCCAGTTTAGAGTTACGCTACTATTTTTCATTTTTCATATCATATATACGCAATCAGTAGCCACTGTAATCGGTGCTAGGATTAGATATGAATTTTGGGGCCTTTTTTAACTTTCTTAAGCCTTAACCCAAATCATTAGTAGAAATATAATGAGTTAAATCTATACTAATATTATAAAGTGAAAGAGTTATTTTGTTTGGATGTTGTAAACTTAGGAACTACTGTTTCGAATGGAAAAAATATTTTTGTGTTTGTTGGAGTATAGAGAAAGGCTTTAATTTTTTTATAATTCTCTTTGAGGGCTAACGTTGCTTGCTTTGTACAACATGCATAAACTATAGACTTAACTCGTATTAGTAAGCATTGCTATATTTTAAATAATAAAACTTTCTATTTGAAACTTTTAAACATTCATTTGGTACAATGCTAGAAATAAATAAATTTAATTATTATTTAATAAAAAAAAACAATTTAAATTTGCCTTTTGGCATCACTTTTCTTGCGTCAGCATAAGTTGCAGTACAGTTATGATACAACACTAATTTTCAGCATCATATATCGCGCCTTATATCGCGTTTTAAACCGTTAAAGTGTCCGTGCCCGTGACCACGTTTTATTTAAATGTGTACTACTCGCGTGAACTATAGACAGTACAATTTTTTTTTTCGAAAATCTGGTTAAAAGTACAATAATTGTAATACAAACTTCAAAATACATGTGAAACACAGTTTGTATGAAGCCGTTTTCTTTGTTCAACTGTTGTAAAATATTCAACATAATATCTTCACATCGTGGATCTTGCAATATTAAGTGAGGTGTGTGTGCTATTGATAAAAAGAACGGGTTCGGAGGGATTTTTCATAATGGTATAGTTTTCGGGTCTATTATTTATGGTTCATAAGTTATTTATGTTAGCGATTACGATATTCAAAAATAAAGTATCCGGAAGGTGTAGATTTGTTTCTAATAGCGGAGAACGGATAAGCTTTACTTGATGGTAGATAAAATACCAGCTACATAACATCTTAGCAAGATGCGCTGTCGGCCTATTATGGCTTTGGATATTCGGAAATGTACGGACTGAAACCGAAACGATATGGGTCTTGACGGGTTTTTAATCCGTGGTTTGTAGTGTGGCCCGCGCGATTTCGTATTCCTACCAACTATTTAATATTCACGTTTCCAGATTCCCCATGGGAATCGGACATATATAATTTATATATATATATAGCTATATATATATATATACAGACTGAATAAAAATATTGCACCAACGAGTCTGTTAAATACCATTAATTAATCCTATAAGATGAACTTGCACGAACGATGGGACGCGAACAACATCATAAAAAAGAGGTTTATTTTATTTATTGCACTATTAGCAAGTTACAAACCGTATATTTTCATTATTTTGTTTAGCATTTAACACTGTTGTGAAGTGTCGACGTACACCTCTAGGCTCTAATAACTTCAGTAGATCGGTTAATGGCCTATAAAGTCGACGAATGCCATAATCCACACCTGCACGTACAAATTTTATTAATTTTAATCACCACTCGCGTGCTGACACACATTAACTTTCTCCGTTGAAACATTACACTCGATAAAATAACTAAACAATGATATTCGCGTGAGAATACAGGGCCGGATTCAGCACGTGAGGGGCGCCGAATATTTTAACAAGGAAATTATTGATTACAAGGTGATGTGCTAAAACCACAATTGCAAGTTTAATATTATTATTTTAAGAAATAATTTGTAATAATGCTTGAATTTCGACCAAATTATATTTTTGAGTATACACCGAACGATAAGTCGTTTTTCAACAAAACTTTTTCACTCTTATTGGTTGTAGCGTGATTTTATATTATAGCTAAAGCCTTTTTTAAATGGCCTATCCAACTAAAATCTACAATTAAATTAGTCCATTAAATCATGAACTGAAATCGCTAGCAATTAGTTAGATGAATTATATACTATATATAGTTTATGCGAGTAGTAGACATTTAAATAAAACACTTTAATTTACGCGTTTTATTTAAATAGATGAATTATGCTACAGATATACAGTGATCTGTCGCAAGAACGGAGCGCCCTCGCCAGTGCCTATCTCCTGACGAATATTAGATACAAAGATGGCAGTGTACTCATTTAAGTTATCACAAAAAAAACATTATAGGACGTGCATTTTATTATTGTATTTTATTCTACTATAATTGACTCTCGTAGTATAAGTAGAGTTTTATATAGAAACCTTGCCTATATTATAAAATATAGGATCCCTTTTATATTTCTTATTTCTTCTGGGCCCTTCCCTGAACAGCTTTAAGACAGTACTGTTTGACTTGTAGTGCCGCCCCTTTTTAAGCATCATTAAAACGTGTATGAATGCGATAAGCTGTAATGTTAATGAGGCCCAATTTGATTAATGTGATAGTAGATATTTACGAGTACCGAAAACACACCAGTTTTTTTTAAAAGGTAATTTTATTTTCAGTAGTGGTCACGGTAAATGATTTGTAATTGTTTTGCTCTAAGGGACTTCTTTATAGTGAACTTTTTAACGCGAATGTCCAAAGTCAAAATAGATCGACAGCACATTATTTCTTTTATCACCTCTCTATCATTTTGGAACTTTGGCTCAATGTTGTGGCGGTGTGGGCATACAATTTTAACCAGTGGAAAGATAAGCTTTTACTAGCAATAACTTCCTATACCTGAATTTTAAAGTTCCCCTTTCGTATAAATTCGTCGTAGTTCCTAAGAGGAAAATGAAAAACTTTACATTAGTAAAGCAAATGTAGAGTTTTTAAGTTATGCACATTTTTTACAATTTCATAGAATTCACTGACCACTACTTTGCATCAGAGATGTGTAAATAATTTTGAAATGCAAAGACCCTACTTTTACCTTATAAATTCTAATTTAACAGAGTTACTTTGAACGATGAAAGTAGATTTATTAAATTATATATTTATAATGTTACTAATAA
This sequence comes from Leptosia nina, assembly GCA_963661955.1. Lineage (NCBI taxonomy): Eukaryota > Metazoa > Arthropoda > Insecta > Lepidoptera > Pieridae > Leptosia > Leptosia nina. The sequence continues at coordinate 6,597,276 of CAVLEF010000011.1, forward strand.
ACAATGTGGAAACACTTTTATTTCCACTTCATAAAACAATGTAACGTATGTTTGTATAGTATATAAATTTCTAATATTCTTTGGTAGAAACAAACAAACACAATTTCTTTGAAAAAAAAATGTTGTTTTAACTTAACACGTCAATAAAAGTGTGGATTAAAAACCTTTATTTACCTATAAGTAAAGTAACAGTATACAATAAGATAACTTTCGACACCGGATGCTTATAGGTTACCATTTCACAAAACGCCATTTTGCCAAATGACGCGCGCTAAAATTCAAATAAACAAAACAAAATAATATAATGTCTTGTATATATATCTACTGTATTTAAAACCGTTTCCTATCTCAACGCTAAACAACTATAAAACGCCAAACAAAACGAACACATACCTCCTAATTGTTTTATTTCGTTCAATTAATCACCTTTCTTATCTTCTGTCACAAAATTCAGCCGGAGCCAAACACAAAAGCGTACCAAAACAATCACGCGACGCAGGCGATGAAAAATAGACGATTTTTTTTTCGAGCGAGTAAATGTTAGTAGACTTATTTATTCACCCTTTTACCACGAACAACGCTCCTAGTTAAAAATTCCGACGGTGAAGCTTTTTATAGTTTTTTATTTTATTTTACTTAATTCATTCAGTAAATCAAAGTTTAAGTGGAATATGTTTCTGTGTTGTTACTGTATATAAATTATTATTTTTGGTAAATTTATCTTATTGCACTAAATATTTGCACACATTAAATTATAATTGAAAAGTTTTAGCGGAATAAAATATAATTTAATGGGCTTTTTGCGTCGTTAGACATATTTTTATCAACGACAGGCAGGCATTAGAATAATTTGATTGTAAACGCGCCAGCAACATAACATCTAAATACTGAAAGATGCGCGGACGTCCTGTTTTGGCTATGGACATTTGGAAATCCAAAAACTAACGATCAGGCTCATATTTATCACTTTACAAGTTAAATACTGTCTATAGTTTACGCGAGTAGTACACATTTAAAAAAACACTTTAACGGTTTAAAACGCGATATATATTTAAACTTATTTGAATCTCCCCGTGACCACGGCTGCTGCAAAGCATCCGAAACGTCGGGCCAAAGTTAAAAATCATTTCCAAATAAGTTTAACTAATATATCGCGTTTTAAATCGTTAAAGTGTTTTATTTAAACTTCGCTAGTTTTTGAACGGAAGTATTGAACATCCAGACAAAATCAAACATATTTCAGATTAAATTATTTTTTTAAATTTGACACAAATCCACAACTAATCGATTACAAGCCATACCGTATTCTATTCGACCATACATCCCGTCGGGTTTCGTACATCAGGAAGAATTATAATTCGAAAACCTTAAAATCGATATTCATTTACGCCATCGATCTTTCCCAATTCGTGCCCTAATTATTCTTTCATTGAATCTCAATCTGACCCACAGTTATCTACACAACGTACCCCTAATCATGGACAATTAACACCGGGAACTGGGACCGATGGCATCTCATTCAATTAGATCTTCATACACAATACGGATTGAACGAATGGAATGAATGATTAGTACTTCCTTTGTTTTATTATTTATTAATATCTTATTTAAGAGTTTGTCTTATACGAATTCGATCAAAAATCATTTTAAATAAGCTAGCTTATTTGTTTTTGCATTAGGTGTTACATAATAAAGTAATTGTGAAATTTTGTTTCCTACGTCGGGTATAGGTTGAAACATATGTGTGTTATGTAATTACATGTCTTAATAAAACACTTTTAACGGTTTGAACCTGAAATATTAGTTTTTGTCGTAACTTCGTCGTGACTTGGTGGAAGGTGAAATACCATGTGACATCTTAACTAGATGTGCTGTTGCCTTATTTTGGCTCTTCATATTGGGGATTTAACGTTTTTATGCCAAACATTAGCATACCTACTATTTACAATTAACATTACTACATTAACGTTCACTACTATCTAGAATCCCCCATGACCATAACTTCTGCGAAGCATCCGAAACATCGGATCGTAGTTAAAATTAAAATAAGTTAACTAATACTTCGCGCTTTCAACCTTTAAACAATATTTACAACATTTATGAAGTTGCTTTGTACTTCGTCGGGTCAGCTTGTATCTGTTCTCTATACTAATATATAAAGCTTAAGAGTTTGTTTGTTTGTTGTTACTGATTTTAATATAAATTATCGAAGAAGGCTATAGGCTATAAAACATCGTACAATGTGAAAAATCGGGGGAAAATTCATCTTTGTGGGTTTAGGTTTATAGAAGACTTTATTTCTCATAAGCTTAATTCCATTTACAATGAGATTTACATTACAAAAAAACTAAAAAACCTACGTATATACACGAGTGGCTTAAATAATAATAACTCACATACGGTTTTGTTCGGCTATATATTTTTTTAACGTCATCTTAAAGACTTCGTAATTAGCAACTTTGCGAATACATAGAGGTAAACTATTAAATAACTGTACTCCTTCATATAGTAATGTTTTTTTTGCCATAGTTTGTTCTTGGCTTGATTAAATCAAGCTGTAATTCATTTTTATTTCTTAAGTTTAAAGTTTTACTGATGTAAGTTAATTCAATATTGGAGTGAATGTTTTTTGAAATAATCTTTCTAATTAAGATGCAAGTGTTATAAAAATAAGGATTTCTTAAATTTAATATTGTACTTTTTGAATAGATTTCGTTAGTTAGCGTTGTATGTTGATAATGGAAAATAATTTTTATTATTTTATTTTGAGTTCGTTGGAGGGGAATTTAAATGAATATTAAAAATTGAGCCCCAGATCTGTATCATATAATCTAGATGAGATTTAACTAAAGAGTTATATATGATGAGTTTCCGTTGTCCACAAAAATATATATGAAAGAATGATTCATTCCTCTTTAAATGATCTACAAAAATGTCCCCAACAGAATAATATGTCTATCTTTTAAGATTAACTTGCAAGAACGATGGGACTCGACAGACATCATGGCTAAAATTTACTAAGATGAGGAGGAATTTAGTAAGGACGAATAAAAAACAAAATTTAGATGAGCAAAATAAACAACGCGGGCGAAGTCGCTGACACAGCTAGTATCTTATTAAAACAGGCTAAGATTAAAAATGGCGACCAGCTTTCTTTTATCGATAAAAGTTGAGGATTAAACTTTCTAGGTCTTTAAGCTCGTTACAAAGCCATTAAAGAAGTCGTTAGTTTTCTTTAATTAATGACTGCTCGTGCATTACTTGTTAGAATTAAGGTTTTTGCTAGTAATTATACTTCATAACTAATCTTGGCTAACCTACCTATATTCTACTTAATTAGAAACTACTCAAGTGCTAACGAAGTGTGTAAACTCTGAACTGACCAGAAAAAAATTAAATAAATAAACCGTTAACACAAATAAAATAATATAAAAAAAACTAAAAGGCAACAAGAGTCAGCTCGTGCTCAGCAAGACCTGCTAAGCGTTGATTTCTAGTCTGTCCCTTATCAGATAACAAGTAGCCAAAGATTGAAAATGTCGGGTTTTAAACCTAGTAGTTATTAATCAGTAGGCCGCAATTAAAATAATTTGAACTTTTCGCGTTTTAAACCGTTAAAAGCGTTTGAAAACTTTAATATTTTTGGCATGTTAATGTCACATGATTGAAATTTACGACTCGGGCAGGACGTGAACCAGCATCCGCAGCGTTCCGTGCTATTGCTGTACCCCGGTTCAAGACCTGCCCGAGTCGTAAATTTTATCAATTAATAATCGATCGTTAAAAGTGTTTTTTTTTGTTCTCCCCGTGACCATGGCTGCTGCAAAGCATCCAAAACGTCTGGCCGTAGTTAAAATAATGTACAAGTAAGTTTAAATAATATATATCGCCTTAAAACCGTTAATGTGTTTTATTTAAATGTACTACTCACGTCTGCTACAGTGTCTACTTGTAACGCTATCATGCAACAAACGAGACAAAGTCAATAACTTGAGGTTATTATTTTTAATATTTTCATCAAGCTGACGCAGCACGGGGACTAACTAAATGCAGCGGAATAATTAGTTGTGAAGCGAGTTTATTAAATTTAGTGTCTGAGGTTAACTAACAGTTTTACTGTGAGAGCTGAATTTTAAAGGTAATGAACATTTTGAGTTTGAACCATAAAAACCATTCCGAAAGTAATTTATACATGAATATTTTTATTTTTCACAATAACACTATATATAAGAAAAAGCGGTTCAAAATTCAAAAATCGGTGTCACAGGTAGGTATCGAATGCATGACTTACATTATAATCTGATAGAGCAATGGCATATAGCTACATACATTACATTACATACATTGGTCGTGAGCTCGAGTCCCGCCTATATAGATTTTATATAGAAAATATAGTTTTTAAGTAATAATTTATTACTTTCTGGTAGACTAAATGAAACTTAAGAAGGCGAAATAAATGTTAATTTATTTATCTTAAACCACATTCCAACGTAACACATCTATACTATAATAACATTATAATGCTGAAGAATTTGTTGAAATGCACTAATCTCATGTAGTATTTAAAAGTTCTTCGTGTTGGATAAACCATTTATCGATGAAGGCTTTGCAATAGGAACGAAGGTACCTACAGTGGAAAGTGGAGAGACAAAAAAAAAAACATCTTTGATGGCTTGGCCAAACCAAAAATCATGTATGGACGAATTATCCCTCTTTATATGAACTAGAAATGTCCGCCATGATGAATTCGCATTCTGGATCTTCTAGTAGTGTATGTCTGCAAATATAATACTAAATATATGTTACAGTTGTCCATCCTCAAGTCTCATGTATACATGGCTCGCATTTATAATGCAGTGACGCGACTAGACGGGGGATGTTGCACCAATCACATTAAAATGAAGCTCTACGCTACTTCACAGCTCTTTGTTCTTTGCGGCTGTATTTTGTATTAGATTTTGATTATATTTTTGCACTGTGGTATTTTCCACATGTGGACTTTTCAAACTTTACTCTAAATCATTTTCTTTCATAAAACAAACACTCATAAATGGAAACAAGGTACAGAATCGTTAAAGAAGGTTAATATAAATGTTACTTACGTAAACTACACTCTATATAACACTTTAACGGTTTAAAACGCGATATATTAGTTAAACTTATTTGAAAATGATATACTACTAATAAATCGCGTTTTAAACCGTTAAAGTGTTTTATTTAAATGTGTACTACGCGCGTAAACTATAGACAGTATTTACACTCTATATATTTTATTAGTTATTTTCAAAACTATTTTAATATTTAACTATTTAATAATAAAAAAACATAACTTTGAGATATATACTGTTTAAAACCGTTTTACCTTAAAAATAATAAGTAGGTAACTATAATGCATAAATCATATTAATAAAAAAAGATCGTTATCTATTCTTTACAATTGATATTAACAATCATGTAAATCAAATCAATGTTCAAATATTGCAACCGCATTATATTCAGTCGACTTGTTCTGAAGGTATGATTCCCCACATGGATGAGTCAAATTATTAACACCCTTTGGCGGGTGCATTTTAGTCAAAAGATTCAGTAGATTTTACAAGATTTTTTATTATAGCCGATTAGCATGAAAGGTGAAATATCCTAGCCATATTATATCTAAACAAGATGCCCCGTAGACTTATGTTGGCTTTGGACTTTCAGAAATCCACTCCACATTTTCAGAAGTCCATCAAATTTAAAAAAAATAATAATAATTTGTTAAAAACATACTGGTTGTTGCGGACCCGTTTGTTTATTAGGCATTACTACTGTTAAACTAACGAGCCGCTTTTTTAAATCTACACTGTCATCCTTTTTTATTTGAAACTGCCGACAGCCACGTGCCTAATCGTGAAATGAATTTAAACGTAAGTGGCTAAACACAGTGGTGGTCAAAACGTGATCATTTTTTTCTCTTTCTTGAATTATTACTAGCTGTTGCCCACGACGTCGTTCGCGTCCCGTCCTGCAAGTTTATCTTAAAAGATAGACATATTACTGTCTCGGACTTTTTTTGAGATCATTTAAAGAGGAAGCATTCTGTTTATTTTTTTGGTATAAGCAGCGCACCGGAAGTCCTCAAGTATTAGTTTTACATACATTTCTTCTCTCTTATTGGTCGCAGCGTGATGTTTACCCTAAAGCCTTCCTCGATAAATGCTCTAACGGCTAACCAATATAAAAATAATTTTTCAATACAAAGCAGTAGTCTCAATCAAACAAACTGTTCAGCTTTATAATATTAGTACAGATTCAAAGAGCGACTGACTTTGTATTCCTCAGACACACACACAGCTCTGAAGAACCGACAGCGACACTGACATTGTGTCGTGACGAGAATCCTATCGTTCAAGTGATAATTTATTCTCATAGGGCATTCTGCTATGGACTAGAATAGAGAACTATTGTTATAATATTTTTCACGATTATAACCGTTAAAGTGTTTTATTTAAATGTGTACTACTCGCATTATCAACAGAAAATACTTATAAATATTTATTTAGATTTCAATTACTTTGTCTTGTAACCTTAACATTTTCAAAATACACATTTTACTTACACAAGTGACACTGGTCTTGGACTGTCAAAACCACATATTCCTAATAGGTTCCGTTTCTAATGTGAATCGTTAACCAACACGGCAAAGGGATTACAACAGATGGCGTGTCATATATGTAGGTTGTTATGTGTTTGAGAATGTTGAGATTTGGAAGAGAGACGAGCAACGATTTTCTCTTAAAGTACGACACAACTTGTATTGTGCTAACACAGAAAAAAATATCTACATAATGGTATGTATAGAAATGCTTTATTTAAGATTTCACATTATATTTATAATAGCAAAAGGGAAATCGGTGGTTCGTAGTAAAACTGAATATTAATAGTTTTACTAAAAATTTAACATCAGAAGTAGGCTCTAGTATTTTAAAAGACAGAATCTTAAACAAGATCATCGTTGCCCTATGAAACAACCAGTTATGTTGTCTTTATTAAACTTCGAACGGTTTAAAACGTGAGTAATATTTGTTATTTTATGATACGACTCTCAGAATGGCTTTACAGCCGCCGTGGTCATGAAGCTTCACTTTTGTCGTAGTTAAAATACATCAACAAATATATTTCATGTTTTAAACCGTTAAAAAATTTAATTCACTGTCCAACACGATATATTATGATTATAACATTACGTACTTATATATAATAATAAATAAACGAATCTAAGGTTTGATGAGGGTACCAAATAAAATAAATTGTTTACATAGAGAGATACAAACTGCCATTAATTTAACGTTATTATCTAAATTGTCATTAAAAGTAAGTAAATATATCCTAGATTTTATAGTATTTAGTTTATAATATCTTTCTATGTAACTTCTCATTCCTTTTATATCTACACTGTATGGGCTTTGGTAATGACGTTATTACCAGCATCAAAGGGAAATTATCGACGATTTCCTTCACTTTCCTCCCTTTGTTGGTGTTTCGATTTATCTGGCAGGGCTATTCGGAGACACATTTTTGAACATAAGATTTACAATTCGTTCCTTTTGATCCATAATAATTTGATCAGGACGAACTCGACATAAGTCTTCACTCTAATACGATTAATTGTTTCTGATAAATCGATTAGAAACATGTTGGATCCACCGGGAATCGAACCGTTGAACCGTTATTAGCCATGCATTGCTACCAACAAAGTTGACAAAAATATTCATAAACAAACTCAATTAAAAGAAAATCTAATAAAACCTCACGCTGAAGAGCATCGCAGATTTTAATCTTCCGTTATTTTGTAACAATCTGTGGAATGTCTCATTACGGCACATCGGGCCAAATTCAACGTTCATTTTTCCCATGAATCAGAGATTATTATTCTGGGAAAATGTTGCTACAAGGAAAGTAAAACGAAGCAAATCGGGGTTTAATATAATCCGGTGTCCCGTCTTTTAAAACGTAGAGATTAAATTAGGTATAGCTGTCACGTTTGATCGCTAACTAAAATATTAATAATTGTAATCCACTTTTATTTATACCCACATACTTATTGTAGGGAAATAATAATTATGTTTAAAAATGGTTCTAACCAATGTTCAGAATTTTTACACGTAACAACACGAAATAGACGGTACTTCGCAAAAAAGGAATGCCAAGTATGTGAGGAAATATTTTTAAATTCTGTATCTTCAATATCTTACAAACAAATGCACTAAATACGTTTTTTCTACAGAACAAGTTAGCATGACTACGGCGGAAAAATTACCACATGAAAAATATTGTAATTTTTCTTTTTAATAACAGGATTCTGACCTGTCAAACGTATTATACCATAAAAAGTAAAATTCCCGTTTCTTCCTCGTGTCCTGGGGGCAGAGGAGAAAGGGAATAGGGCGAACACATTTCTGTGTTCATCATTTAAGGACATGTAGTTGATAAGTTTTTAGTGCCTTGCCTGACCTGAACAATATTGTGAAAGATTTTTTATTATACACAAACAAACAATACAAATTAACCTTTTAATAATATTCGGGTAGATAATAGAATATATATAGAGAACCTATTGTGGTCAACAATATACTAACATTGGTTATTACAGCGCCATCTTACACCAAGACACCAAGCAAATGTTGCAAGTTCCCGAAGGAAAGTAGGGACAGGGAAGTTTTAACATTACAATGAAGAGGGCGTTGTAGGCAAGTTCCTGTAGATTGATGAGTTACAATATGCAATGGTTATTTAAAATAAACGAAACGTAAAATGTCAAAAACTATAATTAAGTTAACATCAAGAAATATTCACATTAATATTTACTTAACGATATTAAAAATTAATGTTGTGTGAAAATTACATACAAGAATGGAATTGATTTCAATTATTTATAACATTTTTAAATTGTACAAGACTGAAGCGGCCATTTTGCAAAGCTTTATTTCGGTTCGAAGCTTTATTTCGTTAGCTTTTAGTGGGTTTAAATAAAACCGCTATTACGGTTTAGAACACGACATTGTTAACTTATTTTATTTATTTTACTGTCATTATTAAAGTTTAAATAAAATAACTTTTTAATTTTCGAAACATTATAGCATACTTAAAAATATATTTTACCTGTAGCATTCAATTCAATATGAAATTTCTATAGTCAATCATTCTATCTGTTTCGCAAACAAAGATGATGAATCTTACCCTATCTCCCTTTATTGTTTTAACAGAATGCAATATCACGTCACGTCTGACAGACGAACAGACGTCCCACTGCTATTAGAAACGGTGACGTCACACTTTACCTATATAAATGTAGCTACGGACGGATATATAATTACGGAATAATTATTACGGGCATCATAATATTATTTGTAAAGAATAAACAACCATAGCTTTATAATTACAGCTGTTACCTACGAAGTTAATTTGAAAAGATGGACATATACTGTCGCAGACATTTTTTATAGCATTCAAAGAAGAATAATTCTTCCATTTTTTTTTGATTTCTTAAACCGTTTCCGTAGTCCACGCAACGAAAGCCATTAAAGAAAAATATTTTTATAAATTTCTCTCTCTCTTTGTTTCGTCCCTTTTATATTTTAAAGCGTGATCTTATAAAGCTTAAAGCCATCTTCGATAAATGGTCTATATTTGGATATCATTGATTTTTTAATTCGAACCAGTAGTAGTTCCTGAGATTAGCGCAGACAAACGAACGATAAAACTCTTCAGTTTTAAAATTAGTATAGACGTAAGTTAGTAGATAGAGTATAAATAAATATTATTTTGGATATTTGTATATAATGAACAGTTAAAGTATTTACAATAGAAGTTTGAAAGTAAAACAACAACTAAACAATCTATTGTTTTATCTATCTACGATCTTAAAAGAATCAAGTTTTTAATAAGACGGGCTCGCTGTTAGAAATGTAAAGCTAATAACTAATAATCAACGGGTCTTGGGTACGATCAACACTAGGTCCGACATGTTCCTAACATTTTTTTTCTAAAACATGACATCTAGACGAAGTCCGTCTAGAAATTTGAGTATTAAACGGGTGGTAGAAATATTGAAAGTCCACAGATAAATATGCCGAGATTTTCAATCTCGTTTTGGTTATAGTCTGTGGTTGTCTGCTCTTCTTTATTACAAAGAAAGACTATAAAATGAACTACAGAACTAATAACACTCATAATATATAAATACCAAACATTCGGAAGCCAGACAATTTGTAAAATATTTCTGGCATACGATACGCCTATTAGAACATCTTGATAGCTGTCTGTCCATTTCTTTCAGCATCTATTTAAAAGCTACTGAGTAACGAATAAAGCTTCTACAGATTATTATTTACAATCCATTTGAAAATAGCCTTTATTTTTATGCATTAGAGATCACGATATGTTTGGAACTCGGCAATATTAAAATTGTCAACCTTAGTCTATTTATGGTAGAGTCACGTGACCAATTTTTAACGACCTCTCTCACATTGCCTTATAAGAACGGAATACCACATACTTCCAATGAATACTTGACGGATTATGGGTCAATGAGAACTGGTTTTTCATTTAGGCGTTTAGAGACATTTTGTTATTACGTCGGTTTGTGGAGATGAACGTTGAACATATTTTTAAAATATTGTATCTACCCGCTTTATTTATAGTTTTCGGAAGTCACGCCATTGACAATTTCCGCTTGATTTATCAGAGGAAAACAGTGATTATTTGTTTTTTATTTATGATCTGGGGTTGGCGATGTATTGCTACTTAACTCCATGCAGGATTTATTATTTTTTATTCAATACTACATTAAATGGGATGGTTTATACTAATAAATGTTATAAAAACTTTTTAGAGTAGACATATTTTTTTAAAATCTTGTATGAATATACAAGTAGGTACTAAAAGATCTTACCAGTTCATTCTGTAAGCTTATCTCATATGCATATATTTGAAAACTTTAATATTTTTCACATCTTATTGCAGATGATAGCAGTATATGAACTAAAAATCGATTATAAAGCGAAAAAATTACATGTAATATCAACCTCAAAACAGCATAACCTTTGTTTAAATTAATTATATTATCAGTGAAAAATATATTCTCAAGGATCCTACAATCTGCAACTCTTCACAGATCCTAACCACCTAGTATGCATACATTTATTTTATTAAAGATAAAATCATTAGGTTTTTTTTCGACGCCTCTATCATATTTTGATCAAAAATATTTATTTATTGAATCATTAAAATTACAATGTCATCACACAGGTGAACATAGAAACAATTCAATTAAAACTATGACTTATAACTATAAACTAATATTAAATATAATTAGTTTACTATATTAGTTTAATATTTCATAATCTATAGGAAATCATAAACTGTAAACACTTCACGAGCTCACTCTATGCATAGAAAATGGCGTTTTGCTTATGAAGTAAGTCTACCTCTATTGCTCTAAAGTAAAAAAAAGTAAATTTTACTATGTTGTATTAATCTCAATTATCCATATCACCATTAATATCTGGCTTGGCTGATAATAAATTATCTCGTACACTGCACGCCAGGTCGCCTAGGTGTGGGATAAATTGGCCTTTGTGCGATGACACCGCAATTATGAGCTTTTGATCAATGATACGGTACCGGGTTCTATTCTCTGCGGTGATTGGATTTACTGCGCTGTAAGAAATATCTGGTGGTAAAATGCATTGCGATACCTGTTCTAAAGAACCGCGAGGGAACTGATCGATACTGGGAATGTATTCAATGGTTGGCCCTCGATTAAGCTTCCTTGAAAATTATTTTAGCTACAGCCCGACGTTTCGGATGGTTTGCAGCAGCCGTGGTCACGAGGAAAATAAAGATGGAGGGTGTCTCTGACGTCAAAGTAAAAAACTGCTACTCACTTCACAGACACCTTCCATCTTTAGTTTCCCCGTGACCACGGCTGCTGCAAAGCATCCGAAACATCGGGCCGTGTTAAAATAATTTACGAATAAGTTTAGCTAATATATTTCGCGTTTTAAACCGTTAAAGTGCTTTATTGAAATGTGTACTACTCGCGTAAACTACAGACAGTATATAACCCTATCGGGTTAAATTAGCGCGTTTTTCGGATCAATGAAATTTATACCCTCTTATAAGATAATTAACTGCTTCGTTACGTAACGCATTACGGAGTCAGACTGCTTGTCTTCCAATTTCGATACTTAAAAGTCCAACTTTGATTATTATAAGGTATTAAGTCTGTCTTTAAAATAAGTTCCACAACAATAAGTATAACAACCTAACATTAAATACACATATAAAATTAAAAATAATTTAATAAATAAAAATACTCAAATCTCTATCTGTACTGTGTGTAACTCAAAAACTGTAATCATCCACTTTATATTTTTATTTCGTCTGGCCCACCTACGAAGTAGTACCTATATTTCGCGTTTTAAACCGTTAATAGTTTTTATTAATGTGTAAGTCGGGTAAACTACAGACAATACATATTGGTTATCTTAAAAAGGATAAGAACAGCAATCTAAACAACACGCTAAGAATTTCTATACCAACTTGTAAATTATTATTTCTTCGACACGAACAAATATTTGATGCCACATATAAGTTTCTCTAAACCGACGAAGAACACATCGCACGCTTAGTATACAGTGACCGAATTAAAAAAAACACTTTTTTGGCAAATCGCATAAAACTATTTGCAATAGCGACTTGTCCTGTTAAATTCTCTATAAATTCATAATTACCTAAGTTGTACAATGTAAGTTTAATTTTTGTTACAGTATATACATCAAAGCTTTAGGTGAAGTTGAAATTTTTGTTATATTTTATTTATTTTGAACACTATAGGCTTTTAAAATTGGTCTTGCAGGTTTAGGTCTTTTTAAAATTAATTAATGGAAAATTTGATAAAGAGTATACAGACCTAATTTATTTTAAGTCATTCTAATAGAAAAAACATAAACTACTTGACTGTACAACTTAGGTTTAAGTCTATTTACAATTAAACATAACAACGACGATTTTGCCTTCGGTCTTTTTTCATAATAATAAGTCATTCTAATACAAAAAACATAATACAATTAGGTGTATATTTTATTACTTAGGTCCATTTGTTACTAAAAATTAAAACGATATTTTTAGTTCAGCCTTTTTAATTAAAAAGTTAAATCAACATCTCTGAACAATATTTGTTGTGTTAAATCTTAAAAAACTAGCGCATACTATTGTTAATTAACGAATTTAATTAAAAAACAATCATTCATATTTATCTAACGAGAACATTATTTTCCAACAAATAAAATAACTAAGGTTTATTTCTAGAAACTAATAGGTAGGTTAAGAATCAGTCTCACAATTTTTCTAATTGGTTTATTTTATTAACTATCTAAGGTACATAATTACTAAAAGCATTTTCAAACTAAAAAATGGAACTAATTATTTACTTGAACTTTTAGTAGTTTAGTGATAATCATAGTAGACAAGTAAAAGAAAAGATGAAAAAGTGCTCCTCATCATAATCATACATAATTCGTTTGTAAAAGTCCTCCACAAGACATCGAAGACCGCTTTTGAATCTATTATTTAGCATCTAATATAGAATCATAAAAATCTGAATAAAAATTTGGTATCAAATTTTTGCAATTAACTCGCGCAAATATTTTTTTTATTCTCGCTCAGCACTTGTATTCCTGTAAGCCTGAACTAGTGCTAATTGCTCTAAAGGTAACATTTTAGTTCGTCTGTTTCGTACATACTTCAGTAAATTTTGCTGGTTGTATGATTCTTTAATAAAAAAAGAAGATGGGTAATTCCTTGTTACTTTATATATTTGGGTGTAACATCGGTTAAGCATGACAAAATAAAAGATTGTTGATTATGAATATTTCCTATTTTACAATATGCATCGAAAATACGTTGCCTATGCATAGAATCAATTTTGGTAGGACACCGCTATCTACATTTATCAATACAAGGTGGTAATGAGTACAATTATTGCATTTTTGCTATCATAGAAGTTTTCCCGATGTTCATTTTGGCCTTCATTTGTTTCCAGTTTTCCGGTTGTCTAGTGCGCTTTCTACCTTTTGCCACAGTAACAACTCCATTTATTCATCACTTACGGAAACCGCTTGAAGTTGATTCTGTTGTTGCATTATATTCTTCCACATATTCATCACTAGAGCTGTCAGATGACGAGAACTTGAGCTCGAAGAAGAAGAGCTACACTATAGTACTAAAATTGTGATAGGGGGAAATAGCAACTTTGAACCGTTCTATTATTTTCTTGAACATTAAAGTAGGATCACCATCACTTAACGCGTCACTATTTTCAGCATTATGGGCGGAATACGCTAATTTATAGGTGTTCTTACGCGGCCTTCAGCATTTTCCGGTACTTTTAAGCAGCATGCAAATTTTAAGTAAAAACGAAAGACATTCCATTAGCTCAGGATCAATAAAGAGATAATTGTAACAACCTTCCGCCATTATAAAATAATTTTCAAGGAACCGCAGATTAACTATATTCAATTTAGTGATTTCAATACCTGGTTAGATGACCAGGACCTTTTGAAGGAAGATTAGAATTATCTTCAGTATCTTTAAAATATTTTTGTGCATTCAAATACCGACGATTTTCTGCTTTTTTTCTAATAACAGCTACAAGTAAACACAAAAATTAATGAATGAAAATTACAGTCAGTAATAAATTAATACAAAAATAATATATATTTAGTTACCTTGACATCAATACTTTTATTATTATTTTAGATAAGTATTTTCCTGCAAACAAAATTGATTAAAAGGTAAGTAAAAAAAAAACAGGCAACTGCAGATAAAGTACCTTCAATATAATTATTACATACCTGGTTAGGTTCTCTATGAGGAGGACTGCTATTATCTTCATTATAAACAAAATCCGTATTTTTTTTGATCGACAGAAGCCATTGTAAAAAAGAGATACAAATAAGTCTTAAAGTAAAAGAGATTTTTTACGGCCATTTTAGTTTTAAAAGTCAATTACTGAAAACTAACGCACTATAAATATTACAGGCAAAAATATATAATATTTTTAATGAAACACAGACCCATTACTAAATTGACCATCAGCAAGTTAACTAGTAATAGTATTAAATGGACTTATCGATAAAGTATAACAGTAGCAAAAAAAACATTGACAATATTTACATTTAAACTGACTTAAACATTAATGTGTCACGAACTGTTATTATTTTGTAGTTTTAAACAGACCTAAAATTAGTCCGGTTAAATGTATCTAAATTTTAGGATAGAAGCCTCGTGTGTAAAGAGTCAAATAAAACCAAAAATATGTAAAACTTACCTTTCATTTCGATATAAAAAGGCTTTAAAAACTGATGGGTCCCTTTTATGTTAAACACACTAATTGTTTTCTTGTAACGATTGAACGAACGTTAGAGTCGGTGTTAGTCAAACGTCATAATTCGTGTGAGAGACCTAAGAACTGTAGGCAGGAAAACGCTGTTTTTTGATGAGTTTCTCGCAGTCATTTCATAGGGCGTAGTCAGTTTTCTCATTTTACTTAAATTTTGGTTAGGTCACTCTACAGCGTGGACATGTATCTGGAAGTTTTGTCACCAAATATATTTTTAAGGGTTACCACAAATAAATCAAAGTACATTTTATTTCCAAGATCTGTGTACTTTGCACGGCTTTGAATTTTTCAAATCGCATGCATACACAAATAAAATATTACTTAATTTAAAATAAAACACTTTCTTACAGTTCAAAACGCGTAATAAATTACGGACAGTAAAATATAAGTTTTATAATAACCGTTTAGTAAAGTTTTACATATAAGTAATACTTATACTTTGAAGTATGTAATTTTGGTGTATTTTAATTGTTAATATTAGGAAAAACGTCTTGGTTATGTTACGCGTTACGGGGGTTATGTATGTTTTATTACAATCTTCTTAATAGGTCTGGCTATAAAATAGGTGCAAAAGATTATCTAGGTACCTTAGGTTGTACTTCGAAATTAAATTCTGTAGTTTACGCGAGTTCACATTTAAATAAAACACTTTAACTGTTTAAAACGCGATCTATATCCGTCGCAGTTGGTATTTGACGTAACAGATGGCGCTAGCGTAGCAGTTTTTACTTTGACAGAGACGGAGGGTATCTTTAGTCTGAGCCGTGACCACGGCCGCAAAGCATCCATAACGGGCCTTAGTAAAAATTATTTTCAAATAAGTTTAACTATAGGTATTGCATTTTGAACCGTTAAAGTGTTTTATTTGAATGTGTACTACTCGCATAAACTTCAGACAGTGTTTAGTATTCAATTACTTCTACGCAATTCGTTTGTACTAAAATTTTTACTTAGTCTCACCTTTTTTTATGATATACGGCTCGGTTACGTTATGCGTTACAAGCTTTATGTTTTATAGGTAGGTAGGTACTGTTCGTACAGTTCGTACTGAAAAATTGAATTCTTTCAATTATGCAACAGAAGCAACCCTAATCGAGTTGAAAACGAATTCCGAATAATGGCTGAGACCGAAAACGATAAATCAAATCGACGGCAGCGAGAAATAAACAGAACGGCGCAACTTTCATTTCATTCGCGTTTCGTGAAGTGCATTTTACTTGTAACAAACCATTACTATTGGAACTCGAAGGGTTCTCGATTCAGTAAATGAAATTGTTAATAGTTAAACTTCCATAAGATTACGTTCGAGAATTGCGTTGGTCTAGTCATTTGTGTACTGTGTCGAATGTAATTGACGAAGTCTAAGATTCGAATTGTCTAGAGACATTTCTGGTATCACCACGCAGTTGGGATTAAGAGGTGTTCTCGAGAACTAACCCTTTACTCCTGGTTACAATCATTAAAATATACTTGTTCGCACTTTTCGTTCATTCACATACATTTATGTAATTAGTAATAATAAAATTGACTTATTTATTTCGATTTAAAATAGAATTTGTTTCAATAAAATTGAAAATTCGACCGGCAAGACTTGAACCAGCATAGTCAGCGTTCCGTGCTGTTGCTCTACCATTTGAGCCACCAGACCGAATTTCGTCGATTTTGTTCAACTTATTCATACATGCACCTCTCACGCAATGTAATTTCAACCTTAGCACTTGCGTATTAAGGTTCAATGTCTTACGCTTAACATCTTAAGAAAATCATTGAAGATGATATAACAAAGTTATAACGTTTGAAAACTTCAATAATTAGATGTTAGGTGCCACAGATGGCGCTATATAGATTATAAATCGAGAATAAATTGAAAAAAAAATCCTTTTACTTGCTGAAGTTATGTTAAAGCGCTGATTTGATGACTATTACACAGAACACAATATGTATTGTACAATTAAATATTTTGAGTTGAAATTTGTTACTAACATTATACTTATTATTAGGACATTTTGGCATATTTTAGTATGTATTGTAGTTTACACGAGTAGTACGCGAGTATAACAGTTAGTGTAGCAAAATAAATAAGTTTACTTATAAACTAATATATCGCGTTTTAAACCGTTAAAGTGTTTAAGTAATTTAAATAAGCTTACTTATTTTAATTTATTCTAACTGTGGTCCAATGTTTCGGATGCTTGCAGAAACGTGTCCCCCGAGAGTATGTGTGCCTTAATTTAAAATAGAACAATATATTATTTCGCGTTTTAAGCCGTTAAAAGTATTTTATTTAACAATTGTTACTATATTGATAGTAGGCGAAATATCCCAGACAATTGATTAGAAGCAAGTTGGTCTTGATGGTGATCGAAATGAAGGAATTTCAACCTTCGAACACAAATTTACCCCAATTTCCTCGTGTGACTGAAGTTTTAATCCTATAGTAGCGTTACTTAGTTGTTAGTGAGGGACAGTGGACACCTCAAAGAGATTGTTTTGCGTCGTGTAAATGGGTTACGAGTTCGCCTCCCGTTTCACACACTTAAACTTTCCACTCCTGTATCTGGTTTTCTTTGGCGGTGCTCTTCAGAGCTTTTTATCTTTGCAGCACTTGCTTTGTTTGTCTTGTTTTCTTATAAAGTTTCACTGCGAAAGGTTTACTTTTTCTATTTCACCTAGTTTCACTTGGGGAGTTATATAGTTCACCAGGCCTTCAGATCCTCTGCTGGGATTTGCTTCCCCAAGCTTTCAATTTGTAGTTACATATTTAAATAACATATTCCTTGAGATATTTTGTATTTTAGTTAGAGGCCGTTCATTATATTAAAGTTTAAAATGCGAAATATATTAGTTGACTTATTGTACATCTATTTTAACTTTAATTTAAAATTTCCGATGGTTTTCAGCAGCCATGCCCCCCTTTTACTTTCTTGTTTTAAACCGTTAAAAGCGTTTTATTTAAAATATTTAACCTTACCCTGGCCCAATGTCGCCAGTCAGTATTTAATAATTATATGATTATCTAACTCTTATTTCTATAAATTCAATATCTTTCAGACATTGTATTGACTATTTTGTAAACATGTGATGTTTGTTATTGTTTTATTTATTATTTTTGTATAAACGTTCACAGTAAAATTAGATTATCAATATTATGAATATAAATTGATTTTTTTATTAAATAAACAAACTTTAATGTGGCCAACTAGAGGCGCCATCTACTGTAAGTTTTCATATTCACATTTATCAAGTTTTTATATGGCCATTTCAATTAATTTGTTTTAAGGGAAGTTGTAATAGTAATAACCGTTGCCTATAAAATTGAAACGGGATTCGTGCGAAAATAAACGAAGCTGTCATCTGTGTGCGTTTTCCATTAAGATGGACTCGGCCCAAACCTCTGGTGTAGCGCCGACATTATGTACTTTTTGGTAGAAGACAGGACGACATATTTTTGTGCTAAGATTTTTGTTTGCATGACTGGAAATGAAACTTCGGACACTACAAAAGCTAGCGTGTATTACGAGTGTTTCTAAGGAATATAAGTTGCGTAAAAAGGCCAGAAATTTTTACAAAACGGATTAAATAATCAAAAAAAATTCAATTAGGGCAGGAAAAAAAAACAATTTATTTTGTATTTAAATACTGTCTATAGTTTACGCAGTAGTAACACATTTAAATAACGTGGTCACGGGGAGACAGTCGCCCCGTGACTCGCCGCACGGCAAATGTAATCTCTTTTCTAATGACAAAGCATCCGCAACGTCGGGCCTAAGTTAATAATCATTTCATAACAGAATATAACGGGTTTTAAACTCGTTAAAGTGTTTTATTTAATTAATTTAGTTTTGTATTTTTTAATCTATATTGTGCCATCGTAAGTACACATGTAATGTAAAAAATATTGACTGGTTTATGCAAATGTTACTAAAACTATTTAAAATAACTCTTTAGTTAAAACCCCAGTACCCCCCCCCTTTCCCCCCCCCCCCTTTTCCCCCCTTTTTTTTCCCCCCCCCCCCCCCCCCCCCCCCCCACAAAAAAAAAAAAAAAAAAAAAAAAAATCAAAAAGGGCCAAAAAAAAAAAACCCCCGGGACCCCAAATAAAAAACCCAAGACCCCAAAAAAAAAAAAACCGCAAAACGCGAAGACACCGTAAGTCAATTCTGTAAGGGCCCGGCCAGTTTCGCCAAATACCAACTTCGACGGAACAGATGGCGCTAGCGTAGCAATTTCTACTTTGACGTCAGAGACATCCTCCATCTTTAGTCTCCCCGTGACCATGTAAGGCCGTAGTTAAAAGAAATTTAAAAAATAAGTTCAAAAAATTATGCAAATTTAAATAAAACACTAACGGTTTAAAACGCGCACATTTTCAAATAAGTTAAACTATTATATATCACGTTTTAAATCGTTAAAGTGTTTTATTTATATACTATAGACAGTATTTAATTGTGAAAATTATGGCAGTGTAACATATCGTATACCTGTATGTGTATGTTTCTTATATATTTAATGATCAATTTAAAATTTTACATTCTACGTGCAAAAACCGCAGACCCTCTACAGTCTTAATATAAAGCTATTTTAGTAGGACGGTCGAGAAGTAATCTTTTTCCTAGCAAACAATACGTTCATGACAAGAGGAGATTTACATTGTCTCTACCATGTACCATGAAAACACTACCGAACTATTTTAGTGGCGATAAGAAGCTTCGTGACGTATACCGCGTTGAGAACATGCACTTAAGTAGCAGAATGTACATTTTGATCCCTAACGAGTGCGCAAGAGTCGAAAATGAACCGTAGCACTGCTGTTAAACGGTTGATTATTGCTTGCGCGCTTTTTATCGATATGCCGGAGATCCTACGAACAAATTTGTATGCACCTCTTACGTGCGTTTCAAATTTAAGTCGTATTTTAAATGTATTTGAGTTCAATCTTCATTGTGCTCTCTATTCCATTTTACATTGACAGTATTAACAATAAGAACCAAGATGTTCTAAGACATAAAGAGCCATTATGTTTTATTTTTTTTACTAATTATGAAAAAACAAATACATATTTGTTTTGCAATTTGTAATTTTATATATTTATTGTCTTTCGCTTTTTTGTCGTTTTTTTTCTAACCGCCACCTTTGTAGATAACGATGGGGTAAGAAGTAATAACTGTTATACGAAGTAACGTTACTGTAACGATAATATTTAACGCTGTTAATGTTACATTTAACGAGGCAATAACAGCTACTGTCCGGACTTTTACAAGACGTTAACACAAGCTGGTGGGTATTTTAAGTATTTTCCTAATTCAAAAAATCTCCCGCGCCTTGTTATTTTTTTATTAAAATAAAATATTTTAACTAAAAATTTCAAACAACAAATTATAAAAGAAGAAGATAATAAGGTCATATAGATTTTGACCATTATTTTGAATAATATTATATCTTCTTAAACATACATACAACATTTTCAGCGCTCCACTCATATACCAAATCTATCCAATATACACTAGCAATGAGCTGGTTATTGAAATAAAACACCTTTAAGGGTTTAAAACGTTCCAATACTGTTTAGGGTAAAACAACGTTTGCGAAGTCAACTATAAAATAATAATATTACGCGCTGGGTATTTTAGTCTTACGGTTAATTCTTTTGCCAACCGTTATAGAACATATTGTGCTAGGTTCTCTGTGGTCTTGTATACAAAAGGGAATGTTAAGCTTCACTCACCCAGAGTTAAATGAAAATTTTATCTCAAAACTGTGGCGAACGGTCTTTGTTTCTGCGCCACTGGAGTTGAATAAAAATAGTTAGATAAGCTGGAACAATGCTGCTAATGAGTGTGAAGCGATGGAAGATAACACTAAATGGATTAAAGGACTAATGGATAAGCTTATCCTTATTTAGTACACTTGCTGGTATGCTCGCGACTTCGCCCGCGTAGAATAGTTATTTTATACGACGTCGGTCGCGTCCCTTCCCGGCGTTCTTACAAGATAATCTTAACAGATAGACATATAGCGTCGAGGACTTTTTTTATTATTTAAAGAGGAATCATTCTCTTATACATATTAATTGGGTATCTTGAACCGTTTTTGCAGCGTACGCCTCGGAAACCCATAATGATGAATAATTTTCCCAATTTTTGTCACATGTCCCGCTGTATCTTCGCTTCTTTTAGTTACAGGACGATGTTTTATAGCCTATAGCCTTAAATAAGATAAATGCTCTTCAGCTTTATATATTAGTATAGATGTAAGGATACTAAGAGGATCGATTTGTTCAGATTATTAAATGTTATTTATGGCAAATATCCACTCGTTAATTTAAATGTGTTTACCTGGTCTGTGAATACATAAATCTGGATCAAGTGACTAAATCAAATGGGTGATCCATATTTCACAATTAAATAAAAACTATTTTAACGGTTTAGAACGTGAAATAACTCTTTAAAGGTTTTTTTAATTTAATAATTCTATTGCGATGCTTTGGAGACGCCGCGGTCACGCGGGGACAATATATAAAAATGAGTAATGTATTTCGTGTTTTAAACCGTTAAATGAGTTATTATGTGTACTGCTAGAATTATAGACGATATGAAATCAAACAATTCGTGGGATCATTTTATCATATAAAAAACTTATAATGATTTTAAACGCCAAATATTTATTTATTTATTTAGTCTCCCGATGAATTCAATCCAAAACTGGCAGGTCAACAACAAATAAGAAGTTAGCTATTACATTT
This sequence comes from Leptosia nina, assembly GCA_963661955.1. NCBI lineage: Eukaryota > Metazoa > Arthropoda > Insecta > Lepidoptera > Pieridae > Leptosia > Leptosia nina. The sequence goes on from CAVLEF010000011.1 coordinate 6,619,463, forward strand.
CGCTTTTCAATCCGTTGAATTTGTTTTAAATAAATTCATTCATTTTTTTTAACTGTAGTTAGATCGCCACCAAATACATGATAGGGTTGCAACACAAACGACGTGCAAATTAATTAACCGTTCGCCGTGACGTGTGGAAGCACAGTATATCAATCAAGAGGTCGTTTCATTTGTCTGTCCGTGTTCACCGCAATTGTACTCGTGGGCATTCGAAAATGCCTTTTTTTTATTCTCACTTTACGGACATAGCTACAATAAAGCTGTCTAGTCAAAATATAATTAAATCTATATATTTGACAAGTGTACTAATATTATGCGTTTTAAACCGTTAAAGTACTCACGTGACTTACAGACAATACTTATCTAAATATCGATCTCGATTCCGCTAATTTACTAAAGAACAGATAAATATAAGTTTGTCTTGAGGAAATGTCATAATGTCCTTTTAAGGACATTTAGATCTTTAATTCTAATTCATAAACTGCAGCCAGCGGGAATCGAACCTGCGATCGTGATCCATAGGTCTGGCGCAATTTGCTGCCACTATTTCAAGCTTGATAACAGAAAGTCGTAAAATAAAATAAATTTTAACCGTTTAAAACACGATGTATACAGTTAACATATTTTTAATTTACTTAAACAACGACCAAACGTTTGGTACGCAAATAAAATTAAACCGTTAAAAGTGTTTTATTTGAGTACTACTCGCGTTAACTACAGACAATGCACAACCGGAAGTAGTTCAAACATATTAAAAGTTTACTGCATACATTTTCAAATAACCTTTTGTTGAGTTCAGACGTACAGACAAATGTTATTACCGGCTATTTTTATGCCCAATTTTACGGCTTACTTTGTGAAATGCTGTAGATCATCGCCCCTACTACTGTCGCGTCATTTTACACGCGACGCGATAACTCGTGTCGTGAATTATTGGTTATTGATGCAATATCGGCTTTAAAGAAATCAGAAATCGAGGACTGTTTAGTACTACATTTTAAATTACTGCAGATATTTTTAAACAATACCATCACAATATTAAGACAGAATCTTAAAAAGTAACGTAAACAAGGAAAAAAAATAAAGTAAGTTAAATAAAATAGTTCGAGTTTGAGTCGGAATTAAAGGATTGCGTCTACGACTCGGCACACAAACTTCGTGTAAGTAAATACTGTCTGTAGTTTACGCGAGAAGTACACATTTCAACAAAACACTAAGGGTTTAAAACGCGATGTATATTAATGGGGAGACTCCCCGTGACCACAGCTGATGTAAAGCTTTCAAAACGTCGGGCCGTAGTAAAAATATTTTTAATTTCTATATCAATTTAACGAATATATATCGCGTTTTAAACCGTTAAAGTGTTTTATGTAAATTTGTATAAGTATTTTCATTTTAGTAACGTCTTTTTTATTTATTTGAAGGACTCTTAATGTTATGACTCTTATATTGGCATGGCATGCCATATCGAGAAAAAAATCTAAAAACTCGTTTGTATTGTTTGGGCACAATATATATGAACATACTAATTGCTTAAAATTTAACCCTCTAGTTATCGCGAGCACAGTATTTGCGTAAAACCTCCTAATTATCGCTATTCGCCTTGTGATAAACTAAACAGACACCGAAGTTTTAGTACCTATTACGGATCCAACTTATTTTTCATGTACGGAAATAATTACGTCACTAACTGAAAATCTAATTACCGAAATTTAACACATATTCCTTCACTATCTCACGGTGTAATTAAGTGTTGAATGAGAAATTTATTTAAGTTAAGAATATCAATTATTTTCTGTTCGAGTGTCGTTAGTAAGGGTCGTGCATATTTTTTTAACTGGACTTTATTTATGCGCCATTTCCGCTTGGGACTTTGACAGATGCCAGCAATTTTTGTGACTACTGCTTACCTTTAAAATAACTCTCATTTATATTTCATACGCATATTAACTGTTTTATATATGTAATAAGTGAAAAACATTTTGGTTTTGGATATTCAGTAACACAGATAACTGAAACGCTTAACCAGCTACACGACTTTTCATACAACTCATTTAATATCCAGATTTCGAGACGAAGTGCAATATGTTTCAGAAAAAAGAGAATTTCGGTGAGGATCGTACCCAGAGCCCGTTGATTATTAGACAAGCATTTCTACTATTACATCAAACGGTATAGTGATAAAACTGCAAGTGACGAGGATCGAAATTCAATGCCGCCGGTTGACATTAGCTCTGTATTTGAGATGTTTCTAGAAGGCAGAAATCATTTCCTCCGTGCCTCGAAGAGCACGTTCTTTAAATATTAGCGATAATTGTTAAGTCCCATCAATTCACACTGGAGCAGTGTGGTGGGTCTCTTGAACTCTCTGTGTTATAATGCTGTTCCTAAAACCGAGACATTACAATGAACATTAATAATTAAGTTGATATAAGTATAAATATCGAAAAAATCGAAAATCGTGGTGTACCTCAATTTCGTATAAAACAAAGCTTTATTAATTAAACATAGTGGGACGGCGAATAAATCATACTGGAAAGCACCAACTGGTGTCTTGGAGGTGTTTAAGGCATCAGACGTTGTGTTTTAATTAAAATTCGAGCCGTTCTTTCTCTGAGTTCCTTGCCATTGGCGACTTAGTATTGAAACAATTAATGCCCTCCAAATATCGTGGTTGAAATTATTTGTCAATATCGTCTATAGAAATATTTAACTGGTCGGTCAGGAAAGAGCTTGTCGTTGTTACGGAAGACTACTTCACTCCAATCTCATAGATACATAGCTGTGCCCGCGATTTAGTCCGCGTGTAGTAGCTATTTTGGGAATTATATTGTTTATTTTGCAAACCTCAGCTTTATAAATTACCAGCTTACGACTTAAAATTTTGTTTTAACAGACCTCTTTATAAATTATAGCTGTTAAGTGGTACCCACGGTCGCGTCCCATTGTTCTTAAAACATAGACATTCGCAGACATTTTTAGGTCATTTAAAGTGGAATCATTCTTTCATAGATATTTTAGGTATCATGAACCGTTTTTGCAACGCACGCAACGGTTCATGATATGCCCACAAAAATCAATAATGTTATATACCTGCTATCTTTCTTGAACATGCATGCCTTTTCTGAAATATGTAGAAACGTCTTCATACATTATTCTGGTAATAAATCCATTGTTTTATCTTCAAGTTTATTAGGAAATCCCTCCAATACAGTAGCGCAACAACAGAGCCGGCCGTTGGCCTGCCGTTAAAGTCAGTTATAATGAGTTTAACATGCTTTTACACCCTTTTTACTGTTATAACAATATCGCTGAGCAATGGGAAACAACTGGAGGTAGTGAACGAAGTTTCCTTTAAGTTCCTGCAAGGAAAATTTCTAACTTGAATATCTATACAAAAACAAATGACTAAAAAAATACAAATGTCATTAAACATTGGTAAACTAATAATGTTAAAGCTGATGAGTTGGTTTGTTTGTTACTTGCGAGTTAATCTTAAAAGATAGACATATAGACATTATATAAGGCACTATATAATTTAAAAATTGAAAAGATATTGAAAAATTTTCGACTCTGGCAGGACTTGAACTGGCATCGTCAGCGTTCCGTGCTGTTGCTCTACCAATTGAGCTACCGAGTCCTACACCAAAAAAAAAATCGACGATGAGGTGTTCATTGAAATTTTTTTCAGTTTATTTTTGATTTTTAAACTTTTTACATCATTTAAGAAATAATTATTCTTTCATACATATATTTCTGTAACTTTCTTCTTTAACCGTATTCGCAGCGAACGCAACGGATACGCATTTATCCCTATTTTTGACTGTTACTTCGTTTCTATTGGTCGCAGCATGCTGTTTTATAGTCTTCAGCCTTCTTCTATGAATACTCCAACCAACAGAAATACAATTTTTGACAACAAAACAAGTAGTTTCTGAGATTAGTGCGTTCAAACAAACAAACAAACTCGTCAGCTTTTTAATATTAGTTGTTTCCTCCCTTTTCAATACCAACTCCTGAGCTGTGTAATATCCATCCATAAATTAGTATTATCTCTGTTTAAAAGTTTAACGACTCATTAAAAATTAATAAACGCAGACACAGTAAAAGTCAACATTGTATTTTCAGTCCTAAATCAGTGTTGTAAAAAATTCCCTCGACTTACTGCTTTTTAATCTGAAACAGGCTGGTGTTATGTGTCTTGGTCGCTTAACTAATTTCATTCGATTAAAGAACGGTATATAATAAAGCTGAAATAGAACCGCATTACATAATATTGTTATTATTGATATTTTTATTTGGATCCTATACTATATACGAGGCCGCTAGAACTAGAGTAGCCTAACTGCAATTTTATAACTTGACTTATTTATATTTTTATTGTCAACATGATTCTTACACAAATAATAGTAATTTAATTACGCATTTTTATCACCCTTCTTATTAAAATTAATATTTTATTATTATTAGGCCACTCTGGCACTAGTAGCCTCATATATGCCTCACAAATAAGACAGAAAAGTAAAAATCGCATATCATCTTATGTCAATGACATACAAGAACATCGAACCACGTTTGGATGGTATATTGTGGCCACGATTATCCGTCGTCCTTCGTCAAAAAAAATAATACTGTCTGTAGTTTTTTATTTATAAATTTTTTATCTATGGCCCAATTCTCCCCATATCCCCATGATTATGGTTGCCTTAAGCTGACCAAGTTTAACTAACATTTCGCGTTTTAAACCGTTTATATATATAATATATAAAGTTTTTATAGATATTCTGTGGCCTAGCTTTGGTTATTTATTTAATAAATATATTCAAACCGACTAATATACAAAAAAACGTATTTTACCTAAAGGATCTTTGACCTTCATCACATCAATATTACTTTTTTGCAAATATTGGTTTACCCAAATACTTTTTAATTAGTCCCTTTTATCACTAATCTGTAGACGTCTCTCTGTATAAGACTTAACCCCCTCTATAAAATATGTTAGAGCAATGCTCGTTTGTTGGGACAAAAAGACCCTTTTGCTACCACATCATTATCCATACTTTGTTTCACTTCCGACTTAAGCTTATTTTGTACCATTCATTAGACATTGCTTTTTTAAAGTATTATTTGTATGTACTAGCTATGTCAGCGACTTCGTCCGCGGAGAATAGTTATTTCAGGAATTCAAATTTCTTTTTGCAAACGTGCCCATCACATAACAATATTTTTCAATTCGAACCAGTAGTTCCTGAGCTTATCACGTTCAAACAAACAAGCTCTTTAGCTTTATATTTTAGTAGAGATATAGATTGTTTGATGTTATATATCCATGTTGTTTATCATATAATCAGTGATAAAAAGAATAGATCACAGATTATATTTTATATATCTGAGATCTATTCTTTTCTAAACCGTTTTCATTTACCTATTAAAACCGTCAGAATTAGATTGAAATATGTATATATATTATCGCAAAACCTTGGTCCTGAAAACAGTCAAAGAAAAATATAATGAATATTCTCGACTAGTTTATATGCACTGTAAATGTACACAACTTATGTATATGCTAAAGATAGACAGCCTATATTTGGCAATGGGCAGACAGCTCGCGGCATAAGCACTTTAAAATTTATCGAATTTTCGTGTAGCAGCCCCCAACAGCCTAACGACACCCAGAAATCCCTTCATTGCGATTTTAACCACCTTTCAGTTTTTACGAGCCTTGGGCAGTACTTTTATAAAAGTTTCCTTCTTTCAAATTCGAGAGATCGCCAGACAGGCAAAATAGTAAGTACTTAGTGTTACAAAATAATGAATATTATTTGTTTAAACAGGTACTAATAGGTAATGATTATAACTTGAATGACTTTTAACGGTTTAAAACGCGAAGTATATTAGTTATCCTCGTGAACATGGCAATTGCAAAGTATCGGAAACGTCAGGCTGCAGTTATTGTAACTTAACTTATAAATTTCGCGTTTTAAATATATTTTTTTTATAAGAAATTAAATAATTATACCTGGCCGCACAATATTTTGGTCGTGGGTACGAGTCCTTGACGTACACGATACATAGGTACGATTACCTACTATACTTAATACAATACTGTATTATATATATAAGATAGTTATATAACTCCATAGCTTACATAACAATCTATTAAAAATTAAAACTGGAAAGGCCCCTCCTCACTTGTCCATGGGTCAGCGAATAATTATGAAGCAACGCTGACATAGAAGTTAAGCACAGTGTATTACAACCAGTAGGCCAAATAATGTTTTGTACAATGAAATGTATTTAAAAGCTTTATCGCTATAAGAATGCTCGTACTTTTTATTATTTAACCAAATCTTTTAGAAATCGAAAATAAATTGAAAAATTTCGGGCAGGACTTGAACCGGCATCGTCAACTTATTGATTCATACACCTCTCGCGCAATGTAATTTCAACCTTAACACTTGCATTTCAAGGTTCAATGTCTTATGCTTTGCAGCTTAAAAAATCATTGAAGATGAAATTACATAGTTATAACTTTCATATGCAATAACATGTAAAAAATAATTAAGTTTCTCAGGCTCTAGAATATCTGTGTACCAAATTTCATTTAAATCGGTTCAGTAGTTTCGGCATTAAAACCGGACAGACAGACAGAGTTACTTTCGCATTTATAATATTAGCATAGATTTTTGGTCACTAGATTTTTTTAACTGTGTCATCAAAGCACCGAACGAGTAACGCTTTGACTGAGTAAAACATTGTACTAGAACAATACGCTTGATTGCAGTGTCAGGTGTACAGGAAGTACTCTGATGCTGTTATGATTATCACAAAAGGTGTATTTAAATGTATGCCTCCTTCATTATACATAAGTACTCAGTTTGAATCCCAGAAAAATACATTATTTCCACCAGGCACAACTTCTGTTTCAGTACTTGTTTGTAAGTAAAGTTGATCGGTCAAACAGACACAAAAACATGTCAGCCATATATTTTTAGATGAAAAGAGATCTTAGACTTAATGTAAAATAATTATTGCTTTGTTAAATTATGACCCTCCAAGAAAGGTTGTACATTTTAAATCAAGCCTTTTGAATATACTTTTAACGGTTTAAACCTTGGAATGTATTAGTAAACCTATTTACAACTAGCTGTGTCACCGACTTCGTCCACGTGGAATATCGCATTCCGCATCGGGAACCCAGAGAGAATAGTTGCCCCCGTTGTTTGTTTGCTCCTATTATTAATACCACGATGCTTTATAGCCTTCCTCAATACATGTTCTAACCAACACAACAAATAATTTTTCAATTCAAACCCGTAGTTCCTGAGACTAGCGTGTTTAAACAAACAAGCAAACTCTTCAGTTTTATTTATTAGTATAGATTTAGATGAATTTTACTTCGTCCCGACTTTTCGGATGCTTTGCAGCAGCCTTGGCCAGTCCACCCTTCATTTAACTAATACATTTCGCGTTTTAAACTGTTAATTTGTTTAATGTGTCCTGCGCGTGCACTCACAAACATTAACAGCCTACTACAGTAATTATTATTCAAATAGTATTACAACATCGTTACTTTTAAACCTATTCAATACTTCAGAATTCACAAAGATAGTCCAAGAGCTAGAACCAAAGTTGTAATAAGGGCGAATGTCGCTCGAGTGAGGTTGTTTAAACACGTCTGGCTGTCTACATCGTTAGGTAATCAAATTTGTTTTCAACTCACTAACGAGCGAGTGACGGTCAGCTTGACTGAGTCGGTTACAAATAGAGACAGTGTAATATGCTGCGAAATGGGTTTTCAACGTGGTTGTTTGATGTACTGCAACTGCGATTCTGTAGTGCAGCGATCAACTAGACTTAATTGTTTTTAAATAACCGCTTGGCAGCGATTTTTATGGAGAACTTGTATATCGACGTAGGAAAACCTATTTGCTGTAAGCCTTAAAAAATCAAAATTACGTTTTTTACATTATTTTTATATATAAAACCAATTTTAACAGTTTAAAACGCGTAATATATTAGTTAACTTTTAAATTTATTTTATAATAAAATGACATTATTCCGTTCATCGTGTATTTAAACCAACATGCTTACGCCATAATTACTTAGCTAAGTTCTTTCGTATCATATCATATTGCTGGAATGATATAATTACAAAGTATTATCAATTTAATTTCCAAAGTAGCATTCAAACAACAAAAGGAATATTCAAGCACACTTAGAAGGGTGTTTCGTCTTCGTTTACCATCGCCAATTAAAACAATAGCGCAATTTCAAAGTTAACAATGACAGGTATTGTCGACCACAGACTCATTAGGAAAAAGGAAGAACACAATTAAGCGGGACATGACTGTGGAGATCATGTAATTAATTTAGTAATCCTTATTACGATGCAATATGTTTCAGAATTGTTTGTGTTCGCTTGGGATTTTTATTTCCGGTATAGTTCAGGAGCTAGCGGTGAAATTAAATTACGTAATGCAACGACAAGAAAAAAATATGAACAGCTTAAAAAAATACGATATTTTTTTATTGTGTATTTTCTATCTAGATGTTTATTATTATGTATTGGATTATATCCAATTTTAGGAAAAGACAGCTATTTATATAAAACACTTTTACTTTTTAAAACGCGATATATGTTAGTTGAACTTATTTGAAAATTATTTACACTGCGGCTGACGTTTCGGATGCTTTGCAGCAGCAGTGGTTAAAGGGAGAGACTCACATATATTAATTTTGCACTATAACATTCTTCTATGCACATTCGAATTAAATGAAGCTTTTTTCCTATTCGTAAAAAACTTTTATACGGCTTTGTAAGTATCCAGCTCTTAAGCTACACATATGTGAACCTATAACACTGGAGGCGCTTCCTGTAACTATTGTGAACTTTAATTCAGTGGATGTCATTGTTCTTCACATCTAGGGTAACGGTTGTAGATGTCTTTGTTGTTTTTAATCTCTATTATTCTTAGAGTGATTTACGAAATGTGCTTAATAAAATTTTAATGTCAAAACTTTTCATTTATTCACGTAAGTATCTACGTACACTAATGAACGTAACACCAATTAAAAACTAAATAATTCCAAACTTGCATTTACTACCAGTTCTCGAATCAAGGGCATTGTACGAACGAGAAGAACTGGCAAGAAACTCGCCGCCACTCCTTTTATCGTCAAGTTTCATTTGCAGTCTTCACTACAGGTGGACCACACATAACCAATGTGTGGTCCACCTTTAAGTATTTTTGTCGTTTAAATATTGATTACCGTCATAATACGACTTCTTAACTTGCTAACGAAATAAGGATAAACTAACAATCCCCAAAAACAGGCTCCATAAAGTATCTAATTTATTTGCGGATAATTGTATTCGTAAGTATAATACATTGCCAGTTGAGATTTCAAATTTATCGATAAATAAATTTAAGAAAGTTATAAAATTTAGACTGTCAAAAGGCGTTTTATTGTCTGAACGATTTCTTTAATGACAAGACCACCTGGCTGTAATATGAATTGCTCTCTATGTTAATACATTCATTTGACATTTACAGACATGTTAGAAAAAGCCGGACTGAGTTTCTTGGCTGTTCTTCTCAGTTCTCAGTCACGACAAACAGACAGACAAACAAACAAAATTTTGACGAATCTAAATAATTTTTAAAATTTTAAAGAGAATTAAGTTTATTTTATTTTAACTTACAAAAGACACTTTAATTATCCAATGCTACCTGTAATCTATTGTGTCTTCAAAATATTTTCATAATTATAATTTTATGAAAATCATTAATAATACAGTAGATTACCTTTCTTAAATGACTATGAAAGTGGAGTAAAATAACAGCGGAGGTGGTCCACTAAAAATAGAGTATTCTGAAACTCAGTTTACAGCACAATTGGTATTCATTACTTAGATTTACGATACTCCTCATTCTCTATATAAATTTGAACAGAAACGTTTTCCCTTCTTTGTTTAATGAAACTTCGTTTTAACCTACGTTATGGGCATATGTAACAGGTAAATAAACTTTGACGCGAAACTGAGAAGAGGAGTAGGATAGACTTAAGTGCTCTGAAAAGAGGGTGATGTATACCTTATACTTTAAAAGATTCCTTAATTGATACAAATACGTCGTACAAAAGAAAACAGGATAAAAAACTATTGATGATAATGATTATTTTAGTAAAGATCTTGAAATAATAAAATATACTGTAGTAGGTATGGCGTTTGTTAAGAAAACACTTTTACGGTTCTAAACCGTAGTTCAAATAATTTTCAAATAAGTGTAACATATATCGCGTTTTAAACCGTTAAAGTGTTTTATTTAAATAATAAAATATCTCAACTGAAGCATATAATATCTACTCAGTTGTTTTATGTATACTCATCTACATCGATGATAAATATAGATTAAATGATCTTAAATTATTTCTGGTTTGAAAACTTGTTTACTCATAAGACCAAAAACAATTACAGAACATTTTATTTGTAGAAATAAAAAAACTAGTAATGAATTGTATAAACCCCCAGATAACAATTTTATTTTCTATGTTTGTAACAAACATACTTGTTCCTTTGAACAAAGTGAAACTTAACGAAATAGTAGTAACAGTTTTTAGGTATGAAAAAAAATCAACACTTATTTAAATTGATTTTGTAAACTTTTTTATTTCAAACCATGAGCTGTTTAGGGGGGGAAGACGAAACGGTGAAGATTGATGAAAGTGTTTATAACACGGGTTTTTAACGCGATCAATCTTAAATTTATATTGATGTGTTGACGTATAGAACTAACAAACTTTATATAAGCAAATCTGAATCTCTAGACGGTTTTAAAAATATTGTATTTGTAATTATGAGAAATTCGCAAGAAGCTTTTTTATCAAACACTTTTAACGGTTTAAAACGCGAAATCTATTAGCTTAATTACGATTCCTGTTAACTACGGCCATACGTTTTGTATGCTTTGCAGCAGCCATTGAGAGTTTAAAAATACATTTCTTAGGTTGATGCAATGGATTTGCATAAAAATGGGTTATTAGGTATACCTACTTGATTATTTGATGGTAGGTGATCTAACCCAAAAACATCTCGTTCAACTTAAAGATATTTATATCACCTTCAGATTATAAATCACTTACTCGAAAAACATGTAACTACTTAAAATAAAACATATCACGCGGGTAGTTTTAAATTAATCATGCGAATTGACTAACACGCTGACATCTGGATAGTTAAGATGCAATATTAGTTCTGTGCACTTTCATATGGGTTTCATAATCCTTCTTAGCATGAGTATAATGACTAAATAGCAATTTAAGTTTTAAAACAGAGTTTCGGGAAACCTCGTTAAATTCATGCTAATTGTGGGAGGGCGAGTGACGACCCATTGACGGTGTCACCCGGTAATGGCTTTCAAGAAATGTAATAAATTATTCTGCACCCGCCACCAGGTGACGCGAGGGTCTGCAGGATGAACCAAGTTAGAAACTTTCGCGATTTAATCTTATTTCTTTTGAAATCATATATATGAAAATTTCAGTATGTTCCAGAAGTATCAAGGACTAATAAAAGCGATTTAACAAGTTTTTATTTATGTCTGTAGTTTACGCGAATATTACACAATTAAATAAAACACTTGAGAGCTTAAAACTTTTAAATTATTTATTTTAACTATGATTAAATGTTCCAGTTGTTTTGCAAGTTAGAGTAACTTTAATATAATTTAATTATTATATTTCGCGTTTTATATCGTTAAAAGTGTTTTGTTTTAATGCGTTTTTATAAAAAAAATGAATACTATTCGCCTAATACCTTAATAGTCATAGAGTGATATCCTAAATTATTGATTTATGTAAATAAATATATTTAGTATAAAATATGATTTACGTAACTAGCGATAAAATTAGCTCAACACATTATTTTGAAATGAGAGAAAGCACACAGCTTGTGTACCACCTAAATGTTGCTCTGTTTCACCTAAAATGTTTACATAAAAATTGCAATAAATACTCCTTTTGTTTCCAGTACAAACGATTTAAAAAATTTGACTATAGGCAGAGATATATTAGCAAATATTAATAGTTTAAGTAAGTCATATCGCGGGCACCAACTCGCTCGATCTTATGAAATAGACCAACCCCAATGCTTGACGTGCGACGTGCTCTCTTATCGTTCTCGGAATTCGTCTTTTACAAAGTATTTTACCAAAAAAAGATATCTTGTGAGGGCGACTTGTTTGCCTTAATCATTGAGAGCGATTTACTATGTCTATATGTCTACTGTACATAACTTGGCATTGTACTGTGCTACTGAGGGATGTGTCTTTCGTTTTAGCTTTGTAGTTGTTCTGTTTTCGTAAAATATTACTGTTTTAAGCTTTACATGCTGTAATGCGTTTAACGAACTTACAATAAGTAATAAGTGTTTTTACTTATTTTGTAAACTGTGGCTTAGATGTTAAATGCAGTTAAGTTTGCGTTAAATACGACAGAACTAAAATTCGACTTCCGGTAAAACAATAGTATGGATGACAAACGTTCGATCAAACACTTTACTGTAGAATTAATTAACCAGACACAAAAGTGTATCTACCCCACATACCCTTTTTCATGGTGCTTTATAAGTGTTATATAATTTCACGAAGATAGTTTTATAAGTGATTTATTTGATTTTATCTAGATTTTGTTTCGATTTTTGTCCTTCAAAGAAACATATTTGACCTAGGTTCTGCCCAGCCATGGTGGAAGTATAATAAACCTACAATACAATTGGACAAAACAAAGTATATTAAATAATGCATCACCGAGTCACATAAATGAGAAGGGGTAACCTCAAAAGTTGGGACATCTGGGGGCATCAATCCTTGTTAATAATTAAGAGTGTCAACTTAGGGTAGGGTCTAAATTGAAGTGTTTATTAGCCTTACACATACGCACAGTTATAAATGTGTGTCATTAGTAATGATTAGCGAGATTCGCATCCTTGTTTCGTTTTGATATTTTAAATTGGGTGCTAAATTTAAATTAAGTTAAATTGGCGATATATATCAAGTGACTTACGCGTTTGCTGCTGGCGTTACCTAAAGGCGATAATAAAGTATTTAAGTTAGACTTTTACGATATTTATTTACAACTAACTGTGGCCGCGCCTTTGTCCGCGTGGAATAGTTAATTTATACATCAAAGATTTTTCAAAATTAATTAATACTTACTCTTAATCGGCAATTTATTTGTTTGGATAAATATTTTTATATATGATATTATTATTATTACGTCGATGTAACTATAAAAACTAATTCATTAATTCCGACCAAAATTTACTACTCTCTGTTAACCTTTAAAGACATACACAGTCGCGGAGAATAATTTAATGGAGAATCATTTCTTCATATGTTTTGGTTTCTTGAACTGTCTTCATAGCGCACCTTTATTTCTCATTGTCACACGTCTGTTGTAATATTTATTTGATCGTATTATTGTGTTATTTTTTGTATTACTGTATGTAATGATGAATATATGGAATGATTTGATGTCATTTCTTTATGTTTCTTCGCTCCTAGTTATAAGCCTTCTATCCAACACAAACAATAATAGATACTGTCTCTAGTTAACGTCAGTTGTACACGTTTAAACATCTTTAACGGTTAAAAACGAGATATATATTAGTTATTTGAAAATAATTTTTACTACGGCCCGACGCTTCGGATACTTTGCACCAATCGTGATAACGGGGAGACACGGCTGTTGCAAAACTGTTTTACAAAAAGATTTCTTTCAGTTCCTGAAACTAGCGCGTTCAAACAAACATCGTAGCCGTAGATATAATATATATCCAGTACCCTTACCTAAGGAAGTGCCAGAAATCAAAGCGTACCCCTAACTCCACTGAGGGTCTTGAATGTGAAGAATCGACATTTAATAGGCGGCCGGCTATTTCGCAAATGGCTGAAGCGTTTTCTTGGAAGGGCGATGATTTACGCGTCGACTTGTGCAGGCCCGGACCGGGGTGCCGACACCAATTTTCAATGGCAACCCTTTGGCCTTATTTTAACATTTCAACTCGGGTAAACGAGACAAAAACTTACATTTGTATAATGTGCAATATAAACTTACTAAATGTAGTAGCGCCCCGCTCCGGCTTCGCTCGTGTGCAATTCAAATACTAAATACATTACAGAAAAACTGTGAAAGTTGTATATAAAACCGTCGTCTTGAATCACTAAAAAAACCACTATAATATATACAATATCACTTTAAAGATTTCAGTGTGCATAGGGATAGAAAAAGCTACGCTGTTTTATACTGTGTAGTTAAGAGAAAATAGTAGTTAGAATTTATATTTCTGTGCAAATTATAAATTCGTAAAAAAGCCTTCTATGCCCAACCAGCGCTGTTGAGTGTGACAAACATTCAGCAGCATAGCTGAGACTAATACCGATTGCCATCTCTTATATATATTTATTACTATATTATTATTATTTTTATGAAGACTCCAAACCCAACCTTTGGAAACTGCTAAAATTGAGTCAATAAAAATATATAATATAATCTTACCTTTAAAGTAAAGTATATGAAAGAATGAACTAAATATATACATTTCCGTTTTTAAAATCTTACCTTTATAATTATATTTTAACCAGCTTTATCTGTGGGTGAATTAATTCTGGCTTCATATAATTTATAAATTATTTTCCAGCTAGATACTTAAGTTGTCTGTAATTCACGCGATTAGTACACATTTAAATAAAACACTTTTAACGGTTTAAAATGCGAAATATATTGATTTATTTATTTTCGCCTTTTTCCAAGCTTCTGAAGCATTAGGGCCTAGATAAAGTAAATAAACTAATATATTTCGCATTTTAAAACAGTTAAAAGTGTTTTGTTTAAAAATTATTGCAGAATTCACGTCAGCATTGCACTAGCACATCCTTCGACGTTTTTTGTGACATGTGACTGAGCCACGTAATGTTTTGGAGTAAAATAGGTCGCAGACAGACTGGTTGTAGGGACCGTGAGATGTCAAACAACAGCCTGCTACGTCTCCAGGAAGTGACATACAGGAAGCAGAGGGAAACATTCGCGATGGGCTCAAGTTATGCGATGTAGCGGATATATAAGAAATATGTAATTTTGTTACTACGGGTGTTTTCTCCCATTTTACTAAAGGTTCTCGTCGATGAATGTGTGAAAGAGACAGAGAAATCTTATTTATAGAAGAGGATTTTGTTATTTAAAGCATAGGAATTGCTTACAACGATGTCTGCATTTAGATCCAAGAATGACTCTTATGTGATGAGATGAATCTTATAGATGGAGAGACCATTTAATATTGATGAAATTTTAGAAACTGCCGTTTTATGATCACCTCATTATCCAAAGATATCATTACTAACTTTGTTATATACGAGAATCGGACATATAAATGTGGATTACAGTCATTCAAGGGTGTTTTTTTTATTATAGAAGACAGACAAGCATCTTGTTCATTTGATTAATAACATCTAAACAATATGCACTGTCTACCAATTTTGGCTTTACATAATAAAGAAACAGAAACGGTGCGTCATAATAAAATCAATTAACGAATATAATTCGCGTTTTATACCGTTTGAAGCGATTTACCTATTAATGTTCATCTTTACGTTACCGCTCGTAACTTGACGCAATAGAGTTGAAGTATTACGTATGCCGCCATTTTGAGATTACCTCGCAGCGACTTAATTTATCGCCGACGAAAGTGTTTGAATTGTTAATGTTTTGCCGTGGACTTGGACTCCATTTTTTTATTTTACACTTGGCTTTAGTCCACACAATTGAAACGCTGGAATGTTTTTCTTAGGCATTGCTTTTTGACTGTATTTGCACTGGCTAAACTAGGTTGGGGAAGTAGTGTTATAGTGCTCTACCATGTGTACTTTATTCAGAACATTCTATTTAAGAAAACAGGAAACAAACAGTAATATATCTTAACAAATAGAAATAAAAATAAAGAACAGATTTATTTCTTAAATAGTTTTACAGATAAAGGCGAGGTTTAAGAATTACTTACAATACTAAACCGTGAAAAACAATGACAGGTATAAAAAAATACAGTATTTGTATCCAATTAAAAACAGAAACAGTTCTAGGAGGTCTAAAAAGGTCTTCACAGGTGTATAAAATATGACCGCGACTGTATATAGTCTATCTTTTAAGAGTAACTCGTAAGAACGACGGGACGCTTAATTTATAAAGAGATTTGCAAAAATATTTTTTATGCCTAAAATAAATATTCTACGCGGACGAAGTCGGGGGCAATGCTAGTATAATATGTCTATCATATGATTGTGAGGGTAGGACCCTTGGGAAGCAACTTGTCAATCATGCAGCACTTCTTTCTAATTTAGCGAGTGTGTAATCCACTTCCAATATATTATGTATCAAAACGTCCCTAAAAGTTAGCGGCTTGAAGTTTTTCTGTGTATGTCAAGACTATAATAGAATATCGGTGACTATTTTCTCGTTTATTCGTGGAATACTTATTTTATACTTAAAAACATATTTTTGAAAGCAACATCAGGTTTATAAATGATAGCTGTTACCCACGACTTCGTCCGCGCCCCGTGGGTCTTGCGAGTTAACTTAAAAAATATATATTATAGTAGATTTTTGTAACATCATTAAAAGAATAGTTTTTTACAGCGCAAGTAACGGAACCTTCCAAAGATTATTGGTCCAACCAACACAAAATTTGTTTTTCAATTCTTACAAGTAGTTCCTGAGGTTTGCGCGTTCAAGTACACACACTCTTCAGGGTTGTAATGAATAGAATATAGAAATTATGTCCGGTTCGCGACCCACCGTCCACAAAAAAAGCCTTCAAGCTTAATCGCGTTTCGGTTTCAGACTATGGATTCCCGAAAATCCAAAGCCAAAATAGGTCGTTTAGAAGCTATAGGCTGGGTATATCACCTTCCATCAAGCGAACCATGCTGTCTGTCGTGCTCTATCATTAAAATAAAAGTGTCCGCAATTCTCTTTTAGGTAAATATAGTCTATATTTAATTTATTTCTTACAATTAAATCTCCTTTGAAGTTAAGTTGATGATTAACTTCTGAAATCTGAAATGAAATCTCTATATTAATTAGATCGAGAAGCCTTTAGGGAGTTTGCAAATTAATTTCTGAACTTATTTCGTTTTCAGTCTGTGCTTCCTCTATACTACCCTTATAACGTAGAAGAGTTTGTTATTTTGTTTATTTGAATGCGTTAATCTCATGAACTACTGGTTTTGAATTGCAAAATTCTCGTTGTGTTAGTTAGAGCATTTATCGAGGAAGGCTTTAGTCGTCACGGAGCGAAGAAATGCGGAAAATTATACATCTTTGAGTGCTTCTGTTGCATGAGCTGCAGGAACGGTGCAAGAAACCAAAAAATATTTGTGAAAGAATGACTCCTCTTTAAATGATTATAAAGAATGCCCGAAAGAGTAAAGTAATATATGTCTATATTGATGCCCAAAATAATCCATCGCTCACCACAATCCATAAAGGTACATTACTACACATAACCAACGTGCTATAAATATTAACCATGGTCTGACAAGAGCCTAAAGCCCACCCAAGCTATGGAAATTTCGTCCGTCAAGCGTTCCGTAACACGACATTATCGTACGGAACCATCGTAGCCCTATCTCCGCTGTCACCCCCTAATTATTGCCTATCACAGTCAGTAATGAGAAATACGTACATAGTGCTGTGTCGAACAATAATTATTTTGAGTGTATTAAAATAACCTCTCTAAAAAGTGTTATTTGGTACTGTGCCTCGCAGCAGTAACTTATGTACCTCCAGTAGCTCCACTATTCAAAAATAGGGAAAATGTGGGGGACATTGGGGAAAATGGGGAAAAGGGTAACTTAACAGACAACTATTTCTTTTACCCCCGTGGGGTGAACAAATTTTCGGCTGATCACTTTTATTTACAGACAAGTCGTTTTGTTAACTTCTGTACCCTGCCAGACCAAAACATACTGTCCCCGGGAATCGAACTCTACGCTTAACGCAATATTATTAGCTATAGCTACTACAGAACAGGTCGCACGCACTTACCTACATAGTTAATGTAACTTGTGCAAAAGGTTCTGGGTTCGAATTTCGAGGAAAAATAGGCTCCTATTCCCCACGAGGGGGGGGATTAGATTTCACTATATAATGATATAAATAAATTATTTTGGATTATGTATCTGTTGCTCTGTGTATTATATAAGTTTATTATACAAACTAAAACATTGTGTTATTTTACCGAAAACGTGGATCCGTATGTCACGAGGGAATCTAAATGTAATTGGGCCATCGAAAATTGATCTTCCGAATGCGGGCTTCTCGATAGCCTATTGGTATCGCCATTATCTATTAAAAAACCATTTTTACGCCGATTGACAAACTGTCACGCTATTTGACGTGTTCATTGATAACGATTTTCATGTGTTGTGGACAACGATGATATCGTGAGTTAGGCTAAACCGAAGTTTTTTGTAAACTTCGGTTTTAGGTATCAAATAGTCAAATTTTATCAAGGATTTGTATATTTAAATTTCGAACTTCGGGCCGTAGTTAATTTTAAATTAGTAAGTTGCCTGGACATTTCGAGTTTTAAACCGTTTAAAGTGTTTTATTTTAATGTGTACTCAAGTAAACCCCAGACAGTAATTATATTTTTTATAAAAAAAATCACACACTTTGAACATCTATTTTTCTATATAGTTTTTTATTACAATTTGCGTTGTCCGAAAGAAGCGGCTTGTTAGGATAAGATCGCACATTACACTTTAATCTAGCGTATATATTTATAAAATAAAAAAGATAAATAAAAGTTCTTGATATTTTGTGAACTCAATTCATTATTTAGTTAATAGTATAAGTAGTACATATATTTTAGTAGTATTTTTCGTTTAGTTAATCGTTTTTAATTTTTTGTGCACTGAAAACTACAAAACATGTAAAGTTTTGACATAATCACCGTGTTTTACTAGTGTAGCCCTTTCATTTCATACCCATATTAAGGGGGTTAAGGAAAATATGCAATCCGCCATTCTGTATCGGCGGCCATCTTGAATTTATAATGTTTTTGATTTTATAATATTGCATTGTCATCTAAATAAAATGTGTGTCTGAAATTTCAGATCAATCTGAAAACGGGAAGGTGCTTAAATTTCAACTTCTAATTTTGACCCAAATAAATAAATTCCGTACGGGTCGAGCTAAATAAAACCGTTTAAAAACAATACAAATATGTAAATCTAAATTATCCATATTAAAAAAATAATTTATTCTTTTAGGAGTGTGTTAAAACCGTGCATTCGTAGAATTAAAATGGAATGAGGTGTTTTTATGTCCACGCTAAAGCGCAATTAAACTTGTTAAATGTTGCCGGTGAATTAATACAGGAAGTTCCTAGCAGTTAGTGGAGTGACCGACGTCCCAAAATGTTCCTTTTAAATTAATTCTATTATATATTTAACAAAGGCCCGCGACATACTCAAAACATTGAGCTATACACGCATTCACGGACTCGTTGGTGTTGCCAATGTATGGCTAAAAATTAACGGGTCTTGGGTTCGATTCCTACGGGGTCCAACATATTTCAAACCAATTTTTAATTTTTCTGAAACATATTGTATCTTCGTCTGGAAATCTGGATGTTAAATGGGTGGTTCGAAATACCGTCCGGGGCACGTACCGTCCACAGCTGAAAAAGTTTGATCTCTGGATTTCCGAATATCCAAAACCAAAATAGGTCGAGGCATCTTGCTTAGATGTTATATGGCTGGGGCATTTTGCCTACGACCAAGTGGACCTCATGCTTGTCTATTCTCCTCTATCATAATTAAAAATACTAAATTATAAAAATTACAACTTGAGCGGGGCTTGAACCGGCATCAAGAACGTTCCGTGCTGTAGTTATAAACTATTGAGCTACCGTGTCCTACACAGTACTGCACGATAGATCAAGTTACTAGAAGACAATTCATTAATTGTTATAACATAATAATAGTATTTAAATAAAATACTTAAACGGTTTAAAACGCGATATTATGTTAATTAAACTTATTGAAAAATTATTTTAACTATGCTATGCAGCCGTGGTCACGGGGAGGCCAAGTCTGCGGCAAAGCATCCAAAACGTCGGGTCATATTTAAAATAATTTTATCTAATATATATCGCGTTTTAAACCGCTTAATTGTTTCATTCAAATGCGTAAACTACAGTATTTATATTAATAGTATTAAAGGGGTCCTAAAAATAAGAGCTAAGTAACATTGTTATAACGTCATGTAAAATACAGTTTTCAAATTCTTTATCACCAACCGCCGCGGCGCTCTAAAAGCACATAAAATTTCGTGATAGCTTCGCCGTGTTTACATTTTTACGCCATCTTAGATCGTTTAATGGTTGAGGTGTGAAATTTATGATTTAATAATGTTAGCTCCGTAGTATCTCGTCGGTTAATCAATGGGAAAATTACGATAAAACATTTTTAAGGCGAGGTTCTTGGCAGTTCTTTTCTGTCGTTCTGCGCCATTTTGAAAACTGTAACTATTTAAGTAAATCAATTTAACTGTTTAAAACTGTGAAAATAAGGACCCGGTTTCGCCAACTACGGCGGAACAGAACGAGTGTAGCAGTTTTTACTTTCACATTAAGGGGCAACCTCTATCTTTAGTCTGCCCGTGACCACGGCTGCTTCAAAGCATCCGAAACGTCAAGCCGTAGATAAAAAAATAAGTTTAACTTATATGTTTGGCGAGTTTTAAACCGTTTAAGTTTTATTTAAGCGTGTAGTACTGGCGTGAACTAAATTAAATTGTACTGACGTTCAGTTATTTTTTACCCTACATTTCTGTGTCTGAGTTACTGAAATATTTACTTGTGACCTACTAGTTTTATAATATTTGGTTCAATATAAATTCCTATATTTAATATCAGTTCTACTCCACTTACGGTGTGCGTTCTCTTAATGTTAATAATGTATTATCAGCCATGAACGAGCCCACTGCTGGGAGACGATGTATGTGCATGCCTTACTTACTTACTGAAAATCAGTCTCAGGTCAAAGGGCCTGATGTAAACTGAGTAAGATCCTATTCTACTAGCAGCACACAACATTATCTTATCCTGTTTATATCAAGTTATACTTTGTTTTGTTTTTTTATGTTAATAAGTGTAACATATGTTTTTGTGTGCCTTAGTATTCAATGAATATCTTTCTTTTTTCTTCTTTCTTGAAATAACTCTTCCCAAACATTTGAGAGTGTATCAGGAAATAATAATGAGTCCCAGTTTTATCTGACGATGAGCCGTTTCGAAACTTGTACAGTATTTGATGGCTGCTTTTACGCTGCAGTAAACATAATTATCTCGTGTTGTTGTTAGATTTACAAATCTGGGTCGGAGATCCATCGACCAAGTGGCGAATGGCAAACATTTAATTAAAAAACTTATAACGGTTTAAAACGCAAAAAATATTAGTAACTATATTTTTATTTTTATTTTTACTACGGGCCGGTTTGCTAGATTAAATAAATGAGTAGAAAAGAAAGAAAAAACGCAATACTTGAATCTGCATCCACAGGGTCCCAGTCACGCTGTGAATGTCGGCTCCCGTGTCGTAATTTTTTATACAATCTCAAATTCGATTTTTAATATGTAAAACGCCATCGTGTGCAATAATCTAAATAATAATCATTTAATTAAATATATTTTTTGCGTTTTACACCGTTCAAATTATTTTATTTTAATTAAATTTTTATTAAGTGCGTAACATTGAAAAGACTTTAGTAAATCGTCGTTGTTATTAAATTGTTATTTTTGAGGATAAGTTATGGATACCACCAATCATTAAAACATACACTTAGCAATCTTTTATGACTGTGTTATCAAAATTTCCTCCACCGTCTCAAAAAGAGATTAAATCTTCGCCGCTAAAAGGATCTTCGTGGCGCTTAAAATGACGATAATTTTACGCGCCATTAACATTATCCTCAAATGTTATTTACGAACAAGTAACAGCACTTTTAAAAGTATCGATAAAGTATCATAAGTAAATATAAATAGTCGTAAAACTATATTTAAACATTTTATAGCTAGGGGCAACCGGAGCGCTGTGACCGTTTCGCCCCAGTGCCTGTGAATGTCATAAAGAATAAAATGAGCTGTGTATTTTTAATATTAATACCACGGATCAATAGTTCTAACCTAAAATATATTCGCTGGTCACTGGAAGACTCGGAAACGTCGGGCCGAAGTTAAAAATCATTTTCAAATAAGTTTAACTAATATATCGCGTTTTAAAGCGTTAAAGTGTTTTATTTAAAAGAACACAAACATCAATACTTTGTTGTAGGAGGACATCATTCCGCTATTGCTGCACCAACAGAGTTGCTGCTTGATTTTCAGTGATGGTCCATGGATGACACTTGTGGCCAGATTATAAAGAGTATTTTAAACAATTGTTGAAAATTAAATACTGAAGTTATAACAATAGTGTTTATAAATATATCTCAATAATAATCACGGAAAAATTACTTAACATATCTCCTTTGAAATGCAAATAGCTATATTAAATTTGCAATTTAGACGTTGATAGGACAGAAATGGCTCAAAATTAAAGCTCTAGCGAATAGTAAAGTACTCTTTTTTATAACAAAGGATAGAGAAGCAAGGGGTTTAATTTGCTTTTAATGAAATACCCCAGCCGTATAATATCTCAATAAGATGATGTGATGGTTTTGGATATTCGGAAATTCAAATACTGTAACCGAAATGCGTTTAAAGTTGAAGACTTTTTCATCTGTGGACGTTGTTTCGTGACCCGTGCGGAATTGTGTTTTTCTGTATTATTTCTGACTTAATCAAGCATATTTCAGTTTAAACGTGAAATGTATTTAATTTTATTGTACGGTTTGTTTTAACTCGAGTAGTATACGTATGATTTGAACTAAAATACTTTAACGGTTTAAACGTGATATATATCAGTTAAACTTGTTTGAAAATTATTTTAAATACGGATCGAAGTTTTTGATGCTTTGTAGCGGCCGTCGTCGCGATGGGACTATATTAGTTGAATTTGTTTCTTCGGCTGCTGTCGTCAGTGACTTAAGCCACACAAAACCGCTGGCAGGGCCTCAGCGTAGAAGCCTTCAGACAATGAAGTCTCCCATTGTAATGCCCAGATAGGTTCTACGCCACGAAAACTCTGTTTACAACATTTTATTAAGAAATTGTTTACTGCGATTCCTTATCAAGGATATAATAAGACAGTTTTATGGCTTGCGAAACTACTAGCGTATTCATATTTGTCCCAAATATTTGCATATGAAGCAGTTCAATCGATCATCCTTTGTCTACAGATAAAACTATTCTCTCTAAATAAATTTATTTAGCCTTTTTTTACGTCTCCTTTTTGTACTAAACAAGAGAGAAAAAATAATTACCATACGATAACATATTTAAATAAAACATTTTAACGGGTTTAAACGCGACATATTTTAGTTAAACTCCCCGTGTCCACGGCTAAAAATAATTATCAAACAAGTTTAAATGAAATATATCGCGTTTTAAACCATTAACGTGTTTTATTTAAATTTGTACTACTCGCGTAAACTACAGACAGTATATGATAACATATTTCGTTGTTCAGATTTACTAGTTGACCCGGCAAGCGTTATTTTGATTGTAAGATTAATATTTCTATGTTGAAACAACTCTAACTAATAACTGGTAATAAAGCATTAATTTCGACCAAATTTGATTGCCATAAAAACGGACTTAAAATATAGATACATACTTTTTACCATCTAAAGAGGAATCCTAAATATGATTCCTCTTCTTACGTACATGTGAAATCCCGTTTCCCCCTCGTGGGGCCTGGGGCGAACACATTTCTGTGTCCGTTTCACTGATCCGTTTTTTAACAGGCAAGTAGTTGATCAAACTTCTGTTGTTGAGTAAGTTGATAGATTTCTTACTTAAAAATATTACCATAATTCATAACTATCAAGTAATTAATTTAAATTAAAACGAACTTAACGGTTTTAACCGTGAAATATATTTGAAATTTATTATTAACTACGATTCCTCTTAGCTCGCCACAGAGTATTATAATTGCTTTTAACGTTTTTTTTAATACAAAGAAATAATGTTAATTTAAAAAGCGTTGTTGTGATAAATTAAACACAAGTTTAAAAATCGAAAATAAATAAAAAAAATCGATTCGGGCAGGACTTGTGGCATCGTCAGCGTATTGTGCTGTTGGTCTCCTCTTCTCGTGAAGATGTTAAAAAAGCACGTGACACATCTGGTTGTAGTTATAAAATAGTGTAACTGATAAACGTCACGTTCTAAACCGTTAAAGCGCATATGCTACGCGTAGACAATATTTTACTGAACTACTTAGTAACTTAGGAAGTTGTAGTAAGTTATGTGTTACGAATAGCATTAATTTCACTCATCCAAAAATAATTTAAGGGCTTCGCTAAAGTGGGCAATAATTCGATAGAGACTTTTACTTATCCCACGAAATAACTTACTCATTGGGGTCGAAAGAAAAATGTCGGAATTCGGATAAGCTAGCTAAGATAATTTCCACTCAAGTGTACCGATGTCTTCGCTTAGGGCAACGAGCGACGCCGCGGGGCGCGCTAACTGATGGGGATTTAGTGGGGATCTCTTAATTTATAGCCTTACAATTCAGTTGTCTCAATGTATGAAAGATCAGCGAGTTAGAACACTATTTTTGAATACACATTTAAACAAATAAATTTCAACGGTTTAAGTTAAACAAGATATATATCAGTAACTTATTTACAATGTATTTTAATTACGGCCTGACGTTTCGCAATCTTTGGAGCAGCCGTGGTCACGGGGGAGACTGAAGATGGACGGATGTACTTAATGTAAAAGTCAAAACTATTATGTATACTGTAGTTTGTTTCACGCGACTAGTATACATATAAATAAAACACTTTTAACGTTATAAAACGCGACACAGTAGAGGGCGTCCCACATTGGACTTTGACAATATCCTTCATTTTCGGTTCTCTTGTGACCACGATTGCAACAAAGGTTTCGAAATATAGGACCGTAGTTAAAATAAATTAAAAATAAGTTCACTAATAAATTTCACGTTTTAATCTGTTAGTAATGTTTTATTTAAATTTTCCGTTGCTTAATAATAGATTATTTAGTATATAAATAAATTGACATGGCATCCATCTTACTCAATCGATATTTACTTTTGTGTGCGCATGAAATAGGCATTTTTTGCTAAAACTATTTTCATACGCTCTTCACCAAGCTCTACAAAAAGGCAAAAAGTTTTAATTTATTAATTTTAACATCTATCGCGCGAGTACGGTATTCTAAAATAACCTTTTCACATTAATTAATAAAAAAAAAATATTTTTTTTATGAAAGATTTTGCGAATATTAATCATGTCTCTGCAGTTTACCTGAGTAGTACATCATTTAAATAAAACACTTTAACGGTTTAAAACTTAAAACAAATAAATATTTATCATATTTCATAAAGTATTAGTATTAGTACTTTCTTGCTTGGGCGAATACATGTATTAAATTAAACACTTTGAACGGTTACACATTACGCATTCTCTGTAGTTAACGCGAGTATCTACTTCAATATAACACTATAATGGTTGAAAACGCAAAAAGTATTACTTAAGTTGCTTTTAAATTATTTTAACTACAACCCTATATATTTGTATGATTTTTAGCAGCCACGCTCACGGGGGACAGAAGTTAAGAACATTAAGACTCAATGTCAAAGTCCAACCACCTGCAGGTGCGCTAGCGCCTAGTCGTAAATAAAAACTAAAGTCACTATATAATTTCGATTTAAAACAGAAGTGTTTTAATTAGATAATAGTAGTGTTATTTGGTGTTTACGATGTCTTTTTAATGTCAACCTCAGAGCTATACATAACTGTTCCGTATTGTCTGTAGTATACGCTAGTAGTATACATTTTAACAAAACACTTTTAACAGTTTGAAACGCGAAGTATATCAGGTCCCCCACTGACCATGGCAACAGCGAAGCATCTGTAAAGTCTAGTTAGGTTAATTAATATATATCGCGATGTGTTCTGTTAAATTATATAATTGTTCTTGTCATCTCTTGCTCTCATGACTTAAGCCATCAGCGAATGTTATCTACAGACTCATAGCGAGTGAAATAATCTGATTTGTCCATTTGCCGGTCACAGGACATAACAAACGGCCGGTACTTCGATTAACACAATTGCTTTTTCTACTTTTATACCGATTACTGTCTTTAATAGTCGGTGAGTGAGACGTTATACTCCCACTCAGTTTATTGCACACTTATCTTTATAAAACAAAGTGATTACTAGGTTTCACTTGTAAACGCTTTTGTATATCAAATTTATTTGCAAGTAATTTTCTTAGGTCTTTTCAAATTCAACCTTTAAATATTGTCTGTAGCCCACGTTATCACACATGAAATAAAACGCTATAAGCTGTTTAAAAGACAAAATAATCCGTTTTATTTGTTCCCATCAAAAAATATTAACGAAGATATATCTCCTTTTAAATGGCTCATTCGAATGTGTACTACTCGCGTAACTGTAGTCTAAATTTTATACGCATAACACATGACAAGTAGAACACATTTTTGTGTCTGTTTTACTGGTCTGTTCTTTTATAGGCCTTTAGTTAATTCTACTTCTGTGTCCTGACCGCCTCTGTTTAAACCGCCGTTGGTTAAACATATTGCCTAGCTTTGCGTTAAGCGCAAGAGATCCTGAGTTCGAATTCCAGGGAAACATAAAATTGTTACGGTCGGGCAGGGCACAGAAGTCTGTCAACTATTTGCCCGTTAAAAGAACGGACCAGTAAAATGGACACAGAAATGTGTTCGCCCCATGTCCCACGAGGGGGAATCGGGCTTTCACTTCACATTTCTGTGCCCTGGCTGATCGAAACCAGGAACTCTCGCGCTTAAAGCAATCTTTGGCAACACGTTTATAGTGCATTTTTTCTAAATTCAATTTTAAGATGTTTATTAATTTAGGACGAAATTGTGGTTTTTACTAAATGAATTTGAGATAGATCATTACTTTAATACGTGTATGTAACCCAATGTCTCGAGCAAGAAGAAAAACGATTTCGTGTAAATTGTGTGTAAATGTTCACCAAAAATGACAACTTAGAAGAAATACACTATTCTATAAATTTAAGAATTAACATATCCAAACCAATGTGACAAAAAACACGTTACGATAATTTGCGAGTGTTTCACGGTAGTTATTGCTTTTATCGCGTCATCCCCCGATGTGACCCGACATTTGTGAAACAGCCGGATTATCGGGGAACCTCCGGCAAAAACAGCCGGCACATAAATTTGCCACAATGATTCATGATTGCAGAAAGTTTTTTCTCAGTTTAATTGTAAAGTTTTTAATCGATAGCGGAGTTTAAATTTTTAATGTGCAGTTTCCAAACGAGGAAAGTTTGTATGCAAACCATTAATAGGTATTTACTTTCGCCGTTCGGGTGAATTTTCAATTCGTCTTTTAACGTTATTAATATTCGTTGAGCTCGTTGATGTAATGGTATTACAGCAATGTATGGCTAATAACGGTTCGTGGGTTCGGTCCCCACCGGGTCCAACATTTTGCTAATCAATTCATATTATTTCTGAATCATGTCGGACTTCGTCTATGGTGGAGAATTTACGAAGCAGAATGAAACAACTATTAAATGAGTTCAAACAGTAATGTATAAAAACTTGTTTGTATTCTTAATGCAATAAATAATCCATCCAGCCTACATTTTAGTTTTGGATATTCGAAAACCTCCATAGTAAAGCAGAAACGCTATTAAACTTTACGGCTTTTTATGTGTCGACAGTGGTTCGTTACCTGGACGGAATTTCGATTTTCCTACCACCTATATAATATCCAGATTTCCAGAAGAAGTCTAGCATGTTTGTCCAGCATGTGTTGAAAAATTATAAATTGATAAGAACCATGTTGGTCCCGGTGGGTGTCAAACCCACGACCCATTGATTATTACAGAGAGGCCGTTTAAAATCTGATTATTGATGTTTCGGTTACTTTTCAGCAAGTCCCGAATATATTCACATAATAAGGCGTCCATGTGTAATTATAGTACAAAAGTAATATATTTTTGTTACAAACTCTGTAGCCGTAGAAAAAGAGGGCGAAAAAAACCCCACTAACTAGAAGTTCTAACGAATATTTAACTTTCCACTAATTTCATAGATTAATTAATTACGGCAACTCGCAAATCTTGTTTCGCAATTTAATATTAACTTTTCAGGGCAGTTCTTGAAGCACAACTAGTTTCCGGACGTAATTCTTTTCATGAGAGAACATCTGGACCGCAAATCTTGGAATTATTCTTAGTTTTGTTTTATTGTTCTCACATACTTTAGTCTCTTATACTTAGTAAGTAGATTTGAATAAACACTTTTAACGATTTAAAACGCGAAGTATATTACTTAGTTAACTCATAATAATAATAAACCTTAGTTCGTTAGTAAGTTAACGAATATATTTCGTTTTTTAAACCGTTAAAAGTGTTTTATTTAAATTACTAAGTTAAAGACACTTTGAAAACTATTTTAACTATTTTCACATAATGGCACTATATAATTTAAAAATAGAAAATAAATTTAAAAACAAATCGATTCGGGCAGGACTTGAACCGGCAGCGTTCCGTATTGTTGCTCTACCAATTGAGCTACCGAGTCTCCTACCAGAGTCTACCGGAACGCTGACGATGCGATTTAGCTTGGATTTTTAAATTCAAGACACTTACTTAAAATTAGTGTCGTCTCTAGTTTACACGATTAGGACGCATTTAAATAAAACACTTTAAAACGGTTTAAAACGTGGTATACATTTGTGAAGTTATTTATATTAAATTTTTTAAACGTTAACAAATATAATCCGCGTTTTAAACCGTCAAAAGTGTTTTATTTTTTTTGTTCTAATCGCGTAAACTACATATAATATTTAGTAAGATTCAATGTTGTTTTATTTCTTAAGGAAATAAAAATCATTCTTGCAATTATTGTAAACATTTCAGAATATCAAAAGCCAAAATACAGGTACACACATATAAAAGGTCTACATTCTTGTTGAAATGTTATAAGGCTCGAGTGAACTTCATATTTATCTGTACACCTCTATCATAAAACAAATCTCTTAAAAGGTGAAACCCGTTGCCTTTTAAGAGACTTTTATATATCTAATTACAAGAAGAAATAGTCTTCGTCATTGTTCTGTATTGAAAACATTTCTCGATGTAGGGAAGTACAAAAGTTTTCAAAAGAAAATATGAGGTGCCTTATGTCAAAAGTCGGGAGGGTAGCAAGTGAAGCGGAGGTAATGTGAAATTGGCGCAATGTAAGCTCGTTTTTGGCACCCACTTTTAGGAAATGCCTTAACGTGGCTTTGAATCAAACTGTCAACTATGGTTATTGTTAGATGTCTATTGTATGTATATTATAGTCTCTTCTGAATATATAAAATAAGATTTATTATTTATATTTATTGTTTACTGTTGGTTATTTGTTTTATTGGCTTCGGATACTCATTTCCTAGATAAAACTTGCTCAGATATTTAGTAACATTTTCGAAAATCCAAATTTCTAAAAATTAGCGCGTTCAAACAAACAAACTCTTCGGCTTAATATATTAAGTATAGATATAGATATAATACTTACGTCAACCATCGACATTAAACAGTTCATAAACGTTCAATAAAAAAATGATTTTAGTGTTGTAAGATGGAGAGATAAAATATTTACGATATTTATAATTAAACACTTATTCTCAAAATCTTTCATAATTACTCTCACCGTTTTTAACTATGTATTTTTATTTAGTGAGTAAGTCTGATTATGAATATTATCGGCTAATGACATCCATTTTTTGTTACAGGTACGAACAACGCTCCTTGTTCACTTTGTTATTGTGTTGCATAAAAGAATTGGAACTAAACACTTTTATAAGGGTGTAAGTAAGTCTTGATAAAAACATGTCTATAATGTTTTGGAAAATACAGTTTTGTTTTGAAAAGAAAGGTCCTAAAATATTTTAAAATAAATTTCCTATTTTGCATAATGTCGAAAATATATTTTGCTAAAAAACGTTTAATTCAATAAGAAGAGGGTACCAACACATCGCTAGAGTAAGTCATCTGTCTTTATTTCTAAACACTGGGAGTGGGACGACAGACCAAATTGATTGATAGCATTTCCAACATACAGTATAACCAATTATTTGTACAGGTAACGTAATGTTTACCTTATCTATACTCTAGCTAAAAAGTTTGTTTGTTTGAACGCGCGAAACTCAGGAACTACGATTTTAAAAAAATGTGTTGGTTTGAACTTTTATCGAGGAATATACGTATAGGCTATGATGTTATATGACGACAAGGAGCGAGAAACAGTGGGACATGTGGAATAAACGGGGTAAATTATTCATCTTTGGGGGACATTGACGAAGTCGCGGGCACAGCTAGATGATATAGATTAAAGAAATTGTATGTCTCCATTACACTCTTTTACAATACATTTTCAACTACTACCCAACGTCGCGTCGGTTACTTAAAAGTGGTGGTGATATATTTTTTTTTAAATATTGTTTATTTATGTAGGAAACTAAACACTAATTTTATTACTTAAAGACTATATGATATATATCACATAAATACAATTAAATCCAAATGTATGTATTATGTATATAAATTTTGATTGCGAGCATATAAATAAATTAATATTATTTAAGTAAATACTGTGTATAGTTTACGCGAGTAGAACACATTGAAATAAAACACTTTAACGGTTTAAAACGCGATTTATTGGTTAAACTTATTTGTAAATCATCTCCAAATAAGTTTAACTAATATATCGCGTTTTAAACCGTTAAAGTGTTTTATTTAAATTATTTAAGTAGTCATTATACAATGAAACCATTATAAAGTTACTAAACACTCGCGTAAACTAGGTACAGATCTAACTGAAGTTTTATATTTTGTCTCAGCAACGCGGTCATTACAATATTAAAATGTTGACAGGCGAGGCTCGAACTCGGGACAACAACGTTAAGTGCTCTCCTTTATCAATTTCAATACCGTGACATATCATGTTTAAATATTGAACTTTTTAGTATTAAACGAACATCTGCATTTAATTGACCCATGTGGCACAATAGGATGTTATCATTGAACTAATTACGAGGTATCCTGAGTTTGCCTCACGGGGAACATTTTCATTCGATACGACATTAAAAATAGTATATGTAATCATACATAAATAAAAGTTGGCCAGTAATACAGACATAGATGTATTTCAGGAGATATAAAACCGCTTATATTGTTTTTAATGAAAACTGATTTCCTCAAATGGCTGTTTTAGGGGATGTACCCTGGAAACACCTATCTGTATTAAGGTTATGTAGTAAAATAACCCCTCGTTGATGGGATTTGCCTCCCTGCAGTCTACTAATCCAGAAATCCCGAAAATTGAGTCGATAATTAAAAGCACAGTTTTTAGGGGAGCGTTAACTTATCGTTTATAATTATTTGTTTTTTTAAACGTATGCTAAAACACTAGCGATGTATGATAAAAAATTATACTTAAAGCCCCAATCGAAGATTCCCACAAATAAACTTCACTATTGTAGGGGTGGACGCATTCCGGAGCACTTTTGTTAAGTAACGAATTGTAAGCGAAAATTAACTCTATATCTACAAGAAAAAGGAACACATATATTCATACCGTGACAAAAGAAAATCGCATTTGAAATATTCTCCTGCATATTACATGAGATGATATTCTAAAATCGACTCTATTTGTAGTGTGATAAGGTTGTTTATGACGCCAGTAAACATGAGGTACATAAAATCAGTTACAAATGTTTCAAATGACGTGGCAGTACATTTGAGAGGTCTCGTCCCTCTGGAATAGAGCTCATAACATTAAGCGGGTCAATGAACAGGTAAATATTATAATGCAAACGAATTTAGAGCACTTTCATGCGCTATTGATATAAGGAAGGGGAAAGAAACTTAATTAAATCCTGGTCAGGGTTTGATATTCAATACTTAAACGATTATAAAACTATCTAACAAACACTATACGTATCTCTCTACTCTACTCTGTCATTCGAAATTCAAATATCTTTAACGGTTTAAATGGAAAATTGATTACTTAATTTATCTCTAATCTATATCACTTACGGCCCGACGTTTCGGATGCTTTGCATTACAAAGAGATGGAATGTGTCTCTAATGTCAAAGTCAAATTTATAACGACGTCGAATCTGATATTTAAAGAAAATTAATTTTACAAAGATAATTAATATTTTAAACTATTAAATATGTTTTATTTGAAAGAATCGTATTAAACCTATTTTTATTGTAAGTAATTGAAATACATGAGTAGCTCAAATGGAATATTCCACCAATTGTTTCAGTGTTTTATAACATCTATGTGTGTTTAAATACAGAATATGTCACACGCCTCACAGGAACCACGGATACCCCAAATTCGTAAAAAAAAAACATGTTTTTTGACATGATAGACAGGCATGGGGTTCGCTTAAGGTGAATTATCTCAGCCAATTAAATAAGATGCGATATTGACCGATTTCACGTTTCAGTTTCAGATTTATATTAAAAACATAAGGGGCTTTTTCATCTGTGGGCGGTGGTTGGTGACCCGGACGGAAGATCCAGACGAAGGCCAACAGAAAAATTGATTAGAAACATGTGGGACCCGGTGGGGAACGAAGCCACGACCCGACAAGTATAATCTTGCACATACGATAACTAATTAAGGTTTATTCAAGAACAACAATCCTTACAGACTTAGTGCATAGCTAAATGCCGTGCAGGGTTTGACATTTAATTGGCAGCCAACTGACGTTATAAAGGATCTATTATGGCTTCTTAAATATCCCAAGGCACATCAACGGATCATAGCTACTTGCGATGTTATTTGAACATTATCTTTTTTACTTTTTCAAAAGGAAAAATAATTATTGTCTAATGTATATTACATCTAAATCGGATGTGCTGTCTGCCTACATTAACTAAGGACACGTAAAATTCGAATATATACGCTTCATGTGTTTTCCATCTGTGGGTGGAAAACATCTACGAGTTATTACTATTATGTGCAATTTTTTCCGGAGTCAAACATGTTTAGGCAGATGAGAAAGTTGCTTTTGAAAACTTTAACATTTTTCACTAGTGCAATAAGCACATGATGACACTATATACATTAAACGAAAATAAATTTAAAAATGTATTGTTGTAAAGCTTTCTCGGTATATTATAATAAAGTAAATATATTTTTATATATATTTTGAAAACTTTAATATTTTTCACATAATATCTAAAACATTGAAAAAAAAATGACGGCACGGCAAGACTTGAACCGGTTTATTATACATATACTGCGCGAGAGTTGCATGTACCAACAGGTTGAAACAATTCGATGATGGCGTGTAGGACAACGGTAGCTCAATTGGTTAGATTTTTTTTTTTGATTGACAATTTCGTACCTAGACCAAGGGTGCCCCGAGGGGGGCATCGGCCTCGGCTTGGACCGCCGCAATGCAGGTGGGAGCTTGATGAGCTGGACGGAAGCTCAGCCGGGTGAGCGACAATTAGAGCAACACGGCTGCCGGTACAGATCCTGTCAGTGTTGTAATTTTTATTACATTAACATCGATTTTTATTAAACAATTTTTCTTTTTTATTCCGGCACAATTAACTATGCAAAAAGGGTATATATGTATGGCCTCTACATTTTCACTATTCATTGATACTACAACGTTAAAGTTTAAATTAACTGCATCCGAGACACCAAAGCTGGCTCCATAAAATGTGCTGAAGTTTAACAAGGTAACTAGCCTCGGCCAAGATTCCGAAGACAAACTCTCTAGACAGTTCCAAACTGAAAATAGAATAGGCGTGCTGATCGGATGTTAAAAAGTACGTACATTTATATATTTATAAAAAAACATTTTATTTTCATATTTTAACATTTTTGAGGAATAATTTTAAAACTTTGACGGGAGTTGAAGTTCAACCGACTGAGTACTTGAATATGCACTATAATCCATATGTAAACGAGTTTTCAATTTTAAAATAATACTTATACAATATAAGCTTTGTAGAAAATGTAAATCATTTTAAAATCATAATAAAAATATAGGCTCGTTAATCTAATTGTAGTAATGTATGGCTAACCATTGCATGTTCGTAACCGCTACCCATTGGTAGCGCACCATCTTTTTTTAATTTATAATTTAGCTGAAATATCGCAAAAATTAAGAATATCGACATTCCGACTGAGTCACGAACCATACTCAACAGATTGTATATTTGAAAACGTCGTGATTTTTAATCGGCAATAAGTAGACAGTGCATCTTTTTAAATGTTACATGGCTGGGATCTTTAGTCTCGCCGTCACCACGATTGCTGCAAAGCATCCGAAACGTCGGGCCAAAGTAAAAATCATTTTTTTAATAAGTTTAACTTATATCGCTATTATCGCGTTTTATACCGTTTAAGTGTTTTTTAAATGTGTACTACTCGCGTAAGTCATAATATATTAAACATACTTTCCACTAATGAGTCGTTTGTAAGCTGTAATTTTGACGAGTTTCAAATATTGTATTGTTCCGTCAAAGCCTTTTCAAGGAGTTTCAGGGGGAAAGGATTGCAAATGAGGCCGACGCAAATCACTGGCTCTTAGGTCTTCCCTTTAATTAATAGAGGAAATTGTTTGTCCGGCTCAACCTTTTTTGACTCAATTTACTTTGCCTTCAAATTCTTAACGTATCAGATTTAAGTCATTATATTATGTAAGTCTTTTTGTAAATACTGTTTGTACTATACTTGAGTAGTACACATACAAGTATATACTTTGTTAAGGTTAACAGTTTTATTTTTTGTGCACTGAAATAAAAATTAATTTTGACATAATCTCGTTTTAACTAGTGTAGCCCTTTCATTTGACGTATTGGAGGGTTAAGAAAAAATATGTAATCCTTTCTGTTGGATCTTGGATTTATAATGTTTTTGATTTTATTTAGTATTGTCATCTAAATTAAATGTGTGTACAAAATTTCAGAACAATCTGCAACTTGAAAGGTGCTTGAATTTCAATTTCAAATCTTGAACCAAATAATTAAATTCAGTACGGGTCGAGCTAAATAAAACTTTTTAATAAATAAAACACTCTAAAAGTCTTTTCGTAATTGTCTGTGTTTGATAGGACGTTTCCTGAAAGAACACCTATGTGATTAATAATAAAATTGCCTAGCCTTGTTAAGCGCAAGTAGACTCAATTTTTGGGTAAAAGCTAAACTATAGCTTTATGACACAGAAATGTCTCCGTGCCGTATGATCCATGTAAGGAATGCGAGATTACACACTTACGCTGAATATTCAACTTTTTGATAATTTAATACTAAGGTAATATAATTGTTAAGGTTAAAATTACATTTCCCTAGAGGTGCGTATACATGCACTATACTATGCACAATAGGTTGCAAAAATTTGACGATGACGTGTGGCACTCGGTAGCTCAATTGGTTTGAGCAACAATCGAACGCCGTAGATGCCTGTTCAAGACCTACCCGTTCCGTAAATTTCTGTCCATCTAAAGTAGAATTTTAATTTAATCTAAAGGCTATCGGAAATCCCCTAAATACAATACTAATCACCTATGTAGGTATCTAGTTAATTAAAGCGTACTATGCATAGCTTTGTGTGCGAGAAATCACGGACTAAAATAAATAGTCAAGTAGTTCAGTAAATAAATACTGACTTTACGAGAGTAGTACACATTTAAATTAAACACTTTAACGGTTTAAAACGCGATATATTAGCTAAGCCGTAACCACGGCTCCTGCAAAGCATTCGAAACGTGGGGCCGAAGTTAAAAATCATTTTCAAATAAGTTTAACTAATATATTGCGTGCTATACTTGTAGGTAAAATCGATGCTGTCGACTTATTTAGCTTTGGGTATTCGGATGTGTTTGCCCCATGCCCCAAGCAGAGGATTTTTTAAACACATCACTCCAAGGCTTTATAAACCAGTGAGTGTCAAATACATCGTCGTATCTTCTATCGCTCATCGCTAAGTTTTTGGTCTACTAGGCGTTCAGGATTGACTAGGCGGTAATGGAGAATATACTATGAGATGCACTATCTGAATTCTGAAGTTCAATTCAGTAGCGCATGAAACGTGGAGGGCGGATCACGTCTCGTCCGCGTCCGCTTCCGTTCTCGTATCGTGGACATAGCTGTGTGTGCGAGTGTTTTATTTCGTGTGTATAAGCATGTTAAGAGGTTCGTCGTATATGTAAAATAAAAACAAAATATTGATTATTCTCCTGTAAAACGGTGTTGGTAAAAATACATTTATAATTTTTTTTAAAACATAAAAAATCAAAGAATTTTTGTTTGTTGAGTGTTCATGGTTCTTAAGTTTGGGTAATTGCAAAAAAAAAATGTTGAAATTAAATAAGTGTATATAGTATCTTTTTTTAATTTAACGAAAACGTCTCTTAAGAGTGTTAAAAAACCAACAAAAAAAAAAAAGATTCCATATTAACAGTTTATCTTAAATGCAGGTATGTATCTCGTTAAAAACTCCACGTGGCTGGTGGCCCTGCCCTTTCATTGCGTTTTTCTTCGGCGTTTTCCGTATTTTCATTGCATATTTATATACAGAATTTTCCATTTCAAAAGAAGTTTCAATTGTAATTGTTTAAAATTCAAAATTTTGTAGAACTTTTCATTTATATTTCAAAGTGAATTGGAATTCTTTTAAAAATCGAACGAATTATTTTTATAAACCTTAGTGTGTAATATAAATGTATTTAAAAATATGTTTGTTTAATGTAAAAAGAATTCAACCGCAACCCTTTGACTGCAGTATTATATAGTCCGTGCCCTGCGGGTTTGTCTGCGGTTTTTCAGGCTTTCCTGTTAGAGTTTTTCGTTTAACACGCCGTCGTGAAAATGCAGTTGCTAAATAATATTTCAAAACCACAATCATTACTACGATATACTATAAACGAAGTTTTTACTTACTGAGTTCTGTAAAACGAATTTCAATATTTTAAATAAGACAATTGGTATTTTAATATTATAATTAATTTTTTAACAAATACTTTTTTCAATTTCATAGTTTAAGTTTCAATTGATACCTCGTCCAATTTAACTTATACAATTGTTGTTTGTGGTTTTACATGTCAGGAAAATCGGGACTATAAAAAAAAATATATAGAAATTTCGTCAGAGTCGCTAACATTACGCGGTCATATACAAAAAACTTGTACAGTGTTTCGGTTAAATTCAGAAGATTTCTCTTTGCCCAAAGATGAGTCTATAGCACTTCTGAATAAATTATTATGAACCAAGACTCTTTCGAATTTCAATATGATAGTTATGTTATTTACTTTCATGTAAGTCAGAATATATACAATAGATAAATATTTAAAACTCTGTCTAACATTTTTTTTCCTAGGAAATTCTTAAGTAAACATTCCAGCCAAGTCACGCTATCATAAAACATTTCTTCGGCATTTAGGGGAGAACAAAACTAGCGAACTAATTAATTGTAGCGAGTAACTATGTAAATGCACAATACTGCTGCGTGAAATAGGAAGTCGGGACACACAGACAGATAAGCTACATTTAAAATTTATATTAGACTAAAAATGACTGACTTGTGCGGGATTCGAACCCACGTGCTACTACTGCGCTACCATGTCATAATGTGTTTTATTTTCGACTACTACATACGCAAATTAAATTTTAAAAAAATGTTTTGTATTGTAGATAATAAAGATTACAATTTATTGATTTCTTATATAACAATAACCTATGTCCAAGATTACTACAAATTCTCGAAATTATAAATCGAAAATAATGCTACTAACAGGTATTTTAATTAATATATATTTAGACAAACAACAAATTCATTATATTAGTAGTGAATACGAGAGATGTATTAAAAATAAAGGTGAACGTATGACATTTAAATATATATATATATCTTCGCTTGTATTACTCACAGGGCAATGTTTTGTAACCTATAGCCTCGATAAATGCTCTAAATAACACAAAAATAATTTTTCAATTCGAACACAATT
This sequence comes from Leptosia nina, assembly GCA_963661955.1. Taxonomy (NCBI): domain Eukaryota; kingdom Metazoa; phylum Arthropoda; class Insecta; order Lepidoptera; family Pieridae; genus Leptosia; species Leptosia nina. The sequence continues at coordinate 6,657,707 of CAVLEF010000011.1, forward strand.
GATCGATTCATTACACAAAGATTCGAAATATATATTTCTAACCAAAAAAAAAAAAAACACTGTCTACAAACGAACAATATTCCTGTAACATACTAGGTATACAAAATAATTTGAACATGTTTATTCAACATCGTTAACAGCACTATGTTGCAACAATAAACGCAATTGTCGGACAACATACGCTAATGAAATTTATAAACCATAAACAGGGTGAAGTGTAATAATCATAAAACCACCCTATATACCGGCGCAAAAGCAAAATTAATTCCGTTTTTCTGAGATGTACCGTCTATATAACCAAATGGTTAAACGTGTTGCCTAGCATTGCGTTAGACGCGAGGATTCGAATTCCTGGGTTCGAATTCGGTCGGGAAGGGCATAGAAGTCAAATTAACCAATTGCCTGTAAAAGAACTAATCAGTGAAACGAACATATTTTGAATTGTCCCGTTTGCCCCATGCCCCACGGGGGAACGGGAATTCCCACTTATATGCAACAGGGAATTGTTTTGATACATCCTTTAAATTACATAGGAAACATGTACATAACTCAAAACAAGACGTAAAAACATCTTTGAACAACATAAGGTGACACTTTGTTTTAGCGCGTTCTGAAAGAATTTTTCGTCCCGAGTATATAATTGCTTTCGTTTAATTCCGACTATTTAGGAACTACTGAACAACTTCAAAAATGGAAAGGCATGATAAAACAAGATCACGACAAATATCAGACAAATATAAGAAATTAAAAATATTTTAATTGAAATAGTAATATTAAATGACATTAAAAATCGTATCTTCACATAGCACATGTTAATTTGAATTCGTTAAAAAAAAGTATTTATTTATAGTGGAGGATAGACAAGCACTTAACTTGATGGAAGGTGATCTCTGCCTGTATTATCGTCAGATGTCTGTCTCCTATTATGGCTTCGGAAATCTACAATGAAACCGAAAGACGCCAACTTCGCTTCTGTGGGGTGGTTGTTCGGGAATCAATATTCCTATCAATTTTATATACAGATTTTCAGACGAAATCCAGCATGTTTCAGAAAAGAAATGATTAGAAATACGTTGGTAAGAATCGAACCCGTTGATCATAATTCTCCCTCGATCTTACGCCTAAGGAGAGAGCTCGTCAAAGGCTTTCTAAAAATAAATTCTATGACGCCCTTGTTTGCCAGTATTTTTGTCAACTTACTCATTTAATTTTTATTTTTATCGCAACATCTTATACTACAAAATACAATTTAAATAAAACACTTTAACGGTTTAAAACGCGATATATTAGTTAAACTTATTTGAAAATGATTTTTAACTTCGGCCCGACGTTTCGGCTGCTGCAAAGCATTGGTTGCTGAGTTTTAAACCGTTAAAGTGTTTTATTTAAATGTGTACTACTCGCGTAAACTATAGACAGTATTAACAAAAATACAATACAAACAAAAAAATATTTCATTTCACTTTTCAGAAGTAAGATTACAGTAGAAAATGTCTTTCCACCAAGACTGACAAACAATACTGATAAGCCATATTAAAATTTCGTCAACGTCTCTCAAAGTTAAATTAATTAAACTTGTCAGCTTCGCGTTTGTCATTACTTATGATAACGAGGTACATTCCGATTCAACCCCGCGTGACCTCGGCTCGCGGGTCATGATCCCACTTTTTATACCACTGGTAACCCTGTATGAAGTGCGTCGAAGTATTTACCCACATATAAGTCCCTTTTTCACGTAATTGAATCTATTTGACCTATAATTCTTCTATTAACTCGTCTTTTGTATGTGTGGTATGTGGGATGGTTAAGTGTATTTTAGTGTATATTTATTTACATAAAAAAAATCCGTCTATCCTAAGTTCTTTAAGATTATATATATCAAAACTTATATACGATTAACTTAAATACTTTTACAAGTTTATAATTAAACCAATACGCTAGTAGTACACATTTCAAAGAAACACTTTTAACGGTTTAAAACGCAAAATGTATTACTTAATTTATAACTTATGTTTACTAAAGACTAGTCTCCCAGCGGCCACGGCTGCTGCTTAGGAACCGAAACGTCGGGCCGTTATTAAAATAATTTTCAAATAAGCTTAACTAATGTAGTTAGTTAGACAGTATTTAGTTATAAAGTTACCCAACATACACTTTACGTAACTCTTTCATTCAAAACTCAAATATTTGTTAACGTTAAGACATTGTATTGTCTTGTAGTGCAAGAGTTTAGTGGTTTAAACGGAAAATATATAAGATAAATTGTTTCTAATACATTTTACTTACTTCCCATCGTTTCGGATGGTTTGCAGTGGCGATCACAAGAGATAGAAGGTGTCCCTAATGTCAAATTTGGAGTGTAAGCGCCATCTGTTAGCAAACCGTTAATTGTATTTTATATGAATTCTTTTTATTGAAAGTGGTGTATTCTAATTGAAAACGAAAATAAACGACGGAAAATTCACGAAAATTATCGTAATTTTTATAGGAAATAAAAAATATAATTTCAATCAATCAATTTAAAATGGTACAACTGGAAAAATGTTCTTTATTTAATATTCCAATTTATTGTGAAAATTTTTATTATTTTCATATAACATGTAGCGATATAATGAATTTACAGTCGCGACCATCTTGTTTGTGTCTTGTCTAGTCCTTAATGTTTGAAGGAGAGTTATTTAAATATGCATAATTCCTTTAAATAAAACACTTTAACGGTTTAAAACGCGATATATTAGTTAAACTTATTTGAATATGATTTGCAGCAGCCGTGGTCACGGGGAGACTAAAAATGGAGGATGTCTCTGACGTCAAAGTAAAAATAAAACCGAAGTTAAAAATCATTTTCAAATAAGTTTAACTAATATATCGCGTTTTAAACCTTAAAGTGTTTTATTTAAATGTGCACTATGCGTAAACTATAGACAGTATTTTATGCATAATTCGTTTAATGATCAAAGGGAAGGGTGAAAACTATAAATTAAAAATCACACCTCTCATCGACTCATTCAAAGAGCGAAATTCATATAACAATCACTTATACATGAAAATTTCCCTCCATCCAGTCACAAAGGGAGCCGAATGCACTAGAGCTTCGTAAGACGTTAAAAATTTATGACTACCCACTTTGTGCTTTTATTGTCGACGTCTGACGTCATGATAATTAAAGTAGACCGTCCTAAGCACTGAATAAATTATAAAGTTCGCACCGAGTCTGTGTTTTTGATTGTTTTTGAATGGGGCCTGGTGACATGTGCTTTTTATGTTTGAGCGCAATATTTATGGCGAAGTCGGAATCATTCTTAAATAAAACTTCTTTTTCATAGCTTCATTCAATCGAAGAAATTATATCAAGACTAGCTGTGTTAGGGACTTTATCCGCGTAGAATAGTTTTTTGGGCATCAAAAATGTTTTTGCAAACCTCTTCCTCATCTTTATAAATTATCTTTGTTACCCACGACGTCCGTAGTTCTTACAAGTTTGTCTTAAAATATAGATATATAATACTGTTGTGGAATTTTTTTTAGATCTTAGAAAAATTCTTTAATACATATTTTTTGGGTATCTTGAACCGTTTTCACAGCCCACGCAACAGAAACTGACAAATGATAAATAAATATCCCCGTTTTTCCAATTCGTCTTCTTTTATTTCATTCGCCTGTTGGTCACAGCGTGATCTTTTATAGCTGTCCTAGATAAGGGCTCTAAAAAAATAATTTTCAATCAAACCAACAAGCAAACAAAACCCTTCAGCTTTATATTATTAATATATATTACTGTTTGAACATTAGATGATATTAATAAGTGTTAAAATCGGAAATAAAACAGTAGGAAACGTTATAAACATCAATTCTCTTAAAAGCATTAACACCTTTATAGCCAAGACATTAAACAAGCAATGAAAATTATAACATTTTTATAGCTAATTAGATTAATTGTGGTACGCGTTTTTTATACTCTTTTATATTTGTGGTTCCGTATATAAGACTTGCTTCTTAAAAGAAGTGTCCCAGTTTCATGTTTTATATATTTCGTTCGTGCTTCTATCCGTGCGTCTATGAATATTCTATTGTTTAATAGAATATTCATAGACGATGTATTTTTGGTGAAGAAATCGCATTAAAAACATACGGAATTCTTTGTGCGATGGCTTGTCTTTGGCCGACCTTTTACCGAAAATATACGGTTACATTATGTGAATTTCCCATATAAGCTAACTGAACGCAATAAAATGGTATCCAATAACGTAATAGAAGGTACTAAACCAAATATTAAACCCAAATAATATTACGATTCGAGCACTAAAACTTGGAACTGAATTAGATCGCACGTGGAAAGCTACTAAAATTAATTACTTCAGTGCCTTTTCCGAGTAACTTGACAAGTAAAATCACTTTGTTACGACTTCAATACTTCACGTTTATTAGTCATGAAACAGTGGAACTTCGTTATTGGGAGATATAAAATCAATTAAAATCTTAATTGCTTCTATATCTCCAATAATATATGCTTTTATAAGCTTCAATCTACTAGCTAGGTGTTAAATTAAAAAAATATTTACAACGATTGCAAGCTTAAACCCACAGTCGTACGGTACGCTGTTAGTTCATTCTTTTTTCCTAGCCATAGCTCCCTGTCGGATACTTGGCTTTGGATATCCGGAATTTCTGCAACATTTATTGTGTGATTTAGTTCTAATATTCTCTTGTTTTTTTTAATGTTTGAATAAAATAATTTATTTAAAAGCTGCACACAACTTAATAACTACACTTAGACAAATTATCATATATAAGACTTAAAATTTTAACAATGGAGACTGAGACAGTAGCCACTTAGAATAACGTTACGAACACCGTTGCAAGGCTGATTATCAGTGACCCCCAAGCCACCACTTCTAAAGTAGAAATATGTTAAGAAAATAATTTCACGAGATCTAATAACGCGAAATCAGATACTACTTTAAATACTGTATGTAGTACGCGAGTAGTACACATTGAAATAAAACACTTTAACGGTTTAAAACGGGATATATTAGTTAAACTTATTTGAAAATCGATATTTTTTTTATAATTAATGACAATTGTCAATAATTATTAATTCGGAGTATATTTTAACTACCACTAAATATTCTATAAAGATTTTTAATAAACAATGATCTATTAAAAATATACGTACGAACCTCATTTTAATGCTTATAGATCCCTAGATGCAGTTAGATCTTTTTAATAGCTCGCATGGTCTTACGAGCTAGATATTAGACGTTTAAAAATGTGTGCAATAATTTTCATTTAATCTTGTGAAATGGCCTCTTTCTCTCATCAAGAGACGCAGTCGAGTCCAGCGAAAGAGCTACCGAGGTAAGTCGCTCAATTTATTATAGCTTTAAGTTTTCATTAATAATGCTATAGTTAAGTATTGTCTGCAGTTTAGTTTTAGTTTATTAGGGAATGTGTTAAACATTTAAATAAAACACTTTTAACGGTTTATAAGCGAAGTTTATTAGGTAAAATATTTACAATTTATTTTCACTAGAACTCGACGTTTTGGATGCAACAACGTCATGAGGGCGGGGGAGAACTCTTTCTATGTATAACAATAGCTATTATTTTTATAACTTTGGCGTGGTGATTCGAATGCTTTATAGCAGACTGTTATAAATTTTGCTTAAACCGTTATAAGTGTTTTATTTATATGAATACTAGAGTTAACAACTCTTCGAACCTTTTTAAGTTCTTGAGATTAGCGCGTTCAAATAAACAAACAAATTCTTCAGCTTTATACATATGTATATTAGTATAAAGAAGTAAATTGTGTAAGGCTTTTACGGCCATCGTTCAGCATATCATTGTCTTTCGGGCTGTTCGGCTCGCTCGAAGAATTATTAATTCTTCTCGCAATCGAGGAGTCAACATCTCCTGATGATGCCGTCCACACGTGATGGCAAAACGTCCAGAACCTCTTCTCGCTCACATCGGCCGAACAGCCCGAAAGACAATGATATATAGTATAAAGAAGTGTAGATAGATGTGGTGGTTTTCCTATTTTCAACTAATTAAAAATACAATTTAATGGAATGTCTAGTTGTAAACTATTTTGAATCAAAGCACTGATGATTACTAAATTTTAATGGACCGACAATTTCATAAATAGTTTGACATCAAACATTTCAATCAAAAGTACATTCATCAATAATCGAACTAGTGATAAATATTATCAATTTGTAGGGACAAATTGATAATATTGTGTTAGTAATTGAAGCGGTAACGTATGCTATATGTACAAAAGGGGCTTACAAACAATTGGTACAATATTTTTTTTTTTCAAATTAAAAAATCCTAAACCGCATAAAAATCGACACCAAAATATGTCCGTTTTTTAATTTTCTATATAAGTGCTACAGACTTTAAATACAGATAATTATGAATTAAGTTTGACAATTTAACAAACAGACATATAATCATTATATGCAATGAGCTACGGAACCAAAACATCTCATATAAATAATATCTCATGTAAACAAAACACTTTTGGCCTGAATTTTCTCCAAAGCATCCGAAACTTCAGGCCGTAGTTAAAATATATTGTAAATAAGTTAACTAATATAATATATTTCGCGTTTTAAACTGTTTATAGTATATTTAAACATGTATTCGCGTAAACTACAGACATTAATTATTAATGTCTTAATTGATTTGGCGTTGAATTAGTTTGAGTTTAATACTGTAATGAAAATATAAGAAAAATACAAAAAGGTCTTACATCAAAATGCAGAACAGTTGCACAATGCTGATTTTCAGCAAAAGTTATTGTAATTAAAACTAAGAACGTACAACAATACAATCTATTTTCTCTGTTGCAATATCTATAATTACAACTTTTAACTAACATTTTCACGCACATCTAGGCCAAGAAATGATTAAAGACGATCAAAGGAAATAATTATTTAGGTTACAAGTCTTACACAACAGCTAAGTATACATTATTTCTGCAGCAATTTTAAGCTGTGTTTTTTTAATGATAGAAAAGGAAAGATAAGCATGGGTTTACTTGATGGAAGGTTAAATACCCCAGCCATATAACATCTACACCAGATGCGCTGTCGACCCATTTTGGTTTTGGATAATTGGATAATTGGACTTCAGCTATCTGAAAATCCGCCCGCCTCTATAGCTAAATTGTAAAGCGTGTTGCCGAGCATTGCGTTAAGGGAGAGAGGGCCTAAGTTCGAATCTCGGGAAAAACAATACATGTTTCGGTAGCATAGGGCACAGTCTGATCAGACACAGAAATGTGGTCTATATGGAGGGTAGGGGTTTTCACATTTTCTTCAATAAGATAAAATTATATTTAGACTTTAAACTATATATAGTAATTAAGTTGGGCCACTAAAATTATAAATTTAATGGCCCAACAAAGGAAAGCGTGAGCGAAAATAGATCTGCTGTTTTTAAACCACATCTAGATAAAAGGTTTGCCACCAATGGCTGTTCAATAGCAATCTAGGAGCACGTCAAATTAGTTTATCTCCTCTTGGACACTCGCCAGAGCCAGCTTATCAGCTGTTTGATAAATGTGGAAGATCATTTTCGACACTTGATTGAGTATCGTCATTATTTTTAAACTATTTTGAGATATATAAATGTTAGCATTGATTAAACGGAGCATCACGCTAAAAACTGAAAGAATATATTATGTTTAGTATATTTTTATTTGCAATCTGCACTCACACTGTCTTTTGGATATATAATTAGGTTGTGTATTACAAAATTTAAATAAACACTTTAACGTTTAAAATTAAAAGTTAATTATTTACAATATTTATGGCAGCTTTAGGTTTTGCCTGGAGCTAATGCGTTCTCTAAGATCAACGTACTTATCTTTGGTGATTGGTTGAATTTAGGTTTGGAAATTGACAAACTGTTTTGTTTGTTATTTTTTTGGATATATAGTTTTATTGGGATCCAGGTTGTGATACTCTCTTTTTTTTTTTTTAATATATTGTTGGTTTTGGATTGCAACATTAAAAGTAAAATATTCCATTTTATTTGTCGTTGCAAAGTTGTTAACTACAAATTAGTTTCGGACAGTTTCATTTAAATATATCGCTAATACCAGCAAATCTCTAAGCGTTGCAAATAACTCGAAATAAGTCCATACGATACTCGACTTTACTCCGTAAATCGATATTAAGCACATTGAATACTGAATTTATCGATCAACAAATCCGGCTGTGCGGCGGACTCGTTCACAAATCGACGGATGAAAATAAAAGTGAATCGTTTTGTACAATCAACGTTTCCTAGATCCCGGTTCTGACTATTTAACTTTACCTAACTGTTCTCTCGTTACATTTTTCACAAAAACTATCTATACATATATGTATACTAATATATAAAGCTGAAGAGTTTGTTTGAACGCGCTAATCTCAGGAACTACGATTTTGAATTGAAAAAATATTTTTGTGTTAATTAGAGAATTTATCGGGGAAAGTTAAAGGTTATAATTCAATAAGGACACTAATAGGAGCGGTAGGAACAGAGGGAAATGTGGCAAAACGGGGAAAATTTATCCTTGTGTTGCCGTTGCGAACCAAACCAAACCCAAGATTTCTCTATATATGTTTATCTTTTACGATTAACTCGCCAGAACGACGGGACACGTTTGACGTCGTAGGTAGTAACTTAAATTTATAAAGATGAAAGGAGGTGCAAAAACAAATTTGAATGCCCAAAATTACTTTCTACGCGGACGTAGTCGCTGACAGAGCTAGTTAAGAACGAACTAGGCACCGTTATTTATTGTACAAGCTATGTTTAGTTACAACTTAGGGACAAAGTTATTAAAAATCATTTTCAAATAAGTTTAACTTATATATCGCGTTTTAAACCGTTAAAATGTTTTATTTAAATGTGTACTACTCGCGTAAACTATAGACAGTATTTAGAAACAATATAAAAGAGTAACGTAACGAAAATAATATAATATAGGAGCGGTAAAAACAATTCGGATCGCATTAAAAGTATTTTAAACTGTAATTTTAGATGAGATGTTAAAATGCTCGAGTTGCCAGGCACTATGTATAATAATAACTTATATCTAAGTTATGTCTTATAGAAAGAATAATTATATTTATATTGCATTTGGCAATGCGTTAAGCGCGAGATGTGTAACATTCGAATCTCGGGGAAACGATAAATTGTTTCGGTCGGGCAGGACACAGTCTGGTCAGCTACTTGCTTGTAATTAAATCTAGTGAGTGTAACGGACAGAAATGTGTACGCCCCAGGCCCCACTAAGGGAATCGGGATATACTATATTGTATCTTTGTGTAGTTTACGTGAGTAAGACATATTTAAATAAAACACTTAAACGGTTTAAAACGCGATAAATACTCGTATTAGTAAATCTTATTTGGGGAGGCGACCACAGCTCCTGCATCCGAAACGTGGGGCCGTAGTTAAAATAATTTTCAAATGTATATCGCGTTTTAAACCGTTTAATTGTTTTATTTAGTTGTAACGTAAGTGTATTTGACAGTTTGGTAACGTGAGCATCTATCATAAGATATATCACTTGCCAAGTGTCAAAACGCCTTAAGTCTTAGGAGTTTTCGCAACTCACAAACTCTACTTTAAATAGAGTTAGCTGTATTTACCGCAAATCTGAAATAAATCCCCGAAGAGAGATTGAGAACTATACGTATCAGAGTTTGCTATTTCACTGCGACATCTGCACTAAAGACTTCTACTACAGATAAAAATTGTCAGCAATAATCGCTTAAAAGCTAAATGTCTAGATTTCACATACTCACATGTGCGTTATAGGGCTGCCTACGTCTACAAAGTAACTAACACCAACTTCAATAACTGAAATCTATGCCAATGTTTAAAACTGAAGAGTTTGTTTTAACACGCTAATCTCAGGAACTGCTGGCTGAATTGAAAAATATTTTCGTGTTGTGCATATATAAAAGAAAGGCTTTAGGCTAAAACATCATGCTTAACCAAAGAAGTAAAATTTGAAAACGGGGAAAATTATTCATCTTTGTAGATTAGCGTTGCCTACAAAAACTCAATTTCCCAAAATAAAAAATTTTTAAATATCCAAATGTAACTATATATCTATTTTTAATTAACTTGGAGAAGACGTCGTTGGTAGTTTAAGAATAGGAGGGGGTAAAAAATTTATGCCCAACTATTCTATCCGAACACAGTCGCTAGCACTGCTAGATACTAATAAGGTGTAATCCCATTAAATACTGTCAAAGTTTACGCGATTAGTACACCTTTAAATAAAACACTTTAACGGTTTAAAACGCGATATATTAGTTAAACTTATTTGAAAATGATTTTTAACTTCGGCCTGAGGTTTCGGATGCTTTGCAGCAGCCGTGGTCACGGGGAGACGTCGGGCCGAAGTTAAAAATCATTTTCAAATAAGTTTAACTAATATATCGCTTTTGAAACCGTTAAAGTGTTTTATTTAAAGGTGTAATCCCGTTTCCCCCCCGTGGGCCAAAGGGCGTAAAAATGTCTGTATCCGTTCTAATCGGCTTTATTCACAGGCAAGCAGTCGATAAGGGTTCTGTTACCCGACTGAAACAATCTATTCCTTCCCCGGAATTCAAACCCAAGACCTAACGCGCTTAACGCTATGCTAGGTAATACATTTAGGTACAGAGGCGATTAGGGGCTAAACGGTTTAAAACATGAACTAATCTTGTCCGTAGCCACTGTTTCTAAACGGCTTTATTTTGCTATTTTAAACCGTTGAAAGTGTTTTCAATGTAAAGCTCTTACGTAAATTATTAACAGTTATATTATTATAACTATTAAATAAAATAATGGATCGCGTAGATATAATTAAAGCTACCAGCCCTAAATGTAGGGTCCATTTTTGTACCGGCGGATGCAAAATCAATACTGCAGTAAAGCTTACAGAGTCTTGTTTTAAAAATGTTTTCTCTGTTGGTTTTAAAATGTTTATTTGTGAAACATTTCGGGAATGTTCCCTTTGTTCGCGTTTATTGTTTCATCTCTACGCTTAACACATTTGGTGTATTGATAGGTTTGATCTGGATAGACAAATACGTTGCACGAGAAATATGTTACTAAACTTATTTACATGTTATAAAACAGATAACATATTGTTTAAGCTTATTACTATTAGTAATTTTTTTATGATAGAACAGGATAGACATGGACTTCACTTGACGGGAGGTAAAATACACCAGCCATATAACATCTATACAAGATGTGTTGTCGATCTATTGTTTGGCTTTGGATAATCGCAAATTCACAGACTAAACCGAAACGCGGTTAAGCTTTCTCATCTGATGGTTCGTGACCCGGACAGAATTTCCATAAACCCATCTAATTTAAATAAAACACTTAAACGGTTTAAAACGCGATATATTAGTTAATCTTATTTGAAAATGATTTTTAACTTGCCCGACGTTTCGGATGCTGTCAGCAGCCGTGGTCGGGGGAGACTGAAATGTCGGGCCGAAGTTAAAAAAAAATCATTTTCAAATAAGTTTAACTAATATATCGCGTTGTATACTCCGATAGCCATGAAACATAGATGTCTTCGTTCACATAAAATACTTTAACGGTTTACAACTCCGCCTGTGATCATGGCTGCTGCAAAGCATCTGAAAAGTCGGGTCGTAGTTGAAATATTTTACAAATAAGTTTAACTAATATATAACGCGTTTTAAACCGTTAAAGTGTTTTATTTAATGTGTACTACTCGCGTAAACTACAGACAGCGTATCGTCGTTTCATAATGGCTGTGAAATAATGTATGTAGTCTGCTATAATAGTTTCGCCTTTCACAACTTGAGCTGAACTTTGATATTTATAAACCAATACCAACCAACAATCCTTTAATTGGAATTGTGCACGAAGTGAGTGAAAGCTTCTTCACTCGTCGCTTTCTATTATCGGATTTAATTCACTGCGATCGAAATTTTTGGCATAAATCATTGTGTATGTGAAAAATTAATGAGGGGAATTATAATTATCGCACATTCATACTACCAAATTTCCCGATCGGGTCAGTAGGAGCTTTAATTTTAAATTGCATTAATATCCCTACACCTATCGTGCAATGCAGAATCAACCTTAATACTTACGCATTAAGTTTAAAGTATTGTAAATTTACCACATACCATGGCTGCGGTCGTTGGTTCTAGTCCCGCTCCGGTTGTTAATATTTCTCAATCAAAAACAAATTTTAAATTTGATTCTTAAAATCGCGTGATTCGTTGTGAGCTGGACTTCGTCTGGAAATCTGGATATTAAAGGTGTGGTAGGAATATCGGAAATAAACCGAACATAAAAAAAACCGGCAAGTTCACTCGTGTTTCGGTTATAATCTGTGGATTTCTAAATCAATATTATGCTGACAGCGCAAGATGCGTTTTCGGCCTCTTATTGATAGTCATGAGTTGTCGGTCTATCGATGTTGCGCGTTCCTTTATACGTTTGAAAACTCAAGAAGATTTGCAAAATGGCCGCGAAAGATACATTTTTAGGTTTAATAGGATCTGTCATAGATAAGATTTAACCAGGCTATGTAAGTATCATCTGTGCATGTAAATCTTTGTCCGCGTACGAAATCTCGTAAATTTTTCCTTGGACATTTATTTAAAAGAAAATTGTGAATTTCATTTTGGAATTTATTGGATACTAAAAAGCTTGTAACTTTAGTACTTCTACCCGCGACTTTACTCCAAATATTTACTTTGTAATTATAGATACCGCATATCTGATAGCGTATCTGACATTTTAGCTACAGAGTATTATAATTACTTTTAACTTTTTTTTAATATAAATAATTAATGATTAAATAAAAAGCAAAATGCTAAAACTACAACTAAATATATAAACATTTAAGTGAGAAAAGACTACTACATAAAAAAAATATACTCAAGAGATACATTTCTTGCATCGCATCCAATATGTCACAAAAACTACTGGTTTGTATTGAGAAAATATTTTTCTGTTAATTCAATTATTGAGGATGGCTTTAGGCTATAAAACTGCGACTAATAGCAGCACAGAAGTAGTGAAAGAATTAGTTAATACTACGAATATAACGATAGCCGTGAAAGCCTTACACAGTTTACAGTTTTTATTGTTTGAATATTTTTAGGATTTAGTAATCGTAAAAATAATAGGAAATAATGTAATGAAACGGTATTAAATTAAACCGAAAGATACAAAGTAGAACAAACAAAACACGGATGCCGATCGCTGTACGTGAGTTCGAGATGTATTTTCCTTGCGGGAAAATGAAATTTTCTTTTACCACGTGTGTAGGCGCGCTGGGGTATTCTAGCACACCACCTGCATAACAATGGAATTGCGTAAATAGAATCTACAGAAAAATGTTCTTTAGGCATCCAACTGTACTAAAGTAAATTGCGTTGTAGTTTAACCCTGGTTATAATACAACTAGCTAAACCCGCGACTTCGTCTGCGTGGAAAAGTTATTTTGGGCATTATGTTATTTATTCCTCAGCTTTATAAATTATGGCTGATCTAGCATATTATGAATTTCGGAATTTGATTACTTATAGCTGATCTTAAAGGATACACATAGATTTTTTTTCAACATTCAAAGATAAATAATTCCTTTATACATATTTTTTGGTTCAACGTCCACGCAGCGAACGTAACGAAAACCCTCTAAGTGAGCCATTTGCCTGTATGTCTTCTTTTAAATAAAACACTTTAACGGTTTAAAACGCGATATATTAGTTAAACTTGTATATCGTAAAGTTTAACTCATATATCGCGTTTTAAACCGTTAAAGTGTTTTATTTAAATGTGTACTACTCGCGTTAACTATAGACTGTATGTCTTCTTCTATCGTAAAAAAATACTTCTGTGCCGTGCCTCACCGAATCAAGTAATGTTTCTCTGTTATTGGAATCCAGAACCTCTCGCGGCTAAACGCTATGCTAGGCACTATGCACGTTTAACAATTTGACTACAGGTGCGTTCTTTATTTAAAATAGTTTCAAAACCTTTTCTACTTATACGCAATGAGATCGTTAAATTACACACAGCTAAACCTTTATAACTCATTTATCAGACATCGCCGGCTGAAATAGCTAGTAAATGTTCATTACAGCTGCCGATAATTACCTAATTTACTCGTAAACACTGTGTTTTGCTTCGAAATAGCATCATAACACACTAAAGTAATTCGAGCTCGATCATAAAACGATCTATTTGGTTGAAATTAAATTTTAATGTTCAATAACGCTATTAAAATGACATTTATAATAAATGTGATAGAGTACTAATTTAAATAAAATACAATAACGGTTTGAAACGCGAAATATGTTAACTACGACCACACGTTTCGAATGATAAAAAACAATTTGTAGACGAGTTTAACTAATATATTTTGCGTTTTAGCCTTCAAAAGTGTTTTAAACTCGCCAACAACGAAGCCTGAAAGAAGGAATCGTATAGTACTTTGACCATTTTGTACGTATAATATAATAATTTAAATTAGTTTTTATTAAATTAATTTATAATATGTTAAAAAAAAGTCCGCGAAGCTATATGTATATATTTTGAGATTAACTTACAAGAACGAAGGGAAGGGACGCGACCGACCGTTTACAAAAACAAATTTCGATGTCCAAAATAACTATTCTACGCGGACCAAGTCACTGACACAACTAATATAATATATAATAATCAGTTTCCTATATTGGCAATAAAATATTTTGAAATTTGAATTTTAAAATAATTGGAACTATAGCTTTAAATTTGGATTCAGTATGAGTATAAATACTTTTTAATGGATCCTATAATGTAATCCCCGTGTTTACATTGCGTGAAGTGAAGCTGAAACTGAAAATTATCACATTACACTTATGCACTTGGCAATCGAATAATTGCATTCGATTAAAATCTGCAATTATTCGACGAAGCCGACCGCGATATCGGATAATCGCTCGACGCTTGAGTCGTGTTCGAGTTGCCTAATAGCCGTTGTTTCAAATAAAGGGGTGATTAATAAGGATTGACGCCTATAGATGTCGCTAGCGCATATCTATAGCAACATAAATTATAGCTATTATCTGTGATGCTCAATATATCTGTGACGCTATAGATATTTCTATAAGCTAGCTAGCGTCACAGATTATAATTAAAATTTCCAGAGATCATACAGTGATTAAAAATAAAGTTAACTAATTAATGCTTCGCGTTTTAATCACTTAAAAGTATCTTATTAAAATACAGTATACTAACAGGACGTAGAATTAACTGAATTAGACATATTATGGTTAACCATCGTCTGTTGTTTACGAGTGATAAAATATTCTTAACGGTTCAAAACTTGAAATATTCACATTTAACTACAACGTGACGTGTCAGGTTCATTATTGTCTGTATTTTGCGTTCGAAGCCGTAAAAAATGTGTTTTTTTTACAAACTGTGGTTTTATAGATTTATTTCGATTAAATGAAACACTTTTAAACTTTTTATCCCCCCGTGACCATGGCTGTTGCAAAGGATCCAAAACATCTGCTTATAGATACATCAGTCTTGAGTTATAACACTACAATTCGTTAAAAAGGTGTTTTTTTTAATTTCGTCATTATCAAATGTGCCGATCGCCGTATCCTTATTCGCTTTTGTTTTTACGGATATAAAACTAGGAATTACCACCATGACTATGCCTTTACTATAACTGCTATGCTATTTGAAGATATTTTTAGCTTCAGCACTGGATCACAGGCTTAAGTATCACAGCTCAGTGGCTCGAACGAGCGACGCAATATCCGCGTCGGTATTGGGACCCGCGACGATTTCCGTTCAGTTTCTTGCGGAAATAAATGGAATCAATATTCCACTACAATACGAACCAGCTTTCATTACAAGTGGTACTAATTTTCTATTCACCATAGTAGCATAGTAGTACCAAGAGGTCGTAAGTAGGTTTTCTACCGTTTGTTTTTAAAAATAAATATTAGTTTCACTAGATCTTGTTAATCGGCACACATGTAAAATTCAATCCGGTGCGGATTGACGAGACGTGTCGGTTTCAGCCTGTGAAATCCGAATGTCTTGAAGCTAAATAGGTCGACAAAACATATAAAGTTATAGGGCTTCAATCAATTGAACCACATACTCGTTGTAGGGTTTTTCCCATTTCACGAGCTGTTGCAAAGTGTTCGAAACGTCGGGTCATATTTAAAAAAGAAGTTTAATACAATTCGTTTTTAACTGTTATAAGTGATCTATTTACCTGTTACAATTTATTTATTTTACAATTACACGTACGTCTATTTTGAAACGTGTTCCGAAGCAATTGGTTGTATGTAAGAAATCGAAGCTTCGTGTATTTGTTAGTTTAAGAGCGAGGGAATATTTTTATGGATCACAGTAGTTCGTTACTTACTTTTTGAAACTATAACTATTTATTGCACAGATTTGAATCTTTTATTTTATAGCTTATATTCTATAACTTATTTAAAGTAAACAAAAACCTAATTATTCTTTAAACATTATATGTAATTCAGTATTACAATATTCGTGTATAATATTCTTTGTTATTAGATACCATCTATATAACACATGCCTTATTAAAAATAATATACAGTAAAACTATGTGTTGTAGATACTACGTCTTGATTTTCCCCTAGTTATTATGACTGTAACTAAACAATATACTAAAATATTTGATTACTTGTTTATTGTATAGCGTTCACAGTCCTTAGCTGGTTTATAAAAAAAAATGATGATGATATTTAGGGTATAAAACCAATTGTAGATACCTATACAAAGTCTAGCAAGGAAACGCGAACTTTATTTGTTTATCTTAATGTATACTTAGAGACATTTCCGGTTGCATCAGCTCTTAGACTATAAACATAGAGGTCAGTCCACTCACGTCCGTCCATTTGTTCCGTATCTGACACACCTGGCTTCGTCTTATATTGCTGGCGTAACAGAAAATCGGGGTGCATAAAATTGTTATCTTTACATCGCACGTGATATTGTTATTTTTTATCATTTTATTGGCATGTGGTAACATTTATAGATAAAACTGTCTAACCCGACATATTATGTTGTCTTGCCATATAAAATGTTTCTAGGGAACTTTTAGTTTTGGCAAGTAAGGAGTAGGGATTCCTTAGTGCTGATTACTGGGTGAGATTTGACACCAGTAGACGCCTGGGGGGATAACTTACCAAGTGATTGAGTTGTCGAGCGAAATAAAAAGTGATCGAATTACTAAAATATCTATTTAAAAAAGTGGAGTTGGAAATAGAAGGGTGACAATTTAGAGTTGTATGTGTTTAAATGAAACACATTTAACGGTTTAAAACGCGAAATGCTTTTGTTAACATTATTTAAACATAATCAGTTTTATTAATGCATTACGTGTTTAAACCGTTAAAAGAGTTTTATTTAATAGTGTACTATTTTCGTTAACTACAGACAGTTGTATAAATTTTGAATGCCGATTATAAAATAAAAAATACAGTATTGGATCCTTATCATGTTAAGGGATAGAAAAATAGATAGTAAAAAAATATATTTTAATAAACTTCAATGCGTATATATGCCATAATAATTTTATAATGGCATAATATATTTTTCTTTTACCCTAAATAACCTGTGAAATGCAGATGTAATTGGCCAAATAGATGTTTTCTGGTGCATGAACACATTTAGCATTCATAGCGACTTCCAATATCGTAACAAGGAAAGTTAGTCTGGATATGCTAAACGCGTCTTGCTCTGCATACTAGAGTTGAATTTCTCAAATATTTACTATTTGCTTCAGCTCTTGGTCTACATACTAGTAAATAAGCTTCTATTGAATCTATTTACATCTTAGCTCAACTGGTTAGAGCAGCACGGAACGCTGTCGATGCAGGTTCAAGTCACGTCGTCAATTTATTTTATTGTAATGTAGTGGGGAATACAGGGGAAAAAATATAACCATTTATATTATAACTAAAGAGAAATTAATTATAATTAAAAAATTAAGATGCTGGAAGGTACTTGTACAATAGTTAGATTTTGTTGTCAAAATAGTTTTTTTAATTTTTTTTTTTAAACCAATTTTCAAGCTTACAAATAAATTAGAAAGGTCTATAAATTATGTTACTTAGAGAGTATGTTTATTGTTATAACATTCGGATCCATAAAAACAATGACTGTGTGAAACTTGAAAAATTAGCACCTAATTTAGCAGTGAAGCTCTGAGCATTGGTTGTCATTTATGAGTTCCAACCTAGGTTGTTCATTGATTTAACATTCTAGAACTAAGTGGAGAAAGTTCTTTACTCTGCTACGCCGTTCACAATTTGGATCGTATCTTTTTTTTTTCATAATAAATTTGAATGTTGTGAGTTGTTGTTGAGTGGGTTGTCAATATACTTCTTTCTTTTTAAAAAAAGTGTATAAGTTCTCGATAGGAATGTCAGGAATCAAAAAATCCTAAACTGTATATCATAGTAGGACATATTAGCCATGTACAAAATTTCCCCATTCGTAAAAAGTCCCTAACCATTAAGTACTATATTTTTCAATCTTCCTTTCAATGTTACTCAGGATGAAATGTAAATAAAGGATTGCTTAAAATATTACGATTCATTGTCACAGCTGCGGGGAAAGGTCTTAAATAGAAACATGTTTCTTTGCTGTAATCTCGCCGTTTCGATACGAGCGACGAAATGTCTTAGAGCCTGAAATCGCAGATCTATAGAATCTAGATGTGACAATTCAAAATAACAACTAAGTTTCAATTTTGTTACCAATCTTTTAAACCGGGTTTTTTAGGTTGGATGTACTTATTTTACTGTTGTATAATATTTTTTTGTTCTTTTATTCTTACCTCTTTGTTTTGTAAAAAAATGTAAAGTGTCGTTATGCGACAATAAAAACAACCGATGTTCCGCATTATTTCATGCTGAGGTGCCTATATTTGAAATTTTAAATTAATTGTTTTCTCCTTGTTTTACACTATAACACTACAAATAATCTGTCGGCAAACACTAAAATGAAGACGAAATACATTCAAGGACCAAGACGGGATTAGATTCATAAAATCTGAAAAATTCATTATTATTTTTCTATTTTAAGTCCTGTCTTCGAATAATATCGAAAATACAATAATTAAAATCTAATCAACTTCTTGCCTGAAAATAAAGGGCGTAATGCAGACACAGAAGTCCGCCCAGAGCTTCAGAATGGATTTTCATTTATAGCGCCTAAACATCCTAATCTTGTATTCCACAGTTTTATATCCGCCCCAGATATAGATGTCACGAGAGGGGAAGTAAAATAATTTACATAATGTAATCAGCGAGCGAGATCCAATGATTCGAACTTGCCCCAAAAGAAGCTTAATCTAGTTAAAAAGATATCGAAATGTCCCCTGAAACTGTTGATTGACACAGTTCTATCGGAAAATCGGGATCACGACCATCTTTTGTTATTCACAAGATTCTTTACATACTTCGCTCGGGAATTTACTTTTAGATATCTGGGATACTCGAATTGTACATTTAATTAAAACCGTCATTACTTTTAAAATACGTATATTTAAATAAAACAGTTTTAACGGTTTAAGACGTCAAATATATACGTAAATTATATTGTATTTATTTTAACTTCGGGTTCTTGTACTGTGGTCATGGGGGGACGGACTTGTAAGTATTTTGTTTATATGTATACTGCAGACAATACGAGTAATTAACATTAATATATAGGTATATTTCACTGATACAAGTCTCGATTTAACGTGTTATTATATTTGATTGCTTATTATCAAATAGCTTTAATAAGGCTATCTCTCTTTCTCATCACTATTTTATAGCAAGATAATTAAAAAACAGACACAAGGCAAAATTCAATTTTTGTAATCTGCACTCAACATTTTTTTCATTACCATAGCGTGATTACAAGATTTTATGACAATTTTACGACGAACTCATTTGGTTGGAGACGTAATAAAGTGAGATCGGCGGCCTCCCGCTGCGCAGACTCGCTTTGTATTCATGGGATGAAAGAAAGTTGTCCCAGGTGTGTCCCCTGTTGTACCCCGCCCGCCATCGAACAGCGATTAAAAGTCTCTGGCTTCTCATCGTTGTAGTTGAAAATGCTTGAAAACTGAATATGAAAGATCATGATATTATAATAGGTTTTTGGGTCTGAAAGACTTGCCAGAACAAGAAGCATAATCGCTTTTTTCTAAAACTGTAATCGCTGGTTTTATAGCCCCGAATATATCTTATTGCTTTGTCAGATACATACTTTTGTTGAAAGGTTTTAATGTCCCCATCTTTGTGGCAGTTATTAAGCTGTAAAGTCGCGACAATGAGGGTTTCGGTTCGAATGTTATGCCTGATGGAATTTTTAATTATTTTTCTTGATGAACGCTCCGTTAAGACGACGCATTTTGGTATTTTATAAACACTGTCATGGTTTTTTGTTGAGCGCTATGAAACAATTTGCAATCTTAAAATTCTTCATTGGATGTCACGGATTTTAGATTCTCAAGTGAATTGAATGAGAATATTAAAAACAAAAAGATTTTAGAGATACATTCACAGACAAAATCAATTCTTTGTAAAAAAATGAGACAAAATATATTCAATGTTATTGTTGGTGTTGTAATGACTTTGTTTTTAGTCTTACCAAAAGCGTTTACTAAAGGACGGATGTCAAATTACTTAGAAATTACCTTTTAATTACCTTATCTTTATAAAAATATATTTACCAAATAACCTTCCATGTTAGTGTTAAGATGAGAAACTCGAAAGTCATAGTGGCTGATTCAAATATTCCAAATTCAAATTCACTACACAAAAATTCAAAGCTTCCATAGCAAAAGCTGATAGCTTATATTTTTTCCACAACTGTACAAGTTAACCGGGAACATAACGGCCGTAAAGTCGCAATTCTGCATAAATATTTATGTACGCGAGTGTACAATTGTTTGTGCTAACTTCGGCCATACAAACTTCTAACTTAGTAACGTACGGCTTGTCTGCCCTAATGGAATAAAATACGGTAATTAGGTGTATTAATTCTTAATGACGTTATGGAGAAATTTCACCATTAAATATTATAGTAGAATTTGACTGCCTCCGAAGTTCAATGGTAAATGTGTTGCTTAGCAATCCGCTATTAACACGGTAACGTTCTATGTTCTAGTATCAAAGAAACATATAAAAATGTCTTTTTGGTTTTGCTAAACTCGATCGATTGATACACGGAAATGCGTTTGATCTGTAGCCCATGTATGGGAAATGGATTTTATGCTTTGAAGATTTAAATGTTATCTGTGTTGTCAATATTGTAATTAAAAATAAATCATATAAGTTTTATCGTGTTTTAAGATTATATGTTTGATTATAGGCTACCTTCGTGAAAAAAGATTTTGATTCTCCAAGTTTCAGTTTTCAAATCTTTTCAACGGGTTCGTTGGTGTAATTGTAGCATGCAATGTGTGGCTGTTAATCAACGGGTCGTGGTTCTTGTTTCAAAGCAATTGTAATTTTTCTGAAACATGTTCGACTTCATATAGAAATCAGGTTATTAAATGAGTCCACAGATGAAAAACCAGTCAAGTTTAGTCGCGATTCAGTTTCAGTCTATGGATTGCCAAATATACAAAGTCAAAATATAATATAATATAATAAAATAAATCTCTTGTTCAGAAGTAATATGACTGGAGTGTTTTACCTATACGTGAAATCAAGTGAACCACATCTCTGGTTCTGTCCTCTATTATAAAAAAAGTTGACAAGCCATGGAAGTAAATCACGCAACGGCATTGCCTCAATATTTTTATAACGACAGTGGTGGGCCGGAGTAATGTAGTGGAACGAACATGAATTTAATGTCTTACATCTTTCCCGAAGTCAAGATGTCTTGCTAATGTCGCGTGCAGACACGGTTATTTTGTGATTTTAGACATTCATTTGTTTATTTTTCTATTTTGATATTCTTTGTTGTCTAATAGCTAAAGTTCATTTTTATCTTATAGCATATATTACCAAAAACAAGCCTAGCCGTGCTATTTTTATTCTGTACTACCGTTCTTCGGCTTGCTTTTGTCTGCACTGTAATATTAAACTATATAGTTTTTTATTGTAATTATCTAGACCTCCAATTACTTCATTGATTAGATCTAGGATAATATCTATGACTGCACATTTGTTCTCATAACGTGTTAATGCATATTATTATTAGAAGAAATTTGTTTTATCATTTACTTCTTATTCAGTACCTGCCTTACAAGTGGCTTTAATTTTTAGTAAAATCATGCTTTAATAAATAGGAAATCTCAAAAAGGATAAACATTTAAACTTGTTTCAAAAATTTTTTAACTACGGCTCGACCTTTCGGATGCTTTGCAGCAGGCGTGGTCATGGGGAAACTCTCCCATCCCTGGCGTAAACTACAGACAGTATTTAAGGTTAAACATATGTATGTGTGTCTGCTAACAGGAAGAAATTAAATATTATCGTAGAGTTCTCAAAAAAGCATTTTTGCTAAAACTAACCTTTAAATAAAACCCTTAAACGCGATATATATTAGTTAAACTTATTTAAAAATTATTTTTAAATTCTGCCCGACGTTTCGGATGCTTTGCAGTAGACATGGTCACGGGGAGACTAAAGATCGACGATGTCTCTGGCCGTCCTCCCTATTGTAATTTCGGTGTTTTTTTATTTCAATTGCTTCGCGATCCTAATCTTGGAAAAAACGACTCTCCTTTGGAGGATTTTTGGTTGGTCAAAGCGAATGTAGTGATTGGGCCCTTCCGATGAGTGTTGCGAATATATATCGCGTTTTAAAACGTTAAAGTGTTTTATTTAGATGTGTACTACTCGCGTAAACTATAGACAGTATAAAACTAACCTTATTTACTCGGATTATTTATTCAGTAACACAGTTACACATTAGCATTGCCATTAGAATTGTATTTACGTGAAGCACTCGATCTGAGTTCTGTTTACTCACCCGGTTCGGTGTAACGTAGATTAGTACGATACAATACCTAGTAGTGCTTTAACTACTGTAATAATTACGATTGTATTAATACGGTATTTATTCCAAATAAACCCCTTGATTACTTTAAAACGTGAAATATTCAAAATCTTTACATAGTGGATTAGATTGAATACGTGAAATACATTTAGTAATCTATTTTTATTTCAATAAAACACTTTAACAGTTTAAAATGAAAATTATTTTAACTATGACCTGACCTCAGGGATGCTTTGCAGCAGCCGTGATTACGTCGCATTTTTAAGCAAGTTTTACTATATTGTCGCGTTTTAAACCGTTGCTGTGTTTTATTTAAATGTGAACTACTCGCGTAAACTACAGACAGTGTTTAACCTTTTTTTATTGCAAAGTATCCATGAGCTTGGATTGTACTTATTTTTTGTCGAATTTCTTTAATCCATACGTGCTCCTCTCACGCAATGTACTTTCAGCCTTAATACTCATATTTAAGGTTCAAAGTCTTATGAAACCTTTCAAGTTACAATAACAGAGTTTTAACGTTCAGTTGGTTAGAGCAGTACGTTATGGATGTCGGTTCAAGTCCCGCCAGAGTCGTCATTTTTTTCAACTTAATTAGATTTCTACTTTATAATGCCATCACGTGCCGTCACATGAGAAACTTATTAAAGTTTTCGAACTTGATCTTTGTAGTGAATAATTGTAATTCCTTCATCTATAGAGCTTCAAGCGGCTGTACGTAAATCCAGATTAAATAGAAAGATTACAGCGACAAATCGAGCGTGGCTGTGGTAACACCGAAATGAAATCGTAGCTTAAGATAAGAAAAAAATACCCATCTGTTTACACTCTCGTAATTTGCACGGCGAAATTATTACCTATGCCAACTTTACCTATTTTCAACTGAAGTCTAAGTTACTTAAATTGTCTTTATATCTTTCAAAATATAACCTGAAAATTTTCACACCCTAATTTCCAATTTAATTAATTCACCAACAATTTATTCTATCTACATGACTGAAACAATATTTTATACTATCTGTAGTTTGCGTGAGTAGTACATATTTTAATGAAACGCTTTTAACTGTTTAAAACGCCAGAAGTTTACTTATTTACAATTTATGCTAACTACGGCCCGACATTTCAAATGTTTCATCCCACGTCGACGGCTGCTGCAAAGCATCCGAAATGTCGTGTCAGAGTCAAAAATATTGTGAATAAGTAAACTACTTTTCGCGTTTTAAAGCCTCAAGTTTTTATACTTCTATGTATTTCTATATTCTATAAATTGTTTCGTAATCATCAACGTAAGTTAAGAATTTAACGAATACATTTTAGGTTTTAAACCGTTAAAAGTGTTCAATTTATGTTATTATAAACTCAATCTCGTTTAAGCACTGAGCCAGTATCTAAAAATCAATAATCTTCTAAATTAACAAAAAAAAATACCTGCTTCCGAAACATTGTGCCTACGCTACACCGTTTAAAACATTCAGCTGCAGGATAATTTCAAAGAGTTCTGCATCGTCCCTGGCAGTCCCCTCTTTTTAATCAGAGCGTTATAAAAACTCTTTTCATAGCAGATACAAATATGGGTTCATTTTATTATGTGCATGCGAAGTACGCAGACTCGGACCTCGCAATTTGTCGCTTCGATGAAAATATTTGTATTCAATTTCTCGTATCATTTTACTATGCACGTACGTATCAATATTCTCTCTATCCGGCTGTTTAACGAAATTAATCTTCCTTTCGCATTTGTTAAGTATCTACAATAGTACTAGTGTACTTCTTGACAAGTATGTGTTGTAGTCTATTATGATCATATTACAAAATTAAAAGCTTTTCGCTTAAGAGAGGTAAGTGCGATCGTCATTCGTCGTTCGATTCGTCTCAATTACGTTTGTTGTTTTGAAGCCTGCAATATTTGTATGATTCTGAATTTTAGTTCTGTTATTGGCAATAGATATTTATCATCTTCGGAAAGTTGAACTGTGTACAACTAGCAGCAGACGAACAAATAAGCAGACACGGGAGTCTTAGGTTCCGTGCAAATATATGCAGATAAGAGTAACTCGTCTGTACGTCAGTAGTACACACTACGCAAAACTATAGATGACGCTAGCACTTTAGACTAAAACATTATGGACTCCCACTACCTTCTACTCCCACTACCTACTAAAAAATAACAACTAATATATTTCACGTCCATCGTTAAATGTGTTTTATTTAAATATATGCAGAATAAGCGAGCCGTTTGTTTTATCAGCGATTTCAGCCGATCGCGTCGTGGACCCATGATTTATACAAGCACATTCTCTCCCCCATCCGCTGAGATTCAGCAGTAAATCTCGCCACAAGTTGCGCGACAAAAATATCATTATGTAAATTTACATAGAAATAAAAGCGGAGTCGGAAACCAGCTCGCGGTCTCTCCCTGGAAATCTTTAATAGGTTTTTTTTTTATATGAGATCACTCAAGTATAGGGTTCATTTCGTAGAATGTGAATTAGCCTATGGAACATCTAAACAATATGCGCGGTCGACCTATTTCTGGATTTGGATATTTGTAAGTACAAACAGAACCCGACTATTAAATTCAGGTGCTTTGTGACCCTGGCGGAGTTTCGATATATTCCAAACACGCATTTAATATACAGATTCC
Organism: Leptosia nina; assembly: GCA_963661955.1. NCBI lineage: Eukaryota > Metazoa > Arthropoda > Insecta > Lepidoptera > Pieridae > Leptosia > Leptosia nina. Next base: position 6,683,397 of record CAVLEF010000011.1, read on the forward strand.
CAACAAAGTGTAAATAAAACGATGTATATGAAAAAGTTAAATAAAACAAATAAAAACATGTCTGTAGCTCAATTGGTAGAGCAACACGGAACGTTGACGATGCCGGTTCAAGTCCTGCCCGAGTCGAAATTTTTATCAATTTATTTTCGATTCTTAAACATGTCTGTAGTTTACGCGAGTAGTAAACATTTCAATAAAACTCTTTAACGGTCTAAAAAGCGAATATATTAGTTAAACTTACTTCAATTACGGGAGGGGAAACATCCGAAATGTCGGGCCGTGGTTGAAATAAATTTTAACTAATGTATATCGCGTTTTAAACCGTTGAAGTGTTTTATTTAAATGAAGTTTGACATAACTAACTTTTTAACCCGAGACCCATTGATTATTATCATTAGACCAAACAGTCCGTTTCTTAAGAGGAAAAAGTAGGTTTTTTAAACGTTTTCTAGCTATAGTAACTAGTGAGAAGGTTCCTATCACTTACTATACTTCTTGCAATAACATTTTCATTACTGCAAATTTATGACCAGACTAGCTTATATTTGGATACTTCGAATGTGAAACAGCAATATCCAACAATAGAAGTCTGCTAAACTTTGCGAATCTCTGTTTTCTATCAAGTAACAGCAGAGCAGTAGCGTTTTTACTTAGATTAACACCCTTGCCTGCATTGGGTGTGATTACGTATCGATGTAAGTATATTTCTGTATCAACTTGCAATGCATGTTCAAATAAAACAATTTAAACGTCAAGATAGATTTATTAACATACTTCGAGTTTAACACAAATTCAGGTGTTTTATTTAAATGTGTACTACTCGCGACAATACTTACGTACGATCCTATTTTAATATAAATGACTTTTAAGTGTACAGGATATTTAATACACAAATGTAACTTTGACATTTATTTGACAGTTAATAAATGTATGGCATAGTCTATGTTACAAGTTTGCATTATACATTAGTTGCTATCGAAATACGAAATCAGGCTGTGTCCAGTGAGAATATCCTCAACACGTCTCCTTATCGTCTCTTTCCATTATTGAATGAACACAGAATATTTTTCAAGTATAAATAAAACGCATTTAACGGTATAAAACACGAAGTTAACTTATTTTTAATTTGTGTGTAAAATGTTGAGTAGTACATATCCATCTTACACACATTTTTATAGCTTTTAAGTTCTGGTTTGACGTCAATGTTAAACGAAATAACCAAAAGAAGCACATTTAAAAGGACACATTTTAGGTCGATAACGGAGGTAGTTTTAAAATCTCAAGTCCCCGAACGCGCCCCGGGGCCCGAGGCACCCCAATGCATATGGTTTTCCTTATTTCCGCCGGAATCTCATACATTTATTTTTATTTCGTATTTGTATTCGTTTCCTGTAACGTCATATATTTCTCGTGACGTCTCCATATCGTTTGGGGCGCCGCGCTTTTGTGGAGGTAATAAGTTTATAATTTAATAATGATATGTTTTAGACGTGAGGTAAAAGATATACATACTAAGTTCGCATATTATTTATAACATTATTTGACGTATATACATTATTATTAAATATAAGGAATTATATATTAACAAATGAAATAAAATAATTTATTTCACACACTGATAAACCAAAAAATATTGCAAAAAATATATATTTATTATAACGTATAGCTGTACTTGTGTTACCTTTTACTGAGACCTTTGAATCCCGATAATTTTTAAAAGTTTATCAAATCAAATCTCATTTATTCATGCCGGTAGCTGATACACTAATAAACCTCAAAACTGTTCAACATTTAAAACTAATCTAAATTTACATTTACCACGAGTTCCCAAATCAAGGGCGTGAAACGAACGAGAAGAACTGGCAAGAAACTCGCCGCCACTTTTTTATCGTCAAGTTTTATTTTACAGTCTTGTTATGTGTACTTTAAGTGAAGTACACATAACAAGACTGTAAAAGCGGTCTTTAGAGCGGGTAGTTCCAAACACCAAGTATTCTTATCATTTAAACATTGATGTTCGTTATAACCCTTTCAGAGATTCTTAACAGAAACGGTTACATAAGATTTAAACTTTTTAGACAGTGCTTGTGAAATTACATCGGGCTTACAATATACACTAATATGATAGAAATAAACAATAGAATATTCTTCTATGCCCGTCCCAGTGTGAAAACCAGCGCTGCTGAGTGTGACCAGCATTCAGCAGCATAGCTGAGACTGGTACCGATTGCCATCTCTTATTTATTACTATATTATTTTTATGCACACACTTTAGTTATAAGTTTGTAAATATCTAATTATGGCAATAAAAATTTGAATTTGAATACGAGTATGTATTCTTGAGATCATTCGTAACCTTATATAAACATGATGAGACGATAGGCAAACGTTTTTAGTACAAGTTTGACTCACTGGGTATTTTATTAAAATACCGTATGCAGTCAACTAAAAAGGCTAATAAGGCCTTTTCATAAAACTTTGGCATTCCATCATGTGATTATGTGCGTAAATCTCGGCACATGTCGCGTAAACCTGCCTAAGTATAAAAAGGCACCCGCCTAAGTCGTGAACTGCGAAAACTCTTCTTTATGGGCTGCATGCTTCTTGAGTTGGCTCACACCTCGTTTTATAAAATCGTCAAGTCAAGGGGTGAATTGGCTGTTATAAATTACGGTCTTCAGCGACGGTAGTTGAATATTAACTTGCCGAACAATCTGAGATACAAATGAAAGCTGAAACTACTATACTACTAACTACATATTTTATTTATATCATTAAAACTTAAGTACTGTCTGTAGTTTACCCTTGTAGTACACATTTAAATAAACCACGTTTAACGGCTTAAAACGCGAAATATATTCGTTTTAGATCAAAGCATCTACGTTTAAGCAGCAGCCGTGACGGGGAGGCTCCCACTAAACATTTTTATATGATGATAGAAAAAAATTGTTGACACAAGCGGGGTGAAAACCCACGGTAGCTTCAATAGTTAAGATGCCCGTTGGTCGTGACATCGAGTCCGGGCTGTTTCATGTATTTATCAATGAATTTGTTTTATTTATGGATTTACAGTTACAATACAATACTTTACTTAATACAGAAGGGCAAATAATTCTTAACAATTGTTAAGAATAACAAGTATTGAGGCATACATAAAATAAGACCAAATGATACGAAAGACAGAGATTGTGGGAAAGATTATTATTAGAAAAAATCTAATTAACTACAGAAATAACACAGAACGTCTCTGGTTACATATTTTGCTTCGTAAGCCAAAGGAGACTCTAATATGAAATAAGGTTATTAAAATAAATGGACTAAAATAGCCTTATATGACTTACTACTATAACTTAACTTGGTATATATATTAGTATTAAGTTTGCAAGTTAGTAAGTTTGGCAATTGTGTATCTATGCTCACGTCAATATTATAATTACAAACAACATATTTCGACAAAACCTTCTCTAAAGTAGGGTAATTAAAATGTCTCGATCCTATGTACATTGCCATCTTTATTTGTATCATTATTACTTTTATTTAAATCAATGATAAGCTTTAAACAGTAGTCTGTAGTTTATGCGAGTAGTACGCATTTGAATAAAACACGTTCAACGGTTTGAGACGCGAAGTGTATTTTAAACTTATTTACATATTAGTTTAAGTACAGAGACGTGACGCCTGCTGAAAAGCATCTGAAACGTCGGGCCGTAGTGAATGTGATTTGTAAATGAGTTTCACTGATACATTTCGCATTTTAAACCGTTAAAAGTGTTATATTTGAAATATATCTAATAACATACTGTATATTGTAAGTATGTTAATATTTATACGAATATCCTCGTGATATAAGATCTCTTTAACATTTAAATCGGGATTATATATACTATGTATGTACATGTATGCATGCATTGTAGTGAAATTCGAAATTCAAAATTAATACAGGCCGGGCATAAGCACAGAACAAATAAACCTCACCACTTCCACAGATGAAAGTAAACGCTTGTAAATTCATTGTTACGTCCGTTAAACTGTTCTTTTAAATAAACGGAACGTTGTTTAAAACGGCACCCTTCGCCGAAACTTTTCCATCTGGATACAATGCAAACATTATACACGCGTCCGCAGTTTAGGGAGATACATTCATGGCTCGACTTGTGGTACAAGATACAGGCTTTTTGATAAAATTAAATACCGCGTCTCCCATATGAGGTGTAGCAGATACGTCCGTATATATCATACTTCCATGCACTATTATATTCCTTTAAAATTCGAACCTAGTATTAGATAAATATGTAGGTACGTTTGATCTAATTATTCAAATAAAACAGTTTGCTTATATATATCGCGTTTTAATCCATTAAAAGTGTTTTATTTAAATGTGTACTATTCGTGTAAACTACAGACAATACTTAAGATTGATTCGTTTTTTGTATTCATAGAATAAGTTCTGTCGTTTTTATAACTAATAAAGTTAAATAAATAAAATATTACAATTATTTTTATTGCTTTGTATATGTTTGCAAAATGAAAACTAACATACATACCAAAACATAGATTTAAATACTAACGTTCTTCGTTATCATTTAGTATTTGTAATATCTAATGAAAAGCATTACGTGATAGAACAAAATGTAATGTCGCTATATCTTTTAACTTAGGCCCACTAAAAACGGACAGGAAAAAAAACCCTTTCGCCAGTAAAAGGAACAAACTGATACACAACAATGCCATGATCTCTAATGAAGAGTTTTATGCACAAAGGTAGCAACTCTTTTATTAATACCCTCGTGTTGTGCTTTAGACTTATCGTATACGTAAAAATCTTTTATACGTACCGCTATAGTATTGGTGGCTTGTCGTTTGTCACTCTCTGAATAGATGAAGCAAGCTTGGGGTACCGATTCACATAAAAACATGAATATATATATAGATTAAAGACTAGAGATTATACATTTTTATAATTTTATAGCTGTTTCCCACGACGTCGGTCACGTCCCGTCTTTCTTGCAAGTTAATCTTAAAACATAGACATCGCGAACATTTTATTTTAGTCATGTAAAGAGGAGTCATTATTTAATACATATTTTTTGGTATCTTAAACCGTCTTCGCAGCGCACGCTCAACCCTCAAGATGAATAATTGCATTCCGTGTTTTCCACATTTCCTTCTATTTCTGCGCTCCTATTGGTCAATAGTCGTCGATAAATTGCCTAACCAACACATTTTTTATTCTATTTGAAGAAGTACTTCCTGAGATTAGCGCGTTCAAACAAACATACTTTTTAGTTTTTTTATACATATAGTAAAAATATCAAAAGTTAAAATGTGCAAGTCATAATTTTGCCTATTTTATTTGTTAAATTTTTATACATTGTATAAGTTTTATTAAATTGATGTTCGATACAACAATACATCGTAATCTGTAAATACAACTCGGGTTTGTTTAAATAAAACACTTTAACGGTTTAAAACGCGATGTATTAGTTAAACTTATTTGAAAATGATTTTTAACTTCGGCCCGACGTTTCGGATGCTTTGCAGCAGCCGTGGTCATTGGGAGTCTCCCTAAAACTAATATATCGCATTTTAAACGTTAAAGTTTTTATTTAAAGTTACTACTCGCGAAAACTATAGACAGTATTTAACTCGTGTTTGGCTTAAAAATTGTTACCGAGAGAGGAAACTTTAGCTTCACACTTACCTTTTACCAGGCTAGACTATTTTTTGAGATGGCAACAAGCCAGTGAAATACGGTTGCTTGAATAGCTTTGGAATTAAATTGTTTTCGTTCTTCACCGTGTATAGAACGCTTTCGTGACAGCCCAACAAGATGGCGGAGTTCGAAATTTGAATTCTCCAATAACACGCTTTCGGGACAATGTAGATTCTTTCTATCAAGTTGAAATTGTATCCGAACTTATGAAATGGAAAAAAATATTAGTAACAGTAAAATATTTAAATAAATCACATTAAAAATAATTTTCAAATAAGTTTAACTAATATATCGCGTTTTAAACCGTTACAGTGTTTTATTTAAATGTGTACTACTCGCGTAAACTAATGAGTATTCAAGACAGTATTTAGGAGTAAAATATATAACCTAACGTAAACGTACTGAAGACAACAAGACAAATTCAAATAAAAACTAAGTGATATGTACATTTAAAAACTATTTTAAAGGAAACCAAAATTAAATATACCAAAATTTTGAAAATAGACTACTAACTCTATTTCTTAGGAAAATAATTCTTTCCACATATTTTTTCGGTACCTTGAACCGTTTTCGCAGCGCATGCTAGGAATCCTTAAAGATGAGTAATTTTCCCCATTTTTCCACATTTCCCACTGTTTTTAACCCCTATTATTGGTTGCAGCCTTTTACAGCCAAAGCCTTCCTGGATTAATGGTCCAGCAAACGCAAAAAAATTATTTTTCAATTCAGACCAGTAGTTATTGAGATTAAACAAACAAACTCTTCAGCTCTATAATTCTGACGGTAGTTAATATATGATCTATAATATAGTAAAATACCGTCAGAATTCGTAGACTAAGGCGCGCCCTCGTGAGTTATTACAGCAACTTTCGCATAATTCAAATCACGGATACGAATAAAACGTTTATACCGCTGTTTAGCGCCATTACAGAGTAATGAATTTAAAAATGCTAAATAAACACTCGGGAATTTACGAGTCCTGTGACGTCACGCGAACGCCGCCATCGATAGGGTTAGGTTTTTAATTTACACTCTTTGTATTGCACATTAATTTAATTGTGAGTTGTGTTCGCGATAGTATCTCGCTAATGAAATTAAACATTCGTATATTTCATTCGCTATTTTCAAGTCAAATACGTTAGTATTTTATGTTGATTTACTTAACATAAAACTACTAACAAGTCAGAATATGAAACTTTTAATTGTCTACTTACCTCAATGATAAAAGACTGCAGTAGCCCATGTTCGAAATCGGGAAAATAAAAGACTTAACTAATTAGATGTCAAAAAATACAGAGACAAGAAATGTGTAGCCAGCCAAATGGTTAAACGTGTTGCGTTAAGCGTGAGAGTTCGGGTTCGATGGGTACAAATTCAATATCTGATCTACTTGCCTGTAAAAGAAGCGATCAGTGACACGGACAGAGAAATGTGTTCGCCCCATGCCCCACGAGGAGAAACGGGATTTCACTAAGCACGGTATAAGAACCGAGATTCCACATTTGGTTTAAGTTTTATTCTTATATTTGCAGTTATATAAGGTACACTAGCTGTGCCTGCGATTTCCTCCGCGTAGTTATTTTGGGCATCGTATTTGTTACCGACAACGTCGCTCACGTCCCGTCGTTCTTGCGAGTTAATCTGAAAAGATAGATCTTCTGCCGCGGACCTTTTTTTAGATTATTTAAAGAGGAACAAATTTTTCATACATATTTTTTTGATTTCTTGAAACCCTAAAAAATTAATAATTTTCCCCGTTTCCTTCATGCTCTAACCGTACGAAAGTAATTTTTGCACTCAATTAGGTTCCTGCTATCATAGCGTTCAAACAAACAACTCTTCGTGATTATAATCATTAGTATACGATTGATTATAATTTTTTAGATTAATTAGATTTCTTGCTCTCTGTCGCATTGGACGATCCAACCTGTTTGCAGTCCTTATATATGTAATATAAATGTAATTATAAATTTCATTTTACAAGCGGGCGAGATAAAATTCCACTTAACTATAAACATTAATATGGCGATCAGCGTTTAAGACGAAATGAATAGATGCTTACTTCGAAAGGATATCTAAAAATAATAAAAGCCGACTTATTCATGGTACGGGGAACATTCTATCAAATGTCAGGAGACGGCCTTTCGATTGTTTTCTGGGGGGCCATCGAGCCGTGAAATCAATGAGTTCATAGGATATGAGCGTCTTTTGAAATTGCTGCTTCGACATGTCTGTCCTGTATAACGGCCTTAACAGACAATACGTTTCTTAGTATACGGATTTCTCCAATTTAATAGAATGGAAAAGGAAAACGACACAGGTTTAACTTCACATTGTATATTGCTTGTCCGGTGGTAAGTAAAGATAGGTAATTGATTATTTTGCTTCCAGGTCAAGGAAGCTGTGAAATTAAAAAATATTGTAACGGTTCAAAACACGATATGTATTAGTTAAACTTATTTGGAGATTATTTTAACTCATGTCTGACGTTTCCACAATCTCCGCGTGACCACGGCTGCTGCAAAGCACCCGAAACGCGTTTAAACCATTAAATTAAATTCGTGTAATCTAGAGGCAGTATTCAAGTGTAAAAGAGAGATCCGGACATTAATACGGATAAACTGAAAATTTTCAGTTTACATTTTGTTTTCAGTCTGTAGATTATAGTCAAAATAGGTCAACAGTACCTGGTTCTATTATTCGATCATTCTGGTTTTCATCCTATCATGTCGGACAATGACGTGATCATGAAAGCTGTAAAAAACTTCAGATTCTGGAGTCAGAGAGAAATGGGTGAAAAAATTCAAATTTTACCGTAATACCGGGTCTGCTGCAAAATATTCGAAATGTCGTACGGCATAATTACAAAATAATTTAACTAGTACATTTTGCGTTTTAAACTGTTAAATGTGTTTTATTTAAATAGATGAAAACAACATATAAATAAAATCGATCTTTCATCAATTGAACCATGTGCTTGTTTAAATAAAACACTTTAACTGTTTAAAACGCGATATATTACTTAACTACTATATCGCGTTTTAAACCATTAAAGTGTTTTATTTACATGTGCTTGTATTTGCTCTGCTATAAAAAAATAGTAAGTTTAAATCATTTTAATTTGATTTAATATCAGGAATAAGACTTCCTTTGCCGGTTGTCAAAGATAACCAACTTGCTATATAATATATGAATCGCGTGTTTTAAATTCATATTTTAACTAAAACATATTCAAAGTTCAGAAAGTTAGTTCAAGTCAGGACAAAGGACAGGAAAATTATTTTTGACGTTGGATTTGAATCGCGCATTTGGAATAGATAAATGTGGTAATAGCAGTAGACGGTATCTTTTATTACATATTAGTTATTTATAAAGAATAACATATATTTATGCTTAAGGGTTTTTATAGCTACTGATTTTGGGAACAGGACTAATAGAAGTAGTTCTCTTTGTCATTTACTAAGGATTACTTCCAAAAATGCGAAATTGAAGAATCTTCCATATGTTGTATTAATTTTACAACGTATCTTAAGTAATGTATATTTAAAGACTCTTTAAACATTCTAAATTTAATAATCAGTTAAAACCTTTAAATTAAATAAAATATAAATCTATTAAGATTTAAAAAACTATATAACACTTGCTTGTTGGGCGGTACTTGAACCGTCATCCACATTGTTCTGTTATCTAACCAATTAAATCACAGTGTGGTATTTTTTAAATATCAATAGTTTTTTTTAATTTATTTAATAAGCAAATTTAAATGAGACTTTATATAAGCTTAAAATTGATTCAGATTACATAATAATATTGAATTTCCAAAGTAAAAAAAAAACACCTCCAAAATATAAAAGTATTAATTATAAGGCTACAACATGAGACAATAATAAATATAATATTTAACACGTAATATAACAATATAACATTTCCTAAAAATAATCAGGTAGAAAGATAAAATAAATCCCCATACCCCACAAGGAATTATCTTAACGTCTCTGCAGGAATGTTAATAGTTCGGAAAATAAAATATTGCGCAGGGCACGCGATGCTCGCACGCCAAATTTTTCATGGGCTTCTAAAAAGCGGTTTCAATAACACTAGGCATGGACTTAATAAGTGGAAGAAGGAAATAAATTTCCCTTGAAATACCTAATGCCATGCTTATAAGTTATATTTTCGTGTGATAGGAAAGCGTGTTAACTAAAAAAATACAATATCGTTGCTTCTAGCAACTAATACAGCGCTACTAATACATCTCATCATTTAATAATACTTCAATATATAACTATTTTGGATGTAGATATTTGTAAATCCACAGACTGTACCTGATTTAACTTTACGGCTTTTTCATCTGTGGACAGACACATTCGTGATCCGGATGCAATTACGGCATTCCTACCACGATTTTGGTTCCAGATTTCAAAATCTAACATCTTTCCGAAGAATATTGGGCTCGCTGGAAATCGAACTCACGACTCACTGATTTGATTCATTCAGTCAAAACTTACTTATCTCTTTTCTTTTGTTTCACTAGAATTCATAGTTCTCTATAAGATGTCCAGCACGTTTTAGCCATTGGGTATAAATATATTTAATATAGGCCCTAAATTGGTTCCTTGGTGAATGAAAGTTATTAAAATTTTCATCTCGCGAGAACATTAATATCGACATCCTCAAATAGGTATAAGAATTTTCAATTTATCCCCAGATGAACAGTCAGGCATCACGTAGACTCCATCCATCTATCCGCCCCTATGCGTCGTAGTGACGCGTTTTGAAAAATGTAAAAAGGTCATTCGGGCCGTCACGTATTTTTCATTTATTATTCGCCCGAGTTCTTTAACGATTCTGATGTTATCAATGAAGTTTCTATCTTCTGACTGTATTGACTTCCTCAATCGACAAACGTAAGATTTTTAAAGCGATGAAGTTCGCTGTATTTTGTATTCCAAATGAAATAAGGTTACGTAACGTTATGGACAAAAATATAATTTGTATTATTATGTTGACCATAATTCTTTCTCTTACTTACTTACTTACTTTGTTACTTAGGGACATTACCGAAGTTAAATTGTACTAGAACATACTGTCTCTCTGTTTACGCGAGTAGAACACAATTAAATAACGGATTACTATTTTTTATTTATATAACTTTAATGATTGAAAACGCGATATATATTAGTTAAATTTATTTGAAAATTATTCTAACTAATATAAATCGCGTTTTAAACCGTAAATGTAAAATGTAAATGTGTTAGAACATTTTTACTACCGTAAAAAAGAATTGTATATGCTGGTTTATCAAAGTCATCACAATTGTATTTCTTGTCTTCAGAACACCGAAATGCAGTGGTGGCTCGCCACACAGAGAGCGAAGGCGTCGGGAGGAGGAGCCTCAAACTACAGGGTTCAGTGGAGCCCTACATCGAACGCCACCGCCTCCTCCCCCGGCATTGTTACGACGACTAGGAGTTAAGGAGCCTACTGGCGTTGGCAAGGTAAAGTGCGCTTTTCTTTCTACATGCAAAAGTTGCCTGGAAGAAATCGCTATAGGCGATAAGGTCACTTTACACCAATATTTGTATACAATATTTCAAGTGTCATGTTCTCCTTTGGTGTAAATATGTTTACTTAATAATATAAGGTTTTATTATTATTAATAACATGGCCATGAGTTTTGATATAAATTGTGTATGAGACAACTCTTAGGACAACGAAACGTATTCAAATTAAACATTTTAACAATTACAAATTATTTTTAACTATTCGATACTATTCTATTTTAATCAGACTTTTAAATAGAATGAGTAAAGAAGTACAACTTATATATTTCGCGCTTTAAACCGTTAAAGTGTTTTAAATGTGTACTACTCACACAATCTACAGACAATAATATTCGTAATATTATTGTCTGTAGTTTACCCGAGTTGTACATATTTTAATATACTTTAAACTCTTAACGGTTTGAAACACAAAAAATATATAATACATGACTGATAATATTAGTTATTACGAATAAATTTCGCGTTTTAAATCGTTAAAATTGATTTATTTCGGAGAACTGATTCTTAAATTTCATCATATTATATTATACTTAGTTGTATTAATAGAGTTGTAAGAATGACTTCACAGCAGATAACAAATCACTAATAGCCACAGTCTACAATTAGAATCCGCCCCCCAAGTTTTCGAATAGACTTTACTCAAAGTGAATTATAAAGTGTATTTACTTTTATAAGTTTCGAGTGCGACAAGAGTTCGCTGAAAACAAACTTGGAAATTCGTACGTGTCGGGACGGAGTCTACCGTCGTTCGCTCGATGATTAAAGAAGTCCGAAGCGAACTTTCCCTGCCATAAAATATCTATACCCTTGCCACGGAGAAATAAATTGTAAAATTTTCGTCCACACGATGCTGAGAAAAGGCTACTCGTACTTACGCAAACATACTACAAAAAGGGGGTTTCAAAATATTTTTCTTCTTTCTTCGCTTCTATTGAATTTTTCAATTCGATCCGTATTTCCTAAGATTAGCGCGTTCAAACTCTTCAACTAAACTATGAGCCTTCTAGGGACACAGTGGCCTAATAACAAAACATGATTTTCAATAAGGAGGAAAATAAAAATGCGCAATTTATTTTCCGGCATCGCGAGAGTTCAATGCAGTTGCTCTGATCCAAGCGTCAGGTTAGACGATGCAGGTTCAAGTCGCGCCTGAATCGATTTTTTTCTTCAATTATTTTCGATTTTTAAATTATTTAGTGCCATCATGAGCAACATGTCAAAAATATTAAAGTTTTCAAATGTACAGTTATTTTTTTATTACAATTGGGCTACTCTGCCTCTAGCGGCATCATATTAGTATAGATGTAGGATGTGTATAACGCGATATATATACATCAAGTGCTATTAATACCTGTCTCCTTAGTCCTAGGGCATCAGTATAACAGCATTACAAATAGGCAATAATTTACAGGACCCGTTATCCGGGTCGCGCTAATTGGTTCCCGTAATGAGAGAACTGATGATCAGCCCTAATGAGCACCGCCAAGATGTATATCTTTTATTACATCGTTCTTTACCATTAATCTTTAACAAAGGGTGGCTGGAAACCCATAGGCGATAAGGCCGCCTTTGCACTCTTTGTAAATAATTATTTTATTTTACTATATTGTATAAAAAAACTATAAAGAAGAAATGTACTTGGTTTGTGTAGCGCCCCTGCTGTGTCGAATTTAATTTATCTGGAAGTTTCTCATGGTTTTGAGGTAGTTTGAAAAGTTTGTTTGTTTTTTACTGTTTTTTACATGGCTCTTAATAAATTAAGTCTCTAGCCAATTGAGCTACCGAGTCTGAGCACGGAACGCTGACGATGTCGGTTAGGGTCCTGCCCGAGTACTCATTTTTTTTATTCGATAACGATGTGGGAAACGGTAGCTTAATGGTTAGAACAGTACGGATAGATGTTAATGCCGGTTCAAGTCCTGCCCGTGTCATCGATTTTTCTCTGAACCGGGTTTTTTTGACTAGCGTGTTGGTGTAGCAATGTGTGGGTAATAACGGGTCGTGGCTTGGATGCTCACCTAGTTCAACATGTTTTTAATCATTTGAAAACTTTATTATTTTTTACACGTTATTGCACGTGAAGGCAAACTGAAAAACATTTGGACTCGGACAGGACTTGAACCGGCTTCGTAAGCCGGAACGCTGACGATGCCGGTTCAAGTCCTGCCCGAGTCGAAAATTTTTTCCATTTATTTTTGATTTTTAAATTCTGTTCCTAATCAATTTATAATTTTTCTGGATCATGTTGGACCTTTGAAAATCTGGATATTAAATGAATATCGAAATTAATCCGGGTCACGGCTGAAAGAACCGTGAATTTTAATCGACTTTCGGTTACAGTCTGTGGATTTCCAAATGTCCAAGGTCAATAGGACGACAGAGCATCTTTAGATGTTATATGTAGTATTTGACCTACCATCAAGTGACGTCCTCTATCATATAACAGTGCATAATAAAGTTCAAGCAGCTAACTTGATAATCTTTAATTTTCCGCGCCATCAACCTCAGCGTCGAGGATTAATAAAAGTTAAAAGTATGGGAGTCGTCCGCTTGCTCATTAGCGTGGAAATCTGATAGCGCGGTCGGTTGCCTCAATGACATTAGGTGAAATTTTGCATGCAACAGGTCACGAGACGTCAGATTGCTTCCCCGTGACGTAGCGTTACTTGCGTTTATTTAATACAGTGCGATGACGACACAGTTTATCTCGCTCGCGTTTGCATCTCATCGTTAGTTTGCGTGAGACGGTTAAACGACATTTTAGAGAGTTTTTAAAGTAAAGAAGAAAAATGGATTGATTCGATCTCAAGCTCTATAACACACTAAAAAGTATATATTTGTATAATTAGAATAAAACACTTTTAGCGGTTTTAAACGCGTATTGTATTAGTTTATTACTTAGAATTTACGCTTACATTGCACACTTTGCAAAGAATCAAACAAATATAAGATAAACTACAGGAAATACCTACTATGTTTTTGGTTAATGATAAAGTAAAAATGAAAACAAAAGCGTTCGATTATTATTTCAAACAAAATGAGGCAATGTTTAAGTAATATTACATTACATAAAAAAAGTACATATTTAAATAAAATCAATTTTAACGGTTTAAAACGTGAAATGCATTAGTTAACATAGTCATGGCGCTATGCAAAGCCGGAACGTGGGACTGTAGTTATAAATTGTTATAATAAATTGTAAATATGTCTACTAATACATTTCGCATTTTAAACCGTTAACATCATGTTATCTAAATGTTTACTACTCGCGTAAACTACAGACAATACTTCATTACGTATCGGAAAAAGATTTAAAGTATTTATTTACACATAAACTAACAAACTATATATACATTATTTTCTTATACGCGCCCTTCAACATCTATACATATAATATTCTAGCAAAACTAAAAATCATCTACAGCGTTCCGTGCTGTGGCTCTAACCATTTTTTTAAATTTATTTTGTAGACAAAAACCAACCGTTTTTAATCGTTATGACGGATTTTTATCCGTTACTCGGAATACATTATAACAAAAATTTATTTAAAAAATAAAAATATATAAAAAAGGTTAAAGAATCTTCAATTATTAATTAATATATAATCTATAAATACCTAGCATAAAACGGCTTAAGTATTACCTTGCTTCATGCCAGATCATTTACCATTTTACTGTGTGTGTCTTCACCTAACTCGTTTAGAAGCAAGGGCAACACTGTATAAGCGCGTGTGCGCTTTCCGCTTATTGTTAAATTTTTAATTGAGCTGCCGAGTCTGATTGCCCGAGTCGTAAATTTTTTCAATCAATAATCGATTTTTTATTTATATAGTGCCATCATGTGCAAAATATTAAAGGTTTTAAATATACTAGCAGATAATTTTTATGTCAAAGTTATATATAAACATAATTCCGTACACGACGGCATTAGAAGTTCGGAGCGACGCAAACGCGATTAGTGATCAAGTTCAGCGCAAATTCAAATATCTTTGCCAGCGTACTGGGCGTGGGCAGAATATCGGAACTATTAATAGGATCGAAACTGGAATAATAATGTAATTCCATCATTTCTGTCAAAGTCCCTTGTACAACAAAGTAAATCTCGGTGATTTTGAAAGACATGACTATATCTACAACGAAGAATAGAATAGTACTGAAGCGGTCGGCTTTGATGCCTAGCTCCGGCCAAGGTTTGTACAGTACTTATCTAAAATAATGCACAGAAATTAAAACCAAGTTACTCAAATCGGAACTTTAAAACCGATCGCGAACATGACAATCGAATATTACGCGCCAAAGTATTTTTTTCACAAACCAGCTTATTATGTGCGAGCCAGTTCGAAATTTAAATTAAAAATTAAACCTTTGATTAGTTACTTCTTCGGTCGCCATGTTGTGGAGTAGACGGTCGTTACATTTTTAAATTACACGACATATATGATTTTACATAGTAATTTATTTCACCACACATTAAACACGACAGTTATGGATTTACATTTAATTATTGTCGGCCGCTGCTCGACCAGCAAGTTCAATTTATCTCAAAGATTGTCAAAATACCGCTCAAATTTTCAAGCATGTTTGAAAAATCAATATTAATATAAAATAATAATTTTATTTTTAAAAAGCTTGGAAATTTTCTTACCATAGCACTCGTTATGACTAAACCTTTTACCGTTTCCACTGCTGGGACTCCTGTAGACTGATGACGTGTGACAGATCTGTCACGTCTTTAAATTTTATTATAAATATACTTACATTCACTAAAGAGCACGTACCACATTGTACATTTGATATACTCGATGGTCCAATGGTAGTAATGTATTTCTAATAAACGGATCGTGATTCAACCCCACCAGGTACATGTTTCTGATCAATTTATATTTTGTCTGTAACATGTTAGACTCCTGAAAATCTGATTATCAAATAACGACATCCACCGGATCACGAAGCACTGTCCACAAATAAAGTTTAGTTTATCAGTTGCAATCTGTGGATTACCGAAGGCAAAGCCAAAATAGGCCGGCAACACATCTTGAGATGTTATTTGGCTGGGTTGACCTTTCATCAAGCCAACTCCATGTTTATCTGTCTCCTTTTGGTGGTACGACCTGGAATCAAAGCCTCAACCTCACAAGTGGTACCCATCACTTGTTAACCTGCTTGAGAGTTATCAGTAAGTTGGTTATTCTTCAATATGTATAGATAAGTAGTTAGTAGCTGGTTAACCAACTTGACCTGACCGCAACCATAAGACAACCTAACGAGCTACAAATCCCAACAAACTGCGCGCAGACCTCGCTTAATGTTACACATATTCTGCACAATTTATGTCTTGTGCCTAGGGAATTTACACTCATAGCACAATTTCGGCTAGTTCCTATGACGTGTTGGGAGTCTAGTTAGTTCATAGGCGTTCCTAAACAACTTATACACGCATTTATTTATTTATATATTCTTCGTTGCACCAAAAATATTACAAATTAAACTTATATACTAGAATGGAGAGCAATGGGCGGCCTTATCGCTAACAAGCGATCTCTTCCAGGCAACCTAAAGTTATGAAATGTTAAGAAAATGAGATGTACGAAGGTAGGCGAAACAAATTAATGTAAACAATAAATAATCATAAACAAAAAAAAAACAGAGAACTTAAAATAAAAATATACAGATTTAAAAAAAGGTTACAATTGTCTACTAACTTAAACGAAGGGACTAAGTAAATATATATTATAAATAAATACTTGACTTTACTCAGACGACAGACAGGAAATGTTTATAAAGGAGACGTTTAACTTATTGACATACTGTCTGTAGTTTACGCGAGTAGTACACATCAATCAAAAATATTAACAGTTTAAAACACGATTTATATTAGTTAAACTCATTTAGAAATTATTTTAACTACGGCGCGAAGTTTCGGATGTTTTGCAGCGGCCGTGGTGAAGTGGACGTTAGTTTGTGACCCAGTCGGTCATTTCGATATACCTACCACCAATTGAATATTCAAATTTCCAGATGAAGTCCTATATTGCAGAAAAAATTATAAATTGATTAGAAAAATTTTGGACCCGGCGGGGATCGAATCCCTGGCCCGTTAACTATTAGCCGTACATTGATAGCATTTCACGTCTAAATGTTAATCTCCAAAAATGCTTTAATCAAACATTATGTGTAATGTATTAAACTTCTCTATTTGTGAAATGTTGATACTAAATTCGTTTGTGAAATCCGCTTATCTGGGACACGCTATGTTTTTGTCACAACGCCGCACAGCCAACGGCTTATCAAGCAGTGCGAATACGTTGCGGATCCGTTAATTTTTTACAGCTTTTTGGCTATAAAAAGTTCTGTCAATGTCTGATTTAAAAAGCTGTATAGATTGAACGATGTTCTCCGCAATATGGCGACCAAAGAGGTAACTTATCAAAGTTTGTGACCGTCTTGCTTGCCGCTGTAACGTACTATTTATTAATTTGAAAATAATTGCATTAAATACTGTCTGTAGTTTACGCGAGTAGTATACATTTAAATAAAACTCTTTAACGGTTTAAAACACGATTTATATTAGTAAAACTTATTTAATTGTAAACTTATGTAAATAAGTTTAAATAAAACACTTTAACGGTATAAAATAAGTAATACTTGATAAACTCGTCTAAAAAAATATTTTTAACTACGGCCCGACGTTAGAAATGCTTTGCTGCAGCCGTGGTCACGGGGAGTCTCGAAAAGACTCAGAATAATTTTCAAACAAGTTGTAACTAAAATATATCTCGTTTTAAACCGTCAAAGTGTTTTATATAAATGTGTACTACTTACGAAAACTACAGACAATATTTAAATAAGTTTCACGAATATAAATTGCGTTTTAAACCGTTAAAGTATTTTGTTCAAATACTTTAAGGTTTAAAACTTTACTTCAAAATATTAAGTTACATATTTATTATAATTAGTATACAATCTTTATTTAAAATTTTAAAAAAAATTAATTTAAGTTCGTCAGTGAAACGGGCACAGGTGTGTCCGGCCTATGCCCCACAAGGGGGTTATGATTTAAACACTCCAAATACTATTGTTAGGCATTAAAAATATATTACATCCAGTAGCGTAATATTATAGCAATATCGTAAAATAACTCTGACCCACATAGCAGTCCCAGAGGCACAAATATCAACAAAGATTGTTTTGACACGTTATGAGATTTACCTCCCTGGCTCTCCATAGTTTATTGGATATGTTTGTTTGCGTTCAATTTAGGATGGTGTGTTAGACTATGCAAGATATCGCTTTTTGTTGCTATATGTTTTTATTTAAGATTATATTTTGATAAAAATCTTATCAAAGTAAGATTTTTATTCGGAAAGTTCACCATCGTTAGTTGTCCGCTTAAAGTCCTAAGATCGGATCCATGGAATAATAGATATTTTTTCGCTGGTTCTTTAAGCACAAGAGATCAGTAAAACGGACACACAAATGTCCCACATAGGAGGTATGTGACTTCAACTACCAGGGTTACCAAATAGTAAATAATCACTTGGTCTGTGGTGGAGTAAAAGAGATGAAACACATCGCTCTTGCTCTAGAATCTAGTGTTGAATCAAAAAAGTCTTTTAAGTATTCTTAGCGTCATTAAGATGGAGTACCAGGGGAGCAGAAACACTAAGCTTACGTTGAATGCGGGTTTTCCCAGTTGCTGTCAATTTGTAGTATCCAATGAGATCGGTGGACAGCGCCCGAGGGATTAAACTTCTTATTGATTCGACCCTTTTTATCTGCTTCGGTACAAGTCATAAAAGAGACGACACTATAGTGTACACTGACAGAC